>NW_022045918.1:236884-274281 GCF_001654015.2 Drosophila navojoa
TATATTTTAAATAAAAATAAATATATATATATTTATAGTACTACGCCATCTAAAAGTCCATTAAAAGTATCGAGTCATAAAAATCAACTTTTTAGCATCACAATCGAGTTAATTGCAAGCATTTACGATTTAGGCTGAACCAAGTTCTAAATATACATTTTATTTATTTTCAAAAACCATTGACGTCATAATAAAAATTGAATTAAAATAAAAACAAAAGAGAAGAGAATAACTTGACTGTCAATTGAAACAAGTTCTCGTTGCTTTTATTTCGAGCCGAAATTCCCGAAAGATTTTTGTTTTTTCTGTTTTTGTTTTTTGGCTTAAAATGTGACTCAAAAATTCTTGACCAACTTTGGTAAAGCTCTCGACGGCTGTGACCTTGACAATAATCATGATGATGAAGAAGAAGAAGAAGCAGTATAAGAATTATATGATTCAATTCTGTTTGTCATCGAAAGAAGCAGAGAAAGAGCGGAGACACGGGAAGGGCGAGAGATTTAGGCCTTTTACCCCGCGAAAAAAAAAGCTCTTGATTATTTTCATTGAATGCAATTTGTTTTTATTGTGCAGTTATATCTATATATATATTTGTCGACTGGTTTATTTTTTATTTTTATTTTCATTTGTATTCTTTTTTTTTCTTTTGCTGGACGCGCTGCAGCTGGAATCTGGTTTGGTTTTCAGTTGTCGTTGCTCAGTGTGTGTGTGCGTGTGTGTGTGTGTGTATTTGAGTCGATTGGCCAGTTGGTAACAGGTCGCAGCCTCAGCTGCAGCTACAGGTGTATGTAGTTGTTGGCTGGCTGGCAAATTAGGCGCAGCCAACGGATTAGCAATTGAAAATTTGCAATTTCTGCATATTTTGCGCACTTTTGATTGTCAGTTTTCTGATTGGGATTTGCCAATTGATTGCAGTACCGTTACACGGACAACGTTTGTCTGGGTGTGTGGGCGGGCATTAGTAATTAAGTATTTAAGCATAAGTGCTGATAATGCCAGGTTAATTATAATTAATTAAGTAATTAAGCATTTAATTTAGGCAAATTGAAATGTAAATTTTTATACTCATGCCATGCTCTCCATCTGCCTCTCTCTCTCTCTCTCTGTCTCTATCGTCATTTGTTTTCTCTCTCATTTCTATCAATTGCTATCTCTGTTGCTCTGCCATTTCCTTCGTCTTATGATCTTTTTTTGCAGCAATGCGAGCAGCGCCGGCAAACTGAATGGCCAGACCACACCTATCGATGTCTCTGGCCTATCGCAAAATGAAATTCAAGGCTTTCTGCTTGGTTCACACCCCTCATCGTCGTCCGCCACAACCGGCGTTGTCTCCACAACAACAATCTCGCATCAACAACAGCAGCAGCAGCAGCAGCAACAACAACAACAGCAGCAGCAGCAACAGCAGCATCAACAGCAGCAGCAGCAGCCGCCTCATCCCAGCGACATTGTGACCATTACCACGGCAGGAGTGGGGAGCGCGGGCTCGATCGTCTCCGCTGCTGTGCAGCAGCAGCAGCAACAGCAGCAGCTGCTGAGCATCAAACGTGAGCCCGAAGACTTGAGCAAGGATCCAGCCAAGAATGGCAGCCTGGGCGCCTCAGCGAACGGTTCAGTCATAACGCAGAAGGTAGGCAAACAAAAAAAACACACAAAATCAAAAACAATTCAAGAAATTGTAATCAAAAGCTTTACGTATTTAACGCTTTAATGGACACGCACGCAAAACGCAAAAAAAAAAGAAAGAAATGAATACGAAGAAGAGTTAGGCAAACTGTAACAGCGAAATCCAATTAGAAATTAGTAACATACATATTTGAAGCGCAGCAGCAGCAGCTGCTACGCCAACGACAGCGCCAGCGACGCTCACATCCTGCGAGCACTCGCACTCGCACTCGCTCTACTTTGTCTCAATTAACATGCGAGTGCGCTATGTGGTTGTTGTTGTTTGTTTTTGTCGCTGCTCTAAGACCTGCAATTGGTCTGGGCCGCTCTGTGTGTGTGTGTGCGAGCAATGAGTATTTGTGGGCTGCAGCCAATACGAATCAACGTCGTTTGCTGTTGTTGTTGTTGCCGCTGTCGTTCGTCGCTCGTCGTGGTTCTATTGACGCAAAAGCAATGAGACGACAGCAATAACAACAACAACAAGCAAGCAAGCAAGCAAGCAGGCAGGCAGGCAGGCAGGCTAGCAATAACAATAACAACAACAACAACAGCAGCCGTCGCTCCGTTTGCATTCGCGCAACTGTTATACACCCAACTTGTTATACACGATCAGCAGCAGTTCGTTTCGTTTGTGCTTGCGTATGCGCGCATGTGTGAGTGTGTGAGCGAATGCGCGTGTATGCGTGTGCCTGTGTGATTTGTATATTGCGCTCGCTCGCACGCACGTTAACTGCGCATAAATCTGGCTTGCTTGCGCTTAGCTTGCAGCCAGCTAGCCGGTTCGAGTTGCATGTTGCATGTTCGATGCCCGCCGTGCTGTGCTGCTTTTTTTGTTTCTTTTTCTTTTATCAATTGCATGCAAAAGCAACAACAACAACAGCAACAACTACGAAATATAAGGTAGCTAATGAAAAACCTCTGGCATAATTAAAGCGCAACAAGTGCTGGGAAATTGCGCGACTTGGCACATGCAACAACAAGAGCAACAACATGAGGCTAAGCCAAAGGCGACAAAAGTTAAGTGCACACTTCCGGCCCACTGTGGCCGTTCTTCCTTCATAGTACGATCGACCGCGCGAATCAATGAAAACTATTTTTTAATGCGGCGCTGCGCTGCGCTGCTTGTAACGCCCTGTCCGGCCGCTGCGCATGTCAGAATACGCGACAGCCAGGCAGAGATTCCAACCATTTTGAACTGATATGCGAGCATGTGTGTGTGTGTGTGTGCTGGTCCAACTGGCCGACGCAACGCTGCCGTCTGTCTTCGCTTGCCGCTGTATACGTGTGTATGTGTGTGTGTGTGTGTGTGTGTGTGTGTGTGTGTGTATGTGTATGTGTATGTGTGCGTGTTGGTTGGTTCGCTTGTAGCGTTCAGCGTTCAGGTAGCGCCGTCGCAGCCGCCGTCGCCGTCGCCGTTGCCTCTGTCGCCGACGTTGTCATACGTGGGGAATCGGTCAGTCAGTCGTATCACGCTGTCGGAGTAGGATCGTTTCTGCGATTCGTCTGATATTTGAGCGCCGCGAATGCTTCTCCTGCGCGTAAAATCTTGTAATGCGAGCGCAGCAGCTACAACAACAACAACGACAAGCAACAAGAGCAACTGCAACAACGTGTTAAAGTGTCTTATTGTTCAGATTCAGTGATCAGTGTCAATAAACCCAATCATCTCAGCCTCCCCTTTAACTAAACCAATGTAAGTGTGTGCGTGCTTGTGTGTGTCTGTGTAAGTGTGTCTGGCCGAATTCGATATGCCTTTTGCTATTTTGCATATTGTGTTATGATATACGATATATATACATATAGTATATATAGTGCCGCTTGATTGGAATGTGGGCACTCAGTTGCCCAGTTAGCTAATGCAACCAGCAACAACAATAACAACGAAAAACACCTGCAATCAAAATGCAAACGCGCGCGCGCTCAAAATCGAAACGAAACAAAAGCAACAGCAACAGCAACAAAAACAACAATCGAATAACAAATGCAACACAAATTGAGCGAACACGCGCAAAAGACAAACAACAAACAGCAACAGCAAACGAACAACAGCAACAATAACAGCTAGTTGCGTGTGGGCGTGCAGCAGCAGCAGCAGCAGCAGCTGAGCTGAGCTGAGCTGAGCCGAGCCGCAAACGCGTTGCCTTTCAACACCCACGCGCGGCGAACAAGTTTGTGCTCTAAGTCTTTTGTTTGGCGCGCGAGAACCCAAGCAACAACAACAACAACAACAACAGCGGCAGACACTTTGTTGTTGCTTTTTAACGCTTTTTGCAGATGAGAGTGGGCTTATAGTGCGTGTGTGTGTGTGTGAATTATTGAAAAGAAAAAATTCATTGAGCAAATTCATTTCTTAGCTGAATTTAATTGCCTTGTTTTCTGCTCGTTGCTGTTGTTGCTGTTGTTGTTCTGCTTGTTATTGGCATTTAACTATTACAATATGCAATTTGCATTGCACTCTAATTTATTGTACATTCATAAAAAATAATAAAAACATATTTTTTATATTCGCTAATTATTCGCAATATTTGTCTTGGCCAACGACATTTGCATAACACGCGTCGCCCAGTAAGATAAAGTCTAGAGAATTTTTTTTTTTTTCTGTTGCGTATAACAAATCGCCCAGCTAATTTATGCCACAGAATTTAAATTGAACAGAACAACAACAGCAACAACAACAACAACAATGACATAATGAAATGAGAGGGAAAGAGAAAAAATGGCAACAAAATGTATATATGATAAATGAAAAATTGATATTGCAATTTATTGCAATGCTTGAAACTTTAGACCGGAAAATGTAATCATTAGCCAATAAACAACAACAACAACAACTGAAAAACTGCAACAACAACAACAATACCAAATAGTTAATAATGAATATGAAAATGGTGTCAATAAACCGCCTGCTGTTCGACTAATTATTAAAACTGCTCACAACGTGAGAATGTTTACTTAAAAAAAACGATATTTTTTGCACATATCGATAATTATTGCTGTGAGTGATTGACTATCCTAAACGATCCTAAAGCAAAGTTCAATTCTGGAATAACTGCTGGAAACATTAAAACAATGGGACTAACTATAACACATCGATAAGTATTATCGATTATGTGATATCGATAAGCAAGGCATATATGAGTAATTGTTTGAAGTCTTTTAGTGTCCTGTGAGTTTTATGTATGGATTAAAAGACTGTACTAAAAAAGGTTTTACATTAAAAACATAAAAAAAATTGATTGCTAATCGACAGGTGTTATCGATAACAATATACATATATATATTTAATTATGGTGTTTCTTATCTTTCTAACTGTTGAAAACTTGGCTCTTAGTCTCACTTATTTCCTTTAAAATCTGACTACAGTCATGGTCAATATATGCCTAAAATTAGTTTGAATATTAAACTATGCATATTAATAGCCTATTACAAACATTTCGATACATTATCGATTGTTAATAATATATTATTTGCATATAATTGATGGACTATATATAAGGAAATTTGCTGCCTAATTACAAGTCATTTAAGAATAATCAATAGCAAAAGCGGATGATTTATCAATAGATGAAAAACAAAAACAATTATCGATTAATCGATATCAATTTGATCAACTTAATTTGCATAATTTTATCCAATTAACTCATTTCGTAAGTTTCGATTTTCTTTGACTAGCTAACCTAGGCTAGGCCTGCACGAAAAAAAAACCCTCAAAAAACGATCATTCACAAAAGTTCCCCAGAAAAAAAGGCGAAAAAGAAGCAAAAACAAAACTATTAAGAAACTATATATAATAATATATTAGTCAGAATAATAATAATGATACTGACAATAATGCTGTATGTATTATTGTTTTGCCTTGGTTTATTTCCGAGAATTAACGATATGCATAAAACGGCTCGATGAATAGAATCTTGACAAAAACGAATAAGAAGCAGCCGAAGCAAAAGAAGAAGAAAAAAGTTTCACTTTTTATCAAAACCAAAAGGCATTAAAATAGTTAATTGGCTTTATTTAAATTTTGGTTTTTTTTTTTCAAGATTTTTTTTTACTTCATTTTGGTTTTTTTTATTTCTTCCTCATACATAAATATGTGCCAGAAGACGCGCTTAGCATAATTCTAGCCAGCCAATAGCTCAGTTTAGTATGGACATATAATATATAGTTTATATATATGTCTAGCTGTGTATGTGTGTGTGGCATATGCAAAGCGCGCTGTTTTATAATAGCACAAGCTAACGAACGATTCCTAAAGTTTCGATAATTTTGCGACACGCACAAGAAAAAAAAATAAACCAACGAAAAACCAAAAACCAAAAATATTTGTCGATTCGTTTGGCTCAGCCTCATCAAGGCCTTTTCTGACGTTGCACGCTGTGTGTGTGTGTGTATTTGTTTCTTATTTTTCGAAAATGCAAATTGATTTTTATGAACAAATTTAATTAGCTCGCAGCTAGAATCTCCGTTGAGCTAGCCCCCACTCGGAGCAGCCGAAGAAAAGACAAGCAGACGGACAGACAACAAAGACAAGCTACATTAGAATACATTTCAAATGTAAGCTTTACAAAACGAAAAACACGCATAACCAATCAATATACACACACGCAGACAGATACAAACGCACACAGATACACAGGCACCTAAAGTTTAGCTGCTGGCTTAGAGAATTTAGCGGGAAAATTGAAGCGAAGAGCTGGATACCAAAAAAAAAAAAAAAAATGGAGAAATAAATAAATGAGGAACATTTTTTTTTTTAATGTAGAAAAATTTTAAAATGTATATTAAATATTTAAAAAATAGCTTGAGCGCGAGTTCACTTAAAAATAGCTAAATAAGGCGCCTTTTTGTAGCTAGCTTTCAATAGGCACTTAGGGATTTTTAATTTTGGTAATTAAAATGAGAAAAAAAATAGTAAAATTATAAAATTTTGCTTTAACCATTTTAAAATGATGTATAAAAATTAAAAAAAAAAAAAAAAAATGCTTAAAGCAAAATTTACTTAAATATAGCTAAAGCCTAGCTGGGAGCTAATGTAGCTAAGCGCCATTTTGCATTTTAAAAAATCAATTTTAGTAATTAAAATCAGGAAAAAATATAAACAAAATGTAAACAAAAACAACCTAACAATGCATATAAAACATAAAGAAAATAGCTGCACTTTAAATAAACTTCAATTTAGTTAGTTTTGGAGCTTTTAAAGATGGGCCGCATTGGCTAGCTTTTGGTTCGATGACGTCTCTTGATTTCACTTTCTTCTGGCTTGACGTGAAACACTCATCAGCTAAAATGTTAATTTAGATGCTAAGACAGGGCGTGGCAGCTGCCAGCCATTGAATTGTATGCTATGTATATTATATTGTATATATGTATATATGTAGCTGTAGCTTTAGCTCTATCTGTAGCTGTTTCTTGGCGTATTACCTCATTTAGCGCGAGCGCGCAGAGTCGAAAAACGTTTGACATTTTGGTGCGATCAATAAAATAAAAATAAATAAAAAGCAATGCTAATTAACATATATGCATATACACACACACACACAATCATACATATCGATTCATATACATATGTATATATATATTTCATTATATACCAAAAGTTATATACTTTGCGTCTGTCCGTCTGCTGCTTTTTTTCTCTCGCATTTTAATTGGTTTCTTTCCACTCGACAACCGACGACTGTTTCGATTTTTTATAGCATTTAATTTTGTTGTTGTTGTTATTGTTGTTGTTTTTATATATGCTCTTTTATTTTGTTTTCATAAACTGTACTTTTTGTGTTTATGAATCAGCTTCTGCTATAGGATAAAGTGCCTAAAAAGAACTTGGCTTTCAGCGAAGTTTGCGCTATTTTATTTTTTCCCCTCCTCCTTCTTCTTCTTCTTCTTCTTCTGCTTATTTTTCTTACCTTTTTGTCACCATTGACTTGATTTTGACCTTCCGTGTTCATAATCAGTCATCAATCAACAATAAACATTGACCACATGCTGATGTGGTTGTTGTTGTTGTTGTTGTTGCCGTTTGTCTCTTTTGTGCGTGTGTGCGATCAATCAATGTAATTCCTGCAAACAAATCATTTAGCTGAACCAATTCGATACCCCCAAGTATTTATGAATATTATTTGTGCCGGCTCGTAATACTCACATATTGCACGCTCCTCCACTAGGGTCTGTGATCTGATCTATGTTCAGCTTGGGTTCAGAGTCTGAGAGCTTTCATTGATCTCTATATGAGATCAGTTTTAAAAGGCTTTTAATCATTTCCATGTGCGTGCAATTAAAGTTCATTAGAGCATGATCTAACGAAGGTCTTAGAAGTCTATAAATATACACATGTGTGTGTGTGTGTGTGTGTGTGTGTGTATGCATATGAATTGCTTTAAACCGTATTCTTCTGAAGGTCGACGATTTAGCCAAGATCAGTTTTTGTATATTCAAGATTAGTTGAATATATTATGGAGTTCGAATTAATCCTGGCATATAACAAATTATTATATATACTGATATACGCTTGATATACTCCTTAGACTTCTATATGTTATATACTATAATTTGCTTACAAACTCTTTGAGAACTGTTATATATTTATATCATATATATTTGGAATTTGAATTCAAATGTGAAAAGTTATTTAAAAATCCCTTAGTCTATGGTCTATAGAAGAGATAAAGGTTGTCTAAGGTATGCCAATCAAGTTTTTACCTTATCAATCAAATATATATGTATATTAAGTTTGTCAAATTTCTATCCATCAAACGTTGCTCTACACCAAATCAATCTAAGCTAAGGCATTATAAGACACTTAATTTCTGGAAATACCCAGGCGAAACATTACCGTGATTGTAGTTTATGAAAGAAAGTATCTATAAGTAGCCAAGTTGCCAACAGTTGAAAGAAAAACGAAACAAGTCAAGCCAAGAAAAACCAACACAAATCCAAACGAAAATTCACAGATATTGCGCGTGGATGCAGCTAGAAGTGAAGCAAGTGGGGCAACTGCAACTGCAACTGCAACTGCATTCGATATAGCCAATAAAACGGCAACAGCAACAGCAGCAACAGCAGCAACAGCAACCACAGCAACCACTGCAACAACAGCAACTGCAACTAGTCCCGCCAGAGCGACAGCAGATCTAGAGATGTATGCTACCACGGGCGGCACACAGATTTATCTACAGGTGAGTGAGCCAAACGGAGCAAGTGTATAGAAAAAGAGAGAGAGAGAGAGAGAGAGTGAAAGAGATTGAGTGAGAGACTGACCTGAACTCCTGCAGACCTCACATCAGAGCAGCAATGGAACCAGCACACAGCAGAGCACACTGCAGGCCCAGAGTCCCAGTCCGGGCCCATATATCACAACGGATAGCTATGGGATGTACACGACGACACGATTGCCACCTGGACCGCCACCTGCCGCCACATTCATAACGGAGCCCTACTATCGCGAATACTTTGCGCCCGATGGCCAGGGCGGCTACGTGCCAGCGGGTACGGCGCGCAGCCTATACGGCGAGGATGTTTCCGTATCGGCGGCCGCCCAGCCGCAGCCAGTGGGCGGTGTCTATGAGGCGCGCTTTAGCAGCAATGCGCCCACCACCACCACAGTGCTAACCAGCAGCCACCACAGTCAACAGCAGCAGCAGCAACAGCAGCAGCAGCAGCAGCAGCAGCAACAGCAACAGCAGCAACAGGAACAGTCGGGCAAAAACGGTGGGACGCCGCTCTATGCCAAGGCTATAACGGCGGCGGGTCTCACCGTGGACTTGCCCAGTCCCGATTCGGGCATTGGCACGGATGCCATAACGCCGCGGGATCAAAATCACATACAGCAGGTATACACACACACACACACACACACACACAAAGAAAACAACAGTAGAGCGTAACAAGTAGCGGCCAGTGCCTGTCGTAATTCCACTTGTAGAATCCATATCCAAAATCTCTTAGAGTTAGAGAGTCTAACACAAAAATTTCGTTTAGCAATGAATAACCCATAAAGAGTAATGAGTAATGAGTAATGAGTAATGAGTAATGAGTAGCTAGAAATGCGTGACGTGTCCATTAAATTTGTAGCTTATAAAACCTTATCATATAATATATATACTATATATACAAACTTTTATCATTATTATCCCAAGTAATCAAATATATTTGCAAACTTCTTTTCAAACAGTCCTTCGACTATACGGAACTGTGTCAGCCGGGCACCCTAATCGATGCCAATGGCAGCATACCCGTTTCAGTGAATAGCATACAACAGCGCACCGTGGTCCATGGCAGCCAGAATAGTCCGACCACATCGCTGGTGGATACGAGCACAAATGGTTCGACACGTTCGAGGCCCTGGCACGATTTCGGACGCCAAAATGATGCTGATAAAATACAAATACCAAAAATGTAAGTAACTACCACATAGCCTGTAAAAAAAGTTGTAGAGATAGAAATATTTCATGACATATATTCAGGTTTCTCCATGAAAATATATTTTGATTAGCAAAATATCCTGTGAAGTGAATTTAGATATGATATATGTATAGCTGTTTAGACTCTTGGGATTATTCCTATATATATAAAGATGTGCTCATATGAATAGTAGTCAGACTGAGTCGACAGCAAAATACCCTAAAAATATCCTTGAACTTAGCTACGTGCTTAGGATCAAGTCCTTTTACTTTATGTTTAGTTGGATTATTCATATCTAAATATGCTATATATATGAATACATATATATATAGCAGATATACTGAAGTTTTTCACAAACAATTTTTGTAATATATCATCATATTTTTTGAAGCGATTTGAAACGAATTTAAATATGAATAATTTGTTTATTAACTTTGATTATTTCTTATTCATAACTTAGGATTTCGTCCTTCAGGACCTCAGGATTTATCAAAGAAACAGTAGAGAAACTTAGTTATTCATGAAAATATGACTGATTACTAAAAAAAAGAACACCAAAAAATCATTCACCATAGTCAAATATATATACATATGTAATTATAACTGTTAATAAAGCCTATCTTCTTATATTTCACACATTTTCGCTGTAATACATAGTAGTAATCCCCTTATAGTCCCACCTGCGTGGCATCAAATTGCTTCAGCGCACCGCAGTGCCACGCCTCCTGGGCTACTTGTCACAGCTCTGCTTTGTTCTCAATATTAATGCACATATTTTCCTTTCTCTGTGTGTTTTCTTAGCTTCACAAATGTGGGCTTTCGCTACCATCTGGAGAGCCCGATCAGCTCGTCGCAGCGTCGCGAGGACGATCGCATCACCTACATCAACAAGGGTCAGTTCTATGGCATTACGCTGGAGTATGTGCACGATGCGGATAAGCCAATCAAGAATACAACAGTCAAGGTAAGACTCTTACTCTATGTATGTATGTATGTATGTATGTATGCATGTATGTGGGTATTTATGTATATTTGTTATTGATTGTGGAGCTAGTTGATCGTGAGCCTTGCTCTGGCTGTCAACAATCATTTGAGGCTTAAGACTTGAAACCCTTTTCAGGCTATTTGTCAGCTGTGCGCGCTCTCGAGTAGCTCGAGAATGTCAGACTGCTCGAGCGCTAATCAAGTTTGGCAGCTATCGCCACCCTTTGCTCAATTGCGCACACACATGCAGAGCGAGAGAGAGAGAGCGCGGCAAGGACATCGCATATCCTGCTTAAGGCGCTGCGATCTGCTCTACCTTATATGCATATCCCGATGATAAATGATAAATGATACGCCAAGGCGTCCGTCCGTCTGTCCTTATGAGAATTTGAATACGCCGCTCAATGCAAATTGCGAGCCTTTCAGCACACACACACACACACGCATTCCATGTTTATTCAGGACTACACAGGATAGTTTTTTCAGCCTCACAATCCACATCAACATCATCAATCAGATAAGCTTAAATGACGTCTTCTGACTCGCTACTGGATGAAATGCAAATTGTAAACTGAACCCGTTGAGTTCTAGACAATCAAAGTTACAGTTGAATGTGAAAAGTGTGTGTCTTGGGTCCCTTCGACGATACGGAGCAAGGAATACGAACTGCTCACGGCTCAATGTGGAAGTGCCAACGGTTCGGCTAAGTAAACAACAATTGAGATTGCTGCTGCTAGGGTCTGAAATTGGAACTGTCTCTTCACATTTCGCATTTGCATACGTAAATAGAATGAAAAAAGCTGCGACAAATTGAAGCAACCAAATTCAAATAATGAAAAAGTTTCTTAAAACTGTCCAAGGATCGGGAAGTGTTAAGAATAATAGTGAAGGAAAAAAGCAGGAAACTCTTGAAAAAAAAATCCCTAAAATAAACGGCAGTTAAATTAAACAGAATTTCTCAAAAAGTTACAGGATCACCCAGAGATCTTTAGATAAGAGCAACGAAAAGGATTTACTATCACTTCAGTAATTGAAAATGTCCCAATGATTTTATCTAGGCTTTACATAAATAAGGGATACATAAGATAAATTCGAATAAAACCTTACTGATCTATGTGAAATAATTCGAAAGTAATAGAAAAAATATCTGAATTGATAAGCCTACTTTTCTACTTTTCAAAGTCAAAGATCTTGACTACATTTATAAAAGTCTCAAAAGTAGAACAGCAAATAGGCCTAGAAGCCTTTTTAAAAACTCAGAACCCACCTGGCAATAGATTTCGATGCCCCTATATCATATTTTCTCATTGTTTCTTTTTCGGCTACCCAACTAATTGTGCTTTATGAAGTGCCGCAGCGCGTCTCGTCTCGTATTACCATAAAAGTGCAATAATTTTTGCGCTAGACTTTGGAAAAAAGTGTCAAAATGAATTTACGAGTTTATTTGTTTAACCCTCTAGCCCTTTTCGGGGCTGGCAGAGGCCATCGATATATAAGTAGTAGCTCAAGAAATTCGGCTATAAAGTGAGGCTGAAGAAAACTGTAACCCAAAGTTGAAAAATTAAAGCAACGCATTTGCATAGTCGTGTCCATTTCCCTATCAATTTCCCAGCGTCTAACGGTGAAAAACTGACAAAAATAAAAGAAAAAAAAGCGAGTATAATTTACGAGCTGATTAGCCCATGAATATTTACGATAAATGCAGACAGTGTGTGCGTGAGAGAGAAAGGGAGAGAGAGAGAGAGAGAGAGAGAGAGGGAGAGAGAGTGAAAGAAAAACTTAAAGATTCAAGAAAAAGGCGCACAAAATACACAAAAATATTTATGCACACTAATCAGCAAAGATCATAGGGGGTAGGGGTAGGGGCAGGGTAGAGGCTCATAGCAAAGGGGTTGCAATTTTTGACTCGTTCTCTATCTGTGCGCTTCCTTCGGCGCTGTCAACGTAATTATTCAAAATGTAAAAAAAAAAATATCTGGAAATACATAAATGATGCACACAAAATGCAAATATCTATGGGAACAAAGCGCGAGGAGAGACAGAGACTCGAGTTACTTGAAGAGACAAATGTGTTAGATATTTTTCTGCTAAATCGAGTTCGTCCTTTTTGTTTTTCTTCTTTTTTTCTTCTGCTTCTCGCTTCCTTTAATCCTTTTGACTTTGTAGGGTGCGAGCCTACGGAGCTAGACGTAGACAGCCAAAACATATGTCACAATGCGTATATATCAAGCATGATTGGAGAAGAGCAATGAACTGTGCAGAGATATCCCGTATATAGGTCCTTTACAAGAAATATGAATTTTGAATAACTTCTTTTTCTCTGACTCGATTATTTATTGTTGTTGTAAAATAAGAAATACTATTATAAATCATTATTAATATCATATTAACATTCATGCTCTATATATATTTTAGTGGATATTTGTATTTTAACTAGATTATTTATTTTATTTCAAAATTAATTAGTATTATTTATTATATCATATCAACATGCATTCTCTTTATATATATTTTAATATATTTTTGTTTTTTCCATTTCCCTTTTGCAGAGTGTGATCATGCTGATGTTTCGCGAGGAGAAGAGTCCCGAGGACGAGATAAAGGCCTGGCAATTCTGGCATAGTCGCCAGCATTCCGTGAAGCAGAGAATCTTGGATGCAGGTGCGTTTGCTTTTGGCCAGCCTCCAACGGCGTGCCGAGCACATATTGTATAGAATTTCCAGAACGTAAATTCTTCGTTTTTATTGAATGTGGCAAGAGGGGGGGCGGCGGTGGTAAGGCACAGTGTGGCCAGTCAGGCGGCAGCAACAGTTGGTGCAAGCAGAGTTATGACATTGATAAACGCGCATTGCATTCGGGTTTTGTTTGATTGCAGATAATCTTGGCTAGTTCTGGCTGAGAGCTGCCTACGTCTGTCCAGCTCATACCCTCTCCCTCTCCCTCTCTCTCTTTCACTCTCTGCTGCTGCTGCTGGAGTTCCAACCTGTTGCGCGCTTTTGCCCCATCAAACATAACTCATTAGGCACTTGTCACAGACAATTTTTCCTTAATTGTTAATACAAACGATATGTTAGCCCCTCTGTTGTTGTTGTTCTTGTTGTTGACTCTATTTCTTTATCTTCTTTATATATATATTTACTTTTTCTCTTTGCAGATACAAAGAACTCGGTTGGTCTCGTTGGCTGCATTGAGGAAGTGTCGCACAATGCCATTGCCGTCTACTGGAATCCGCTCGAGAGCTCTGCCAAGGTAAGTTCTAAGAGACCCCGTTTCAGGCCGTAGCGCCCCAGGTTGGAGCGCTATAAAGTCTCCATTTTGTTTGTAGTTGAGCGCCGCCTCAATTAAAAAAAAAAAAATGTATAAAAAAACACAAAAAAAGCGAGACGGCAAATGACAAACACACACACACATACACATACATAGTTATATAGATATATGTATGTAAGAATTAATTTGTGATTTATTTTCAATTGCAACGTACAACGCAAATTATTCAACGCGCGTCGCACAGTCGCCTCAACACACACACACACGTACATTTATATATTGCCAGCTCGCTTGCTCTCACGCAGCTGCGGCTATGTCTCTCTCTCTCCCCCTCTCACACTTTGGGGCGCTCTGTTTTGTTGTTTCGTTTTGAAAAGAATAATTTATGCATTTATTTATTTATGACACTTAGTTTTAATCACCTGCCACGACAATTTTCAACGTTTCTCTCTCTATCTCTATCTCCCTTACTCTCTCTCTCCCGTTCTCCTTCGTATGCTGCTATCTCTTTTCCCATGCTTTTGGCTTTTAGATCTGCGCTCCCAAGCGCATTTAATTTAGCAATTATCAGCAATTTTAATCCCCGTCGAATATTTGCAATTCTATTGAGCAAATCAAGCGCCAACCGCCGCCAGATTACGTATACGCCCCGTCGCACCACAGCTAAGCCACAATGCGACTGAATGTTGACTGAATGCAGATGCATAATAAACAACAAGTGGCGAGCATGTCTATAGCTCCACCCATCCAAAAAATGTTATAAAAACAAAATCAAGCAATTGTTGTGCATATGATAGACTAACAGATACCCTCTAAGCCATTTAGCTGCGATTTTTTAGGGAATTTTCGAAACATTTCTGCCTAAGAAAAGCCTTTAAATATACGATATATTGCTCATGTATGACCTATGAAGGGGAAGTGGGATAAATAGTAGGAAATAGGAGAAGTATCCATTGATGAAAGTGTAGGAGGCTTAACAGTAGATGAAGTATAAGACCTAGAAGGAGTATTAGACATAGGACAAAATATAGAAATGAAAACAGATTGTTTAGATATAGATATATATAGATATCGATAGATAGATATAGATATAGATAGATAGAGATGTAGATAGGTAGAAGTCTGAATCTAATAGGTATATTAACTACTCTTCATGCTGTTTGTTATAGTTCGATTCATCATATTTATACTACTCTATCCAAATCTGTAACAAAAACATCTTCATCAGATGTCAAATCTTATCTCTATCACATACATACATATACATTTATCCAACCAAGTCCCATTAAATTTTCATTAACTAACTGCCCGAGAGCCATATAGATATGGATCAATTGAAGCAATTTTAATGAATTTATGTATGCAAAATCGTTTTTTGTCGAGCTCCTCTAGCATATACAAATGTATTTATATTGAGGCCTTGGCTATAGACACCTGACAGATAATCCCGGCTCGGCCTAAAATATTTGTGAGCAATTTTTTTGTATGCATTTCGTGTGCTTTGCACTGATTTTTCCACTTGTTGTCAAGTTCAGTGACTTGTGTCAAATTGGCAAGCAGTTATTAAATTGGCTAACAGGCTCGCTAGCTGTCCGTCCGCCAGTCTGTCTCGCTGGCTGGCCAATTGGCATGGCTCATGTGGCCATAAGTGCATTTTGGTTACATTTCGATATCGCGCTTTTTATTTACAAATTGTTTACTCGCTGAGATGTTAATCCAAAAAAAAAATATATTTATATATATATGTGGATATGGCCAGACATTGGAGAGAGAGAGTCGTCGCAGCCAAAGGCCGCATAATGTCGATTTCGTTTTATGCCGTTAGGCAGCCGCCTCCTTCTACTCCCCACACCTCGCTGTTGCTGCTGCTGCTGCTGCTGCTGCTGCTGCTGTTTGTATCTGTGTATCTGCGGCTGTATGTTTGCGCGTATCTTTTGCCTTTCCCAGCGGCCGTTCAACAAAAAAAAAAAAAACAGGCAGAAAAAAAACTTTCGTACGCACCGACACGCAGGTGCTGCAGCTTGCCGCAGCCTCCGCCTCCCCCTCCCCCTATCCCCACCCCTACCGTTCGCATCTGTTTGCAACTGCATCTTCAATGCCTGCCAGCCAAGCGTCTGTCTGTGTCTTCGCTTATATGGTACGCGCCCGCTAATTATTCACATTAAATACTGCTCCACGTCGTCCACATCGACAACGACGCTGACGCAGACGGCGACTGAGACTGAGACTGAGACGTTAGCGGCGACGGCGACAGCGACAGCGCGTTGCACTTTTACCATTAAGATTGTTTCCTTTGGTATTTTTGCGTTGATGGATTTTCTACTCTTTTTTTTGTTGTTGTGTCCGACTGTTTGTCTTTGGCTCGTCGCATCTGGCTTGGACATGCTTAAAATGCCTTTAAACACACACACACACGCACACGCACACGCATACACACACACGAAGCGACTTGAAGTCTGTCGCTGAGCAACTGAATCGAAGTCGACAAAAAAAAAATGAATTGGATGCGTTGCAAAAGTCAACTGGCCGTTTTCTCTCCCCTCTACACTGTCGCTCACTCTCCACTGCTCACTCTCCAGCACCACGCCGCGCTGCACTCTTTACACTTGGCTTGGCTCGGTTTGGTCCTCTGTGTATTGCCTTGTTATTGTCTCCAGCTTTAGTCTCCATTGGCATTGCCATTGCCATATAACCGATCCAACTGTATGCAGCATGCACGCCTTTTGTTGTGCGTGTGCGTATGTGTGTGTGTATGTGTGCGTGCGTGCGTGTGTGTGTGTGTGTTGGAATTTTTTAAACTGTCGTGGGCATAAAGAGGACATCGACTTAATAGAGAGAAAACAATTGCTTCTAATAACAGTTGCAGTCGCTGTTGCAGTCGGCGTTGGCGTTGACGTCGACGTCGGCATCGTCACTGCCCCCAGACGCACTTTTTGTGTCTTTTTCTGTTGTTTTGCTTTAATTTCTTTTTTATTTCCTTTTGTTTCGCAAGCCTTTTTCTCTTTTTTATTAATTGCCTGCATTGTTTTAATTGTATTGCATTTTATTTTCACAGATCAACATTGCGGTTCAGTGCCTCAGCACGGACTTTAGCAGTCAGAAAGGTGTTAAGGTGAGTTTTTCCTATATGGACATGTGAATTACTCATACATATATAATATAATTGGGGAAAAGATTAAGCAATTATTAAATATTATATATATTTAAGTTGAGCCAGTTTTTTAGTTCACTTGAGATATCAGAGTGGATCAAAAAAGGTAGATATACTGAAAATAGTTGTATATATAATAATGTAGATCGACAGAGGTATATTGTACATATCTTAAAATGAAAGTATGTATGTATATATGTATATCTTGGCATCTAACAGAAATCCCGCGCTTTTCATTTACTTAATGAACCTATTAATACTTTTTAACAATTTGAATTTGAGCCTAGTATTCATTAGTAGTAGTAGCCTAGTATTCATTAGTATTATTATCACTACTATTAACAGATCTCTCAAAATGTCTGCCAAGGCATACAGATTGAAGCCCTAAACACAAAAAGTTAATGAAATACTAGAAACAATATATGGTATGCATATAGAAACAACAACAAAAATTCAAATCAAAATCGGATTGCAGCGCTGCCAGCCTAATAAGGCAGTTAAGCTAATTGAGTGTTGCCAGACTGTTATTATATTTATACAATTTCAATCGAGCACTTCGCATATAAAAAACAAAATAAATTTAATGAAGTTATAAATATAGCTTAAAAGCAATTTATTTATATGACTTTTGGTCTATAAGGCTCGCTCCTCTCTCTCTCGCTCTCTTAGGCAGCACACATTGTAGGCAAATCGAACAACTTCAGCTTTGTCTTGGCTTAATAAACACCTGGGCACACCGAGTTGTCTATGTGCAAGTGCATGTGTTGCATGTGTGTGTGCGTGTTCATCGTACAGGTTGATGAGCCCGAAGGCGTATCCCTGTGCTCCCGTTTGCCTGCGTTACCAGTTACCTGTGTTACACACTTAATCACATAGTCATAATACCCGCCAAGGCGCAGCCGAGGCAAGGCCAACATCATAAAAGATAAAAGCAACAACATCTGCCCAAAGGGGCTGACTCAAGAGGCAGCGTCAAGAGGCGATTGCTACAGTTCTGCCTCTTAACATGTAGACGTAGGCAGTTGTTGTAGTTGTTGTTATTGTTATTGCAGTTGTCGTTGTTGTTGTATCAGCAGCATCCTTTGTATGTTGTAATGCGTACCATTAAGTTGATATTTCATTGACAGAAAGACACGAAGAGTTGAGAGTCTGAGACGAACGCTGCTGCGTCACGTTGACCACAGTGTGGCCTGCCTATGTGCGCAGCTAAAGCTAGTCTTCTAGTATTGCATGATTGATTGCTATATTTCATTAATATTATTGCTATATTTTATAGATATTATTTTTCGGTATTTGTAGTATTTTCTTGGTATATTTTAGTATTTTCTTGGTATTTTCTCGGTATTTTTGATATATTTTGATATTTCATGGAATTTTCTTAATATTTTCGTGGTGTATGTTATATTGCGTACTATTAAGTAGATTTTTCATTGACAGGAATACACAAAAGGTTGAGAGTCTAAAACGAACGACTGACTGGAATATTTCATTGATATTATATTTTGGTATTTTTAGTATTTTTTTAGTATTTTTTTGGTATTTTTTGTATTTTCTTGGTCTTTCTGGAAATTTTCTTGTTATATGTTGTAATGGGTACTATTAAGTTGATATATTATGAAAGTTGATTATTATTGAAGGCGCGAAGCATTGAAAGTCTGAGACGAACGACTGACTGGTAGAATTTATTGATATTATTTTTGGTATTTTCTTGGTATATTTTGGTATTTTCTTGGTATTTTTTCGGTATTTTCTTTAATAAAATGTTCCCTTTCTGTTACAGGGCCTGCCGCTGCACGTACAAATCGATACGTTCGAGGATCCACGCGATGCGACGGTCTTTCATCGCGGCTACTGTCAGATAAAGGTCTTCTGCGATAAGGTAAGTGATTCTCAATTCGCAAAAGCTACCACATACGAGAGAGCTCACCAGCTACATAATTACACACACACACACACACACACAGACAATGATAGAGGTAGAGGCACAGGTTGAGGCAGCGGCAGCTGCCACGTGCAACACAGCAGGTTGAATGAAGCTAACTAAAAGCGCTGCGACGTGCCTCGAGGCAAAGCCCTGCCAATTGTTGTTGTTGTTGCCACTTGTCGCTTGCTGCTTTTATCGAATTGGGGGCAACTGCCTGCTGCATGCGGCCTGGCATTTGGCTTGTCCCTTCATCAACGTAACCAATGTCCGTTTCGAGCTCAGGTGGAAAGCGTAACGCGTACAAAAGTAAATGGACAGGCAGCAGGTCCCCCCTCCTCCGTCTCTTCAGCCTCCTCGGGCTGCCTCTCCTTGGCACTGATTCGTTGGCATCATCCTTTCGCCTTTTGTCGTGCCCTTGTTTTGAGCCAACGTTTCGCCTTGGTATGCACCTCTCTCTCTCTCTCGCTCTCCCGTTCTCTCTCTCTCTCCCTCTCTCTGGTTGGTTTATATGCGAACCCTTCACTTTTTTTTGCGCTTGATGTGCTTTATTAATAAATCATTTCGTGGATTTCCAATTTAATTTTCTCATATCATTACACTTCTCCTGCTGCTGCCTGTTCTGCTTCTTCCCCTTCTTCTTCATCAAGTCCAACCATGAACAGGCCTGACTACCTTTTATTGTACTCCATGCCACATACTATCCATAACCCTTACGCACACACACACACACACACACGCTTACTTACTTTGGGGGTTTAACCTGGAACTTCGAGGCGTATGTTTATCGATAAATGTATCATTTAAATTTCGCGTACCAGCTTATTTCTTATATATACACATACACACACACACACTCACACTCACACATGCATGCTCTGCTACATCTTACACGCATTTCTCTTGACTTTTATTTCTGCTGCTTTTGCGATTTCTCTGCATTTGCAATTCGGCTGCAATTGCCGCCTTTTGGCACCTTTTTCCCATTGCAATCAATGCAGAAATATAGGCTTTGCGTGTTTTCTGTCTTTTCACCAACATCAAGAAGAAGAAAACGTAAAATGCACCGAAATCGTTTAAAAAAAAAAAAAAGAAAAAAAAAAACTGCCGCCACATTTCGATAAACAAATTTCACTGCACAGATAAAGATCTTCGAGTTGTTTGAGGCAGCAACAGAAATGGTATGGGTAGCATTGTAAGGATTGCATGGGGAAATTAAGTGCATTTCTGATTTGCAATCAATTATAAATCTCAATAAAGGTGGTATGTGCTGCAGGGTCTGGCATAATCTGGTTAATCAACTCTGCAGTTGACAAAGAAATATGTTTTAATGGAAGAGGAGGAAATCTACGTATATGTATGTAGATTTATTTTAGCTTAGGCTTTCACATATGTTTGTTTTTAATCAGTGTAGAATAGAAGTACTTAAATATTATTATTATTTAAATATTGATCAATCATTCAATCAATTCAAGCATGCAATTAGTTTAACCATAAGAAAAAATCAGTGAAATCAGTGAGTCAATCAGTAATTCTTCTCCAATCAATCACTCCTTTAGCTCATCTTTAAAATCATTCAATCAATAGTCCTTCAATCAGTCTTTTATGTAGCCTATCAATCATTCTGTTAGTATCCTTAATCAGTCAACAATTAACGCAAATTACAATCAACTCTTTAGTATAAATAGACTCCATAAATAAAACTATCCATCTCTTCAAGCTCTTCAATCAGTCCATATTTGTTTACCAATTAGTTATGCAGTCAATCGCTCAATCAGGACACCGTTTTCCATAGACTAAGCCACAGTTAAGAGTTGCTTCTTTCGATTAATTTCGCTCCAGTTGCGTCTCACTTGTGCCACACAGAGAAAGTTGTTAATACGCATTTATATACAGATATATATGTATAAATATTTATTAAGATCTCCAGCCAAGTAAAATTTATCGATAAACGCAACATAAAGACAAGGCATATCACAAAAAAAAAAGAAAAAAAAGCACATAAAAATACAAAAAATTGCGCTTTTGGTAATCGCTGCGACTATCGCAGCTAACCAAATAAGCGCCGCAACTGATGACCATAGCACGACTGCCCCGCCCCGCTCCCCTCACCGCCCACACGCCTCCTGCAGCAGCCGCTAGCTCAGTTGGTCGATTAAGAAGAAGCAGCAGGAGGAGCAGCAGGAGGAGGAGGCAGTGGAGCTGTGGCAGAAGCAGAAGAAGAAGAAGAAGGCGTACATTGACCGCATTGGCGGCAATTCGAGCCGCTGTCTGAGCGGCTTTGGCGATATTTTTGCCAAGATAAAATAAAAGTATGTAATAAAATACAGTTATTTACATGCAGCAGGCAAGCACACACACACACACAGGCACATAGGCACATAAATGGATGTACATACATATGCACAAATGATGTACAGCGAATGCTCTAGGCAAAATGAAAATAAAAAAAAACCAAATTGTGTAGCTGTGATAAGCGCAACAGGTGAGAGGCGCGGCGAGGCTTTATAGTGTGTGTGTATGTGTATGTGTGTGTGTGAATGTGTTTGTCAGGCAGTCATAAGCACATCTCCACATCCTTGCATAACTTGAGCAGAAAAGGCTATAAAAAAATTGCCTAACAGAGCAGAGCTGCAAAAGATGGACAGTAGCTGAAGAGCGAGAGACAGAGAGAGAGAGAGAGAGAGAGGGCGATGGCAGCTGCAGCAGGAGACGCTCTCTATGCAAGGGGGAAAAAATATCACTTCCTGCGCGCCTCAATTGCCTGATTTTTAATTACAAATGCAAAGTGCAGACGCGGCCGAGGGAACGAGAGCGAGCAGAATCTGTTTACACGCAAACCTGCAATCACAGTGGACGCTAGCTATGAGCGACATGTCTTTGTGCATATATAAATGGGCAGTCATGTCTTTGTGTGTGTGTGTGTGTGGCAATCAAGCAAAGCCAGCTGCTCTTGCTGCTGCTGCTGCTGCAGTTGTTGTTGCTCTTGCTGCTGCTGCAGCTCAGGTGGGCAAATTGGCAACGGGCTGCAACAACAACAAGCTGCAGGCGCCGCCGCCGCCGAATTATTTATGATGTATGCATATTTATGCAGCATCTCGCTAAGTATTTTATAATAATTTTACAACAAATCGGTTTTTTGCTGTTGCTGCTGACCCTAACGGTGCCTGGCCGAAAGCGCTTATTGGCCGCCGCGTTGGTGGCACCCAAAAACTTGTTTCAACAGGCAACAGGCAGCAGCAGCAACAGCAGCAGAAGCGGCAGCAACAGCTCTTGAAGCGTCTGCTGTCTGCCACAAGCTGTGGCAAGGCTTATGCCACTTGCTACACGATTTTAATTAATTTATAAAAGAAAATACGAGAAGGAAGACGAAGTGAAATATAAACAACAACAACAACAACGAATGCAATAAACAAAATGTGCGCATCCCATGCATTTTGATTGATTGCTAATTACACACACACACACACACAGACACGCACATGCAAACACACACACACATACACACACCTGTAAGCAACACACCTGGCGCTGCTTGCGCAAGTGTCCAAGCGCTTAGCTAAGCCCGCAATCAAAACACACAAAAGCTCACTAATCGGGCCGTATTCGACTAGCGAATACCCTAGACTCAATTGCAGGTTATAAATATTGCATTTTGATATATTCCTTATATATGTACATATATTTATATAATCTTAGCCCTTCAAACAGCTACTTTAATATGTCTCTCTCTCTCTCTCTCTTTTTCTCCCTCTCTCTCCACAAAAGGGCGCCGAACGTAAGACGCGCGATGAGGAACGGCGCGCGGCCAAGCGCAAAATGACAGCAACTGGACGCAAGAAGCTGGACGAGCTCTACCATCCGGTCACAGATCGCTCCGAGTTCTATGGCATGCAGGATCTGGCCAAGCCGCCTGTGCTCTTCTCGCCCGCCGAGGACATGGAAAAGGTATGTGACAAGCCGATAAACAAAAATTTCGATATAGATATCATGAAATCTTCGCCAATCCCACAGAGCTTCTATGGCCATGAGACTGACTCGCCGGAATTGAAGGGTGCTTCGCCATTTCTGTTGCACGGCCAGAAGGTGGCCACGCCCACGCTCAAATTTCACAATCATTTTCCGCCCGACATGCAGACGTGAGTAAAAATCGTCATCCTTTATGCAGAGGACGCGCCTCCAGCTGCCCAAGATCAATGCAACTAATCTTCTATCTCTCTCTATATCTCTCTCTTCCTCGCTGTCTATATGTATATTTCTAGTGATAAAAAGGATCACATATTGGATCAGAGTATGTTAACCAGCACGCCGATGTCCGACTTTGGGCCACCCATGAAACGGGGCCGCATGACGCCGCCAACTTCGGAGCGCGTCATGCTGTACGTGCGGCAGGAGAACGAGGAGGTCTACACGCCGTTGCATGTGGTGCCGCCCACGACGATTGGCCTGCTCAATGCGGTAAGTGTGTGGGAAAGGGGGAGGATGATGATGAGCAAGAGGAAGCAGCAGGTTGACCCAGCATGTGAACCTATCCAAACGTAATACATATTTCCCCCCAAGAAACTTCACAATGCAGTCTAAAAAAAAAACAAAACAAATTAAGCCCCCCAAAAAAACAAAAAACTCTAACGTCTGTAATTTTGTTCATTTTGGTCGAATTGGTAAAACGCAAAAGATATTTAAAAAAAAAAAAAAATTAACTATAGAAACTATAAAATTAAAATTGCATATCCAAAATGAAGAAGAATCCTCGTTTATCTAAACATAATACAAACAAAACTGACCAAGTTAATGCATTTATATTCAACTAAAGCATTTTGCTAAAACCCAAACTTCATATATCAATCGTAATTCATCTTAAATTAAAATCAAATGATTAAACAAATTAAATTAAATATATATTTATATATATACATATATAATCAATTGTAGTTGAAACTAATTGAAAGCGTCGTAACCAAGTCACATAAAATTCATCAAAAATCAAAAACTACTCTCTATATGTACCACAACTATGTATACTCCATGTATATATGTATGTGTGTGCGTATGTATACCTATGTGTATATCTATCCATTTATAACTACACTTAACCCACACGATACGGCACAGGCAACAGTTGAAGATTGGCTGAAAACAAAAGCAAAAACTATATAGAAAAGGAGATGTACAAATATATACACAAGTATAAATTTATATTTATAAAAAAAAAAAATTAATTTGTTAAAAATAATTGAAGGATTTTTTTTAAGATTTGAAAGTATTTCATTTTTTTTAAATATAAAAATATATATATTTTTACTGAATATGTAAAAAAAAAATACTTTTCAATTATATGAAAAATACAAAAAATAAGTATTTTAAAATTATTTTTGAAATAATAAATAATCTTTGAGAAAAATATTTTTTTAACTATAAAAAGTTTGTGCAAAATATTTAATATATTTCATAAACTTATTTAAATATGCTGAACGCACAAAATGCTTCAGTAAATAGATTGAAGTGTTTGAAGCTATATTTAAAAACCAATAAAATTTTTATTCTATTTAAAAATATATCTTTAAACTATTCAAACACTTAAAAACAACTCTTACTGATAATAAATAATAATAATAAATTAACGAAGTACATTCAAAATACATACATATAAATCTAAGTATTTTTATTTAAAATAATTTATTATTTTAAAAATATTTAAAATAATTTATTATTTTAAAAATATTTAAAATTAATTTATTAAATTAATTTATTATTTTAAAAATATTTAAAATTAAAAAAAAAATCCTTTGGAAATGTTTTTAAAAAAATATTTATCAAAGTTTCTTTTCCAAATGAACAACATTACAAACACACAAAGAGTTAAAAGAGAAATATTTTAGTTTGCTTAGCAAGACTTTTGATTGAACCTGATCTCTCGTTAGTGGCTACTCGTTACTCGTTACTCGTTACTCGTTACTCGTTACTCTCGCGCAAAACACAACAGACAAAACATCATATTTCTCTCGTTTCTCAATTGCAGATTGAAAACAAATACAAAATCTCAACAACGAGCATAAATAACATATATCGCACAAATAAGAAAGGGTAAGTAAGGCAGCTGTGTCCAAGTGCTAAACACACACACACAAACACATACTACACACACACACACAACAGACTATACACACACACACACACGACACACAGTCAAGAACTTGCACCTGTATATCATGGAAAACTAACAAAAAGGCAAAAAAAAAAACACGTTCATCTCTTGGTAGTTTAGTCTAAAACCAACTAACGTCTAACATGGTCAAAGGAACTGACACGACTCGACTCGACTCGACTATATCTATCTCTATATATATATGAATCATATATATAAAACTCATTTGAAACAATTGTCTTATATGTATTCTTTTGCCTTGCAGGATTACGGCGAAAATTGATGATGATATGATATCCTTCTACTGCAACGAGGACATCTTCTTGCTGGAAGTGCAACAGATCGAGGATGATCTGTACGATGTGACGCTCACAGAGCTGCCCAATCAGTAGTAAAAGAGAAGAGAGTAGGAGAAAAGGGAAACACACACAAATATGTGGACACAATTTTGCTAAAAGAAAACATCAACAAAAATATATTAAAGTTGTTTCAATAAGCCATCTTTTCAAAATAAGCCCTAAGTTAGGCCTAAGCGCTCGATATGCATATTATGAAATATATTATGAAAAATATTATATATATATATAAAAACCCCTTTATATATATATATATATATGTTTAGCTGTAATTGTTTTTGTTTAGCTATTTTAGTAACAATGAGATTACATCAATTTCTAAAAACAAATTTCAATTCTCGCTATGTTTATATATAAAAGAAGTAAAAGAACAACATGAATTAAGTGAAATTATCATCTTTATGTATTTATAACAAAATATATATATACACACACATATATATATCTATATCTTTAGCTAAGTTAAGTCGAACAAGAATAGAGTGCAAAATGTCTGTCCAGTTAAACGTTTAAGTTCTGCTAGGCCTTAGGTCCAAAAAAAAAAAATTCCCTATAAAAAGCCCTCTCTGAAATTTATGCAAAACTATTTGAAATTTTACTCTAAATAAAATTTAAGCATTTTTTTAATTGTTGTGAAATTCTTTAAAAATCGTTTGTTCTTTGTCTCTTCAAATCTTGTTATTTGTGGCTATAAATGTTGAAAAATATATACATATATGTATATATATATACTTAATAACAAATAAACATAAACATAAACAAAAATAATTAGGATCTCTGCTAAACACAAAAAAAAAAAAAAAAATACGAAACAAACAAAAACAGATTTTGCTTCCAATGCCTAGAACAAAACGTAAAAAATATAAAATGAAATTGTCAAAAAAAAAAACTGTTTAAAGTAATTAACTTAAAGTATATATATAAACAAACATATATATATATATATAACTTCAAATGTATATGTGTAAGAAGCTCTGCAATAAAACATGTTGATAAAAATCTTAATTAAGTCCAAGTTAAGGCAATGAAAAACGACAACAAAAATCTAAAAAAAAAAAATGAACTAAGAAATTGTGTGCATTTGTTGTAAAACAAGAAAAATCTACAAAAAACAAAATCAACAAAAATAAAAGTTGATTCAAAACAAAAAACTAAACATGAGAAATACTGAACAAAAAAAAAAACATAATATTTAAAAATATATATATACAACTCTATATATATATATTTAACATATTTCGTAATAGATATAATTTAAATTTTATACAGCATATATATGACATTGTGCGTTTACAATCTTTGTTTGCCATAATTAACAGCTTACTTAATTTAATTAACAATTGTTTTTCTATATATATATATGAACATTTTATAAACAATTAGTAAAAAGCAAAAATCTAACCCTTTTTTGCTTTTTAAACAATTTGAATACTCCGCATCAAAACTTGCTCAATATTATATTATAATTTTGTTTATTATTTTTAACAACACACACACACACAGACACACAGACAAACACAATCACACACACAGACACATAAACTCTTCTTCTTATTCTCGAATATAAGACAAAGTAAATTTTGTATTTCAATTAATCATCTTTCGGTGTTGTACATCACAATTTGTTTTTAGTTGTAGTCACTAAAAATAAAAAAAAAAAAATAAAATGCTGTAAACGTAATAATTCAAGAGATAATATAAATATATACATATACGATATTACGATAATAATAATAATGATAATCTAAATGAAGAAGAAATCTACAAATGATTGAAATGAGAATCGAATCGAATATCTTGCCGACATGTTATAAATCTATATGTTTAGTTTTAATTTATAAGTTTTATGCTCTTTCTACAAAAAACACACACATATATAAAATATATATACGCATATATATATTTGAAAAGCCAATAATTTATTTTTTGTTACCTGTTGGAAACGATTCCGCGAAAAATAGTAAAAGTTTAACTGAAACTGAGCGATTTGTATGTATGTATGTGAGCTTGAGAAAAATTTTCAAAACAAAAAACAAAACAAAAAATGATGAACAAATTGTACAATATTATCATAATGAATACACAAAATTTAAATAAAGAACAAAAAGTAAACGAACTGTGTACTTATTCATACTGAGTTGAATAATATTTGCATTAATTTATGAAATCATATTATTCTATATTTATCCTTAACTGTCAGTAATTATAAACAATATATTTTGCTAACCTTATCTATTTTACATAAGCGGAAATTCCAATTGGACAAGGTTTATGGGAGCGCAGTAGCTGTTATGTTAACATAACAGCATGTTAACAGCGTGTATGCGAGCATTTGCACTGCTTGAACTCTCCGTTTTACATTGCTGCTGCTTGTATGGTTGCTCCTGTATGAGTGAGTCCACTGCATCGGACGGAGAAAGCATGTCGCTCTGCCTGTTCGCCCACATGTGATATGCAAAAGAGCGCCCACTCAAACTTGTGCTCGAGCTGTCGAGCTGCCGGCAATGCAACGGTTGATGAGAGTGAGTTTTCTACTCTAGCCAAACATGTTGCTATGGCAACTAGCTGCAACAGTTGTGCGCCTAAATCTCTCATTCTTTCGCTCTCTCCACCGCTCTTTCTCGTCTGCTTCGCTTTCGGCAGTTCAGTATTAGTTTTTCTTTTCGACTGTGGTGTTGTTGCATCGCCGCTCGCCCTCCAGACTTTTATAGCAATTGGCAACTCGCACAGAATACGTAAAAAATCTGCTCTAACAGGCAAATGCCTAGTACAATGGGACTGAAATGTGCATGTGCGTGAGCGTGAGCGTGAGCATGTATGTGCAGATAAGATCTGGGATGATCTCTAATGTCAGCGCACGGTTGATGACAAAACTGATTACCAGCCGCAGATAAAACGGCTCGCTGTGAAAGACATAACAATAGATGCCAAGTGCGCGCTCGAGAAACCATTCACCATATTTTTTTTTGTTCACTACTCAGTTTAGTTTGTTGCTGCGTGTGCATCGCGCCGGTTGTGATTTACAGTTATTCGTGTGTCGCTCGCTGTTATCCTCTCCCTCTAACCAATTGCATTGCACTTGCGAGTTATGGAACTCGGATTGGCTTAGAAAGCGACAACTGTTGCCGAAGCCGTTACACAAAAGTCAGTTATCGATTGATTTCTTAACGGTTTCTTGCACACACACACACGCACATAAGCAAATGTCAGCTAATTGACATATTTTTGTTTTGTTTATGTGCATGTGCAACAGCATTGGCCGCATTTCTAGCCACCTGCGACAGGTAAGAAATTTTACCTCATTTACAAATATTTAAATAATAAAAGACAGTTGCACTTGTATTTGTTTTTTTTATAAATATTACTTTAAATTTGTATACTCTGTAACTTGTGTAAATATAAAGTTGTGCTTATGTGTGTGACCATTAAATTAGTTCTGTTTTAGATGAGGTTGATTTACGGGGCGTATGATAAATGGAGCATGTGATAAAGCGAAATAAATTTGCTTGGCAAAGATAAGAGCTGAGGAATGCAATTCTACAAACTGAATTAAAGAATATAAAGCAGATTAGCGAGATTATCAAAAGTAAGCAAAAGAAAAGCCAGACATATACCTTCATATAGATTAAAGATAGCGGGTTTATAGGTAGGAAAAATGGGAATGTGGAGAAAATGAAAAGATCATTTAGATAAACATAATATTTACATATTATTCCATTGCTATGCTCATATTTAGTCTATATGTATTACTCCCCTCTGAATGAATGTCATGGGATATCTTAAAGTGCAACGCCTTTCACTAGATTCCATTTACTTGGTGGTGCATGGCGCGCATGTTTATAGATTCCATTCGAAAGCAATTAAATCCAATTGAAAGGCATTTGGGATCGACTACAAAGAGATCGAATTTGACATTCTCCCCATTTCCTGATCGACGCTGCCATGCGAAAGGCACGCGAGCCACGCGAGATCCGATGCCACCTATGGCTGATGCTAATTCATTTGTTTGTTATTATTCTATTCGCATTCGACTAATAACAGTTATTTTCGTAAGTGTCCATCTCGTGTGTGACATAAAGTACATCTCCATGTATAAATAAATACATTTTTCGAGATCTTTCATAACCGTGTGAATAAAAAATAATGCTTGTAATTCACTTCTTTATTTATTTAACAATTAGTTAGCGCATTAATTGTTAATTCCTGAGCCCCGGCTATGACTGTGCATGATGCATGCGCAGTTAGCGACTGCTTATCCACTATCAACATTTATAATTACATTCCGAGTAACCAATTTTCTAATTTTCTAATATACATATATGTATGTATGCATGCTCTGCGCTATGCCAAGGAAACAAAGTTCAAAACATGCTAGCGATGCATACGCGAATCGAATCAACTCGACTCGATATGGAATTTCCCCTAGCCGGGCGACCTTTGGCGCCTGTTTGTTTGCTGTTCCTAATACTTGTTTACCTAGCAGGAAAAGGGTATATTGGGTTTTCTCTTGGTGTTTGCTTTACAAAATGTAAATTTAGGGTTTCCTATATACTATATATGAAAGCGATCTATGGCTTGAGTGCTTTAAATTTACATAATACTTGTTCCTATATTGCAAATGAGCATATTGGTTGTAGGAAGTATTCAACTGGATTTTTTAACTTCATTACCGATATTCAAATGAACGTTTTTCACTCAACATTTATTTATTTTCAATTTATATGCATAGTAAATAGTTTCAACTTTTATAAGAACTATTGAAGTATAATATAGGTATTATAATGATTTATGCATAAATTCTCATTATTTATATTCACCTATAAATCATCCATACTAAACTATTATTGGTTTGCTTCCACGTTAGGCAGTCTACACTGTGCACTCCATAAATCAAGAGTCTAAAGCTGTTATTTTCACTTTGAACGAGCATCGAGAAGTCGCTTGTCACTGTGACTCTCTAGTCGAGCCGCAATTTCCCTAACTGTAATCAGACACATGCTCATGGACGTGATTCGGCTTAAGTTTGACGCCTAATTAAAATACCAAATTTGCAACAATATCTAAACTATTAAACAGTTGTTTTTTTTGCCAAGATTTGCTTCACCTAGAACCAAAAGTGCATTTAGTTCATTTTTATTTAAAATTAAAACCTGATCTGGATTTGCAGCTGCAGAAGTTCATGAATCATCTACAAAATTTATGGCTCTCCCACTTTGTTTAATATTTTCGAGCAAAAGATATCAAATTTTTGTTTTGTTGACTTTTGCTTTTATCTTGGCACACATTTCCAAATGGGTTCGAGTAATCAATATTGCGGCCGTGTTACGGAGAGTCGCTTGCAACATCTCTTTATGAACTGTTAACAAGGCTTTTAAACAACATATTTTCGTGTTGTTGCTGATGATGTTGTTGATGTTGTTTACATCATCGTGGTTGTTCAATGATCATCATATCAATTTAATCTGAATAAGCATTTTACATACGCTAACAACCTGGCTTGTTTGTGCATTGAAGTCGCTACGGGGCTTCAAGTTTATCGAAAATTCAACTTGGGGCCCAAAGGTGTGCACTTAACAGAGTTAATTTGCCATTGTCTGAACAACTTTTTGTACTTCCCTATTTGAAAAGACTCTAAGTTTTCCTATATATGAATGTCTTCAAAGTAATTCTATTCCACTTTATTCTATTCCTCTTCAATTTGTAATCAAGGACCATTGTCTAAATCTCTTAACAATTTTCCGCTCATTTATGTCCAACTAATTTAGCCAAATTTACATGATTATCAGGTTAGAGTATTTTATCTTCGTCATGCCGAAGTTAATTGCTTGAGTTTAGACAAATTGCATTTGATGTTGTTTTGAATTTCAAGCTCGTCTCTCTTACCATTAAAGCTTGTCATGCGATCAGCTGCGCGTCGAAAGCTTTCGCTGAGCTTTCCTCTGCTGCACTCGCGCACCGTGGAACGTGTTTCGTTTCTTAACGTCAGTTGACATTTTCGCAATGAGTTTTATATAAAGATTATTTAACCATATATATTTACATGGCAAATCAGATTTCTTGACAATTAAAAAGTCACAAAGTGAATTGCACACAATTGTCTTATCTTAATATGACATTACAAATTTAGATATGACTAATTACAAAATAAAGTCAGTAACTGAAATAAAAAGTAATATAAATGCATGTTATATAATGTGTATAATGATAAAAACTAACTGATAAAATCTAGGCCCCCTTTGTACTAATTGGCCTTATTCGCATTTCCAATAAGAATATAAAAAATCCCCTCAACGACCACGCCTGTACGCTACCAGCGTAGATCGGCAAATTATTGTGCGGAGAGTGGGGTGAGGTCTGGCAACAACAAAGCAACGAAGCAGGCGCGAAGTTAACCGCAAAACGTTGTGCTTTTAATCAAAAGTTTTTATTGATTGGCGTCGCGCTTGAGGAAATTGTTAAATTCGCGCAAAATAATTTCCAAGCGAGTGTAGAGCGCGAGTGTGTAGAGAGCAAGTGCACGCGCGCGCGCCTCTACTCACACTCACACGCACTCTCGCACTCGCACACTCTGCCAATCACACAATCTCTACAAAACTCTACACTCTACAGGCAGAGACGGCACGAGCTTTGGCAGCGGCTTCGCGTGCCTTTTGTCCGCTTTTTGTGTTTTCAGTTTTCAGTTTTAAAGATCATTTCGTGGCGTTCGGTTCAGACTTTTGGGAGCGCACGCAGAAAGCGTTTGTGCCAAAGAGAGAGAGAGAGAGCGAGCGAGAGCGACAGTTAGTATAGGTAGAAGTCGATAATTATTTTGTGTACTTAAAGCATAAATAAACAACAAATTGAAACTGACTCAACTCTTGCCAAAACTTGCCAAAAACGAACAAAAAAAAACCCAATTTTCAATTCCGTCTTCGCATATCAATGTCAAGTGCTGTCCGCTCCATCGAATCCGGGGTCACAAGTGCTCAAGCGGCTGATTAACGTTCAATAGAAGCGAGCGCAAACAAAAACAAAAAAACAATAAGAAACTGCAAAACAAAAAAATAAAGACTAAAAAAGGTGGAACGGCGCGAAACACGTTTCGTGTTTGTGTTTTCCTAGCTGGACAAAAATAACAAAACAAAATAACTGAAATAATTGTCATTGTTGCCAGAAGAAAAACAAAAACAATAACAAAACGAATAGTAAATAGAAATAAACTAAATTAAATAAATAAATCAGCTTCTTGGCCAGACTACAGAGCGAGAAAGCAATACACAGAAGCACTTGTCAAGAGAGAAGAAGAGAGGGAGAGAGCGAAAGAGACATAGAGCGGGAGAGAGACAGAGACAAAGCGAGACGAGCCGAGGTTAAAGTTACCAAAGCGAACCTGATCTCAAAACTGAAGCAGCAGCAGCTCGGGAAGCGTAACGGCTCTGGCAGCTCTTACCAAATATGAGCATATGCTGTTAGCCAGGCTTTAGCTAACCACGTAATTCAAGCAGCCGTAACTTACCAGCAACAACAACAACACTATTATAGAATGGAGCGCTCGCAAAGCTGCAGCAATTTCGAAGGCGCGCCGGAGGCGTTGCACGCCTCTGTTGGTGTCAACAAGCCGCTAACCGGCAGCAGCGACAACCTGCCCCACAGACTTGCCAGCTGCAACCACAGCAGCCACATGTTGCCCAGTTTTCCGCCCAGCAAACCGTTGCGCAAACGCAAACGTCTACAACGCCAACAATCGATCATTGTCGATGATGATGCGGATGACGATGATCATGATCATCATGATCTGCTGAGCTGTGAGTGCGCCTATGCCGCCGATCTGGAGGAGAATGCCGATGGGGATCTGGAGATGTCGGAGCCAGTGGTCATGCCACGCCTGCCGCAGCGCCACATCTTGGCCAACAGCGGACGACAGCTGCGGCACGAGGAATCCTTCGACTCGAACAGCACGGCGCCCGAGATGAGTCCGCAGGCGGTGCGACAGCATCGCTTCAGCAGTCTGCTGCTGCGCGACAGCTCCGTCTCGATGCAGTCGGACTCGAGCCGCTATTCGAGCGTCGACAGTCTGCTGGAGTCGCGCAAACCCGATCCGGAGGCCATACTCATCAATCTGGGCTTCGGGCCCGTCGGCACCGAGGACATGCTCTCGCGCATACCCAAGCGTTTCCTCAAGCCCTCCAAGGTGCCGGGCATCGATACGGAGGCGTTCGTCAAGCGTCTGCAGCTGGCCAGTTCGCTGGCCGACTCCAGTGCCCTGGGCTATCGCGGACTCACCTCCAGCTCGGATCAGCCGCCCTCGTCGATTGTGGCCAAGATTATGGAACGCTTCGAGGTCAACAATCAGCGCAAACAGTCCATGGGCAATATTGAGCATACGATCAGATGAGACGCCGATTCAATACCAACTATCTATAACCATATGCATAATATAAATCCAATGAATATCTGAAATTGTGCAACCTAGGCTAAGTTACTAGTTATATCTACATACATAGCAGCCAGCGAGCGGGGTTTTACCCGACCTGCGGGAATTTTTCTATTATTAATGTACATTATTATTATATAAAGATAATATACTTTATTGTCATGTGATGTTTATCTTGTCCATTAGGTTTTAGTTGTGCCGCGTACTTAGCTTTGTCTATTGTTTTACCTACCGATTCGGGTTTATTTTTACTTAATATAATCTCAGTTTTAAGCCTAAAACTAAAATAATTATACAAATTGCCTTTCGATATATTTGAATGCGTTTTATTTATAGCATCGCCATACGAATGCATTTTCCAGAGCTGAACTTAACTGCGTTTTGTTATTGTTATTGAATCGTAAACTTTTGCAATGCAGTCATCAATTATCTCTCGTAATAAGCTCTCCATTTATAGATTCTTCGCTCTCTGGAACATTTGCTAAATATGGAATATTGCAATTATCAATTAAATTTATTGTTCTTTGTCTTAATCTTAGTCTAAGTCTTCTTGTTCTTGCTCATGAAATTTTCTTTGTTTCATTCTCAAAGATGATGCTTTCACTTTCCAGCAATACTTTTAGAACTCTTCTCTTCCAGCAATACTTTTAGAATTCTTCTCAGTCTTACTCAATCTGCGATTTGTCATCTCTTGAGGCTTTCTTTTTGCTACTGTATCCCTCCATTCACTTTGCATTGTGTTCTTAAAGGTTTGCGGCTTACTCTTATTTTTGTTTTTTTTTGTTTTTTTTTTTTTTAGCTTTTTTCCTTGTGTTTTATTCTGAAGCACTCAAGAACGAATGCGAATCACTAACACTCAGCCTTTGTCTTAGTCTTGTCTATGGCTTCCTCTGTGCTAGAGGCCATTCACTTTTTCTTCAATTCCTTACTATTTTACGGGTCTGAAACTATTTAGGCATATCTAGTTTTTTCTGGAATTATTCATTTTAAAATTTCCATATAGAAAGTATTTTCTTGTGGAAAAATTTACATTTTAATTTTTCTCTGTATCTCTTTTTTTACAACCTTCAGGGAAATAAATTCTTAAACGTTTTCAGGCCGTGCCTATAGCATATTTTCGTTTCAACACCTTTAGGTGTTAAAGCTTTCGTAAGTTCTATTCAATGTGAATCAATTTAGCGTGTTTTTGCTTAAGCGTTGCATTCTCAAACGTTTCTCACACAAGCGTCTATTCCACTTTCTCTTCTGCCCCTTTCTGCAGCCCTTTTTCATGCTCTGGGGTGTGACAAATTTCTATTTCGAGGCAAATTGCATTCTTCAACGTTTTCCACAATTCCCATTCTCGTAGGTTAATAAGCCAAACAAAAATGGCGAATGTTAGCTATATTTTAGATTATACATTAATTCTCGTTTAACTAGAGAAATCTGTTTAAATATCTAATAGATCTGTTTAAATATTTAACATCAACTTTCTAAAGCATGCCAAGAAACTGATCTATAGCTTGAGAAGTAAATAGACTTCTATTGACAACTGTTGCCACTTCAAACACCTAAATATATATTTCTATATTTATCTTTATCATTATCTCAGGCTTAGGGTTTTCATTTTTTTTATTGATTGGTTTGCATAAGGAGTAAATGTTATATTTAGAAACCGACGTCATAAGTCAGACAAAAAGTCAACAGAACTCATAGAAGCGGCAAACAAAATTCAATTGCGATAGAAGTCAAAGGAAAATAACAGCACAAAAAGGGCAAAGCTGGAGGTGTTTGACTAGAAGATACTCAGCACATGGAAAGTAGAAAGAGATGGGAAGAGAGAGAGACGTAGGAAGTGAAGGTGAATAAAAAAGAGAGGGAGAGAGAGATTAGATTGTAAATGAAAGAGAGAAAGATATGCAATGAAATAATCCAATCCAAGCTCTCTCTAGATCTCTCTCTCTCTCTCTCTCTCTCTCTCTCTCTCTCTCTCATTTCTGTAATTTACACTGTTCACGCTTATCATACTCTACTCTTGTAATTGTTACAGGGTATTTAAATAAACATGCACATTTTGCAAACAAATATTCAAAGACCTCCAACTTTTGTAGCTCGGCATATCTAATTGTGGTTGTTGTTTCATTGTTGTTTTTGCTGTTGTTGTTGTTGCTGTGTTATCGAAAGTACATTTTCTGAGTAGTTAAAAAGAAATACATCTATTATAAGCCCGTGACATATATATATATATATAGATATTACATACATAAATACTTAAATACATATTTATTCAACTCAAATATCAGATAAATCGCATCTCAGAAAATTGTCAAGCGTTTCCATTTGCCAGCTACTTTGAGGGCTAACAATTTGTTGTACTTGAGTTAAATTTATTGATTTCAATTGCTTTTAATTGTTGTCAGAGATGAAACAAAAGCAACGCAAAATAGACACAAGTGAAAGAAGAAGCAAAAGATTGAGGAAAAATAAGAAGCAAATGACATTTTTTTTTTGCTGCTGCCAGGCTCAATCTTTATCACGATCGAAGCGAATGCAATGGGTATTAGACTCTTTGAACTTTCAATAAATTAATTTTTTGTTTTTCACAAACAAAACGTCATAACGAGCCGCTGTTGGTAAATAGATAAGAATATGAATAATATATTTACGCACATACATATATAAATGAGTATAAATTTATGTATGTATTTATTCAGATAGATTTCGTAACACCTTGAAATTTGCGCTTTATTTAAGCAGTAAAAAGAAGAAACAAGTCAGCCGACGTTTTAGCTGGGTATGCTAGACTTACAAATACCCTATATATAGGGTTTAGCATTGAATGGCAACATATTCTATATATCTATAAGAGACATATATTTTAATCATAGATAGACTTAGCTACTCATAGAAATCAACAAAGTATCTGCCACGCCTTCATCTGCTAGTTACATGCATTGGCACAATAACAATATACCCCAAATACTAATATCTATAAAACAGGGTATACCGCTAGCATAGATATTGGTTATGAAGCGAAGGCGTCACATGACACGAGTTGGGTATTAGAATCTGTATCTGTATCTGTATCTGTATCTGTATCTGTATCTGTATCTGTATCT
>NW_022045918.1:274291-306753 GCF_001654015.2 Drosophila navojoa
ATCTGTATCTGTATCTGTATCTGTATCTGTATCTGAATCTGTATCTGTATCTGTATCTGTATCTGCATCTACATCTGCATCTGTCACTATATAACTGTATCTAGTCAAGAAATGAAATGCACAAAGCACAAAGCAGAAAGCAAGATAAAAGCTACAATGATCTGCATAAAGCACTTTGCATATGTATAAACAAAGTTTTTTTGTTTGTTGTATTTTTTGGCTGCCTGCTGCCTGTTGCGGCTGTGTTGCAAGCAGCAGAAGAAGCGAGCAAGTTCAAGGCGCGTGAAGGTGTTGCATAGATTCACCGACAACAACAACAACAGCCTTAAGATACAAAGATACTTCTGTATGCGCATATGCAGATACTTTTAGCTCTTAGGCAGTGGCTGCGTTGACGAAAATAAAACGCCCACGCCGGAAGCGAGCGAAAATGCAAACAAAAAATGAGAAAACGTGTGAAAAACAATTAGCAAACAGCCCCAACAACAAAAATAAAAACACAAACAAAAGCAATTGTAAATTTCAAATTGAAAAATGTGTCACAGCCAGTGAATATTTGCGTTGATTTTGTTATTTCTATTTCGGTTTCTATATAATGAGCGTGGGCGCTTTGATTAATGGGCCTACTGACACAATCTGTGCATTCCAATTGCTATTTGCCTAACATTGACATTAAAACACATTTAATTAAATACAAAATAAGAAATATGAAACAAAACTACAAAAAAATCAAATTATGCGCGCGCGCTTTTATAACAGCACTGCCAGCCCGAAATTGGCAATGGCTAACAGCGTGCTGTTAACACGCTAGACTCCGTTAACAGCTTATGCAAGCTAACAGCACAGACGGTTATCGATAACAGCGGCCACAGCGTCAGTCTGTTTTGGTTGTTCCGCATTTGCACACATACTCGGCTAATATGTAGAAAATCAAAAACTGTAAAATATGTAATTTTCCAACAAGTGCAACTGTTTTTTAATTTTAATTTGTACTTAAGCACACCGTACTTACTCGTTCCTCTATTTGTTCTTTTTTTGTCGCGCTCTACGTACGCGCTGTCCTTTGTGCGTCTCTCTATACCTATTTTTGGGTTTTTTTGTTGTTGTTTTACTTTTTTTTTGTTTTACTGTTGCTTTGTGCATGGGAACTCGTGCAAAATGGATATCGTGCAGTTCTGGAAAATCGTTGGTGCCCTTTGCAGGCCCGACTGCTCAAGATGTCTGTGTGGACGACAACTAGCTCAGCTGGCAATGGCCTAGAAGCTTCCAATAGCCAAACTCGCACGCCGCCAACGGTCAAATCTCAGCTCAGTGCCGTTCAACGCAACAGCTCAAATCCGACCAACGCTGGCCAACCAATTGGCAGTGATATTACCACGTCAGCCAACGCTCAGCAGCATCATTTCCAGCACGTAGTCGCCGCAGCGGTTGCAGCTGCCACAACCATAGCTACCGGCCAGCAACAACAACAACAACAACAACAGCAACATCATCATCAGCTGCTGCAGTTGCAGCCCTTTAACAATCACAACTTATACAATCAATTTGGCAGCAGCTCCGGTAGTAGTAGCAATAACGGCAACAACAACAACAACACCTTCAACTTCAAACGTTCCAGCATTAGCAACTCGGCTCCACAGCTACCCGCTTCCAGTCAAAATTTCACAAAGGTAAGTCTCCATAACAAATCAAATTCTACATTCCTCCTACATGCAAAACAAAAAAGACAAGAAAAAACTCCAAGAGTCTCCCGCGCGCTCTCACTCTCTCTGTCTCTCTGCCTTTGTCTCCCCTCTCTCATATCTTTTCCACGCGAATCGTGCGAAATCACCGAAATAAGCAATATAGAAACGAACAATTGGACATGCGGTTCACGGTTAATTCTCCAGTCTAAACTCTAAACTTGGCCTCCGATTTCAAGTCGAACCAGATCCCACTTGCTAGCGCATGTGCGTTTGCGTGTGTGTGTGTGTGTACGTCTATGTATGTGTATGTATGTATTTTTACTGTGTGTACGTACCGCAATATTGCACGCGGCTTATTATTATTAATTTTCCATACACTTAGAGCTTGCTTATGACGTCACAGAACTTAGTTTGTTATTCTTGATGCTCATTAGACAGGGGTATTAGGCGGGTATATTTGTTAGCGTTACACGCAAAGAGATAAGGGAGTGGGGTCGATAATATACATTTATGTATGTATAAGTACATGCTAATTACATCATTATTTCGTAATTACATTCAACTCAAAACTAAGATCAGCTTTTATATATTTCCTACAGTGTATTGTGCAGTTAATACAGCTCGCTCTGTCACTTGTTTGCTCTCTTCCCATTGACACTTCTCCACTCTTAGCGTTGCTTTTGTTTTATCAACTGTTTGCATACGATAAATAATTAAAATTAGGCACTTTATAGGGCCCACGCCCTGAACGCCTACACACGCATACATACGAATAAGTGTGTGTACATATAAAATCTTTTTTATTTGTTATTTTTCCTATATTAATTTTTTTTTAAATGGCAACACAAAATGTGGTGGGGCTGTTTTTATATAGCGATAAGGTCTGTTATATTCCATTTCATGTTGCCCGGCTTTGCATGGCACGGAAAAAAAATATGCATACAATAGAATTTCAATATCACAAAACGGCAAAAAGCGTAATAGTAGTATTATAAAATCGTTTTGATTTTGCCTGTTCAATGGATTTATTCAACCTTTTGCTCTAATTTGTATGCATAATAATTGTGCGACGCCTTTGAAAATTGCATAAATTTCAATTTTGCATTGAATTGGGAATATATTTAACTTGGAATATTATTAGTGAATATGCCGATTTAATGGGTCAAGTTGGTTAAAGTAGAACGAACCATTAGAAATTCTGTTGTAATTTTTTTTTAGAATTTAAAATATATTTTATTAGTTTAACTTATCACGAGAAATTTATTTAAATAATATACAAATACAAACTCAAGGCAATATTTCTAAAAAGCATTTGTTTAATAATTATTGTTGGTCACATTGATCAAGGAATTACTGTAGCTTATTTGATATTTATTTACATTTGCTTCGATTGGAAACTCGAAAAGCTGTTTATGCCATCAGATTTTACATGGACTGATAACAAGCTAGGCAAAAGCACACTAATTGTTGTTCCCATTTAATCATTCGAATTGAGAAACACATCAATCATCTGATACTACAAATTCTTTGTCAACGATCATTGGAATGTGAAAACCGAACAATAACACTTATTTTATTATTGATTGATTATACAATAATCCACAGATCAACGAAAGCTCAAATTACAGAGGTTCCTATAAGAGCTTTTCAGTATGTTAATAAAAATTCCATATGAGTTCCAACGTTCCACGGGAAATATTCTCTTTAAGTGGTGCAGCTGCGTCAATAGGAAGCTAAACTGTTCCATTGACTGCTAAAAACGGTTATTTTACTCTCCTCTCATTGCATTTCTTCCGCCGAAATTACTCATAAAAGTTTGTCAGCTGGAAGACTAAGAGCGAATCGGTAAGCTCGCTCATTTTGTTTTGATCCCTAAATGACATTTTTCCCGTCCTACGTGATTTAAATCAAATAATTCCACTGGCTGGCTGCAGGTCTTGGCCTCTCTATCTCTAAAACATCTGCTGCTGCTTGTGCCGCAGCTCCTCTGCTCGCTTTATTGCTGGGTCAGCTGAGCGGGCAGTGTCGAATTTATAATTGAATCAGTGGCCAATCAATTGCCCAATCACTGCACAGTTCAGGGTCAATTCGCGCCACCAAAATGCTCATCATTTGATTTCCCCATTGATGATCAACGGATGCGCTACAGGTAGGAAAAATGTGCTGATTGATTGCCAACAGTGGGAGAGAGCACCTTTATTATGTGCTGTCTCTTTTGCACCTTTCATTGCTATCAATTTGTTTTGCCTGTTTTCCGTTTTCTTTACACACACACCCACACACACCCACACACACACACACACACAAACACCTATACAGGCACCCGCTGTCAACGTTTTAGTTTCCTTCTGTTCGGTTTTAATTCAAATGGCATTTGTAATTCGATTGTCTATTGTTATATTGTTGTTGTTTTTGTCGTCGCAGGCCGCAACCGTCGTCGTCGTCGTCGTCGTCGCTGTCGCCGCCGAATTGATTGTCGAATTTGAATATCACGCGCGCCGCCGTCGACAGTTCAGCAACCAACGCCAACGTCGCCGCATCAACGGCACCGCCTTCGTCGCCGTATCAGTTAGTTGTTAACTAGACGAGACGTTCTCGCGCGTTCGCATCAACCGATCAAGCAACCAACACACCACCCAACCACCCAGCCACCCACACTCATTCATTCACCAACCGGTTCGCATGACAACCAAAGAAACATACAAGAGAGTGAGAGTCTGAGTAAGAGAGAGAGAGAGACGCATTAAGACTAAAAGACGTTACGGCGGCTGAAGGGGAAAAGGAAGACACAGCGAAATGCAAAAAGAAATGAATTAAATGCGTCGAAGAGTAGAGCCAAATTACTATTCAATTCATTATCGTGCAGCAGTTCGCCGTGAACTTGTCGCCGTGATTAATGCTATACGAGCTAAAGATATACAAGAACCACATGCACATGCACATGCACATGCACATGCAAAAACACCAACACATACTCATTTGTAGAGTGAAGTCGAAAACGGTTAAACGGTAAAGCGTGTCTCCATTAAAGCATCGTTGGCGAACGGAAACGGTTATCGGTTTTTGCGATCAAATATATTTTGATACGTTTTGAGTGTTCTCGCAAATAATAAAAATACGTACGTGCCAAATTGTGTTTTATTGACACATGTATTTTGCAATTTTATATGCTATAAAATGTTTATAAATAAAAAGTCAATATTTAAATAACACACACACACACGCACGCAAACCTCTAAAAAAGAGAAAGACGGCAAGCGGAACGCAACGCAACGCGCACAAAAAAAAAAAGAAAAACAACCAAAAAGCAACTACAAAATTTGCCAACAAACTGACAATTAAACCAAGTAGAAAACAAAAAAATAGCTCACTTATGTGTAATTGTGTGAGTGAGAGTGTGTGTGTGTGTGTGTACTGATCAATTCTCATGTGCACTGAACACCATAATTAATCAACAACAACACTAAAACGCTATCAGCATCGTCATCAATAGTCAGCATCGGCAACCAACTGAAACGAACTGCCAGACATTGTCTGAGAGCAGCTCGAAGTGTTGAGGCGTTAAAGAGCGAAAGTTTTCTTTCGAAAGGAATTTTATAACTTCCAGTCAAAGCTCTCGCCCGCACTCTCTCTTTTATTAGTGCTTCGCTCGCTCACTCTTATGCTGCTCTGAAGTGATTTTTGTTGTTAAAATACATTTGGCAAAAAGCAAAAGTTTAAACAAATTTTACAAGTCAACATAAATATTCATTTAAAACACATATACGTGTGTGTTTGTGTGTGTGTGTGTGTGCGTGTATGCAGAGAGACAGAGGAAGAGAGAACTAAGTGCACATGCGTTCCACTTGCGACGAAGTGCCGCTTAAGCCGCCGCGACGCCAAAAGCTTCAGCTTGAACTGCCGCTGCTCGAGCAAAACGACCAACAGCAGCAACAGCAACAGCAGCAACAGGATAAAGAGAGCGAGTGCAAGAAGCGTACGCGTGATCCGGTTCAGCGCGCAGAGAGCGAAAATCTGTTACCTCTCAATCCGAAGAGCATGTACTCTAACCTACGCTATGCCCGCACAAATCTCAGCCATAGCAGCCTGCTGCTCAATCACCAGCAGAGCTCGTTCGATGGCAGCGCGCCCACTTCGACGGAGCGCACAGAGAGCAGCGAGACATTGGACACACCGTTAACCCGGGACTCGGATAGAGAGGATGGCAGGCAACCGTTGCACTCTGCTCGCCTTCTGCCCTGTGCGGCGAATCGGATCGAGACGAAACGCTTTGCTCTGGCTAGTGCATTGCATGCGACAGCTCGGCTGGCAGCGAGTGTGGATGCCTATACAGCGGCAGCGACTGCGTCAGCGACGCATTGCACTGGCAGCCACTGTCATGGCAGCGACTATAGCAGCATGTGCGACTCGTGTCGACCGCAACGGCAGGCACAGCAGCAGCAGCAGCAGCAGACACAGAACAGCAACAATTTCAGTCGTACCGGCCACTCGGGACCGAGTAGCTACACTGGTTCGGCGCGCTTTTTCAACTTGAGCAATTTGCATTCAGCGAATTCGCCGCACGCGAGCTCGCGCCGCTTCAACGCGCATCTAACATCCCAGCCGCCGCCGCCACCGCCGCCGCCGTTTCCATTGCCATTGGCAGGTGCAGGGCCAGCAGCTTCCATAGTACAGTCCTCGTCCAGTGCATATCCATATCAGTTGCGCACATATCAACAGCATAAATTCTCTCGATTTCAGCCTCGACGCATCACCCGCAGCAGCATGTCGCAGTCTGGCGAGGATCTGCACTCACCCACCTATCTCTCGTGGCGCAAGCTCCAGCTGAGCCGGGCCAAGCTGAAGGCAAGCAGTAAAACGTCTGCACTATTATCAGGCTTTGCTATGGTAAGTTCTCTCTCTCTCTCTCTCTGTTCTATTGAACTAGTTCCATTTGCTTTCAACGTACTTTATTATCTAATTTTAATTCGTCGTGTTTAATAAATATCAAAATTAGTTGGCTTCTTTAATTAATTACTAGAAGAACGTCGCAATTGCCCTAGCGTATGCCCTATAGCCGAATAAATCAAGGAAATGGGTATAATGGCTTAACTAACAGAGCTACTTGTCAGTTGTATTCTATATATAGGTATATTTTAAATATTCGGAACAGCTAAGCTTTGTATTTTTTGCTTACCTCTCTGATTTATGAGGGTCTCATCAAAGAGAGTTTAAAAAACTCATCAAATTTGCATATATTTTCCTTATCTATATTTAAATATATTTATGTGCCCAAAAAAAAATATACATAAATTATTTTGACTTAAAAAGTTGCCATGTAAATCTATGAATGACTTGAAACTGATCAATGAACATTATATTATATATTGTACAAATTTATATAAATAAATGTATTATTTTTTTTTTATGTAATATGAATAATTAGCAAATATTTCTTACATATTTACATAGGCTTTTTATACTTATCAGCAGAATATATTAATAGCTCAGTTGGGGCTATTTCTTATGAGTTTATGCTTTGCAATATAATGTGCTATCTAGGCATTAGATATACGAGGTAGGTTTGAGCACGGAAATAAAATATAAACCTCTGGAAATATGTATGTATATACTATATTTATGTATATATATTTCATATAAATAAAATAATAACAAAATAAATAAAATAGTAAATAATAAATAAAAACAATAGTGTATAAATAAATACCTCTAAAAAGCTCTTATAGGGTATTTTGTAGTCGCATACTGCTTAACTAATTAGTAAATGCGCTCGCATACCAAAGACAAATAGAGGGCCGACAGACGAGGATAATCACATAAATTGGCCGCATATGTAGCATATTGAATATGTGTAATATATGTGTATGTGCATGAATATATAAATATATATATATTATACATAATATACAGCCAAGACATTCTGCTGCCAAAATGTGAACAACATGAGTTGGCTAATAATATAAATAATAAGCACAATAAAGCGAGCCCAGCAGGTAGTCTACCAGCACACCTCTCTCTCTCTCTCTCTCTCTCTCTATCAGTTCTCTGGCTAATTCTCTCTCTCTCTCTCTCTGTTACTTTCTCTTTGCAGGTGGCCATGGTGGAGGTGCAGCTGGACAAGGATACAGGCGTACCGCCTGGCATGCTGGTGGCCTTTGCCATCTGCACCACGCTGCTGGTGGCCGTCCACATGCTGGCCCTGATGATCAGCACCTGCATCCTGCCCAACATTGAGACCGTTTGTAATCTGCACAGCATCACATTGGTGCACGAGTCGCCGCACGAGCGCCTCCATTGGTACATCGAGACGGCCTGGGCATTCTCCACGCTGCTCGGCCTGATATTGTTTCTCGTCGAGATCGCGATACTCTGCTGGGTGAAGTTCTATGATCTGAGCACCACGGCTGCCTGGTCGGCCGTGGTGGTGCTGATACCCGTGATGATTGTCTTCCTGGCCTTTGCCGTTCACTTTTACCGCTCGCTGGTGACGCACAAGTACGAGGTGACCGTCTCTGGCATACGGGAGCTGGAGCTGCTCAAGGAGCAAATGGAGCAGGAGCATCTCGAGGTGCACAACAATGCGCGCAACAATGGCTTCAACTATGGCGCCTCTGGCGACATTGTATAGTCGGACCACATGGAGGAAAACTTTTGTAAAAGACATACATGCTTAGATACATATAGACATATATATATTATTAGTCCGTTAATCGGGCCCAATCGTAAAACCTTAGACTATATGCAAAATATTCAGAATTGTGGATTTGTAGCGAATGCAAATTGTGATACGCATAAGCAATATATTATTTTACTCTAATTTTTATTTTATTTTTTATATATATATATACACACATAACTATACAGTACGATATATATATAGAGTATATGTACGACCGAAGTGCTTGCAGTCTATATACATATGTGTAGTCTATATGGTATAAGCCTCCATTATCAGGCGCATGTCTTAACGTTAGTTCGCTGTAATTTATACATACATACATACATATAACATATACTTAATTAAAGCTCTTACTTTACTAGACAATAGAGAGAAAGAAACAAAAAAAAAATACCCCAAAACCCCAACTAAAAACATTTTGTGTTAGCCCCGGTTTGGCGTCTTGGCCCTTGTTGGCGTTCCAGCTCGGTTAAGTTTGCGTGTCAGCCATTGGCCTCCATTCCAGCTAATCTATTGTGGCAGGCTACAAGACATGTTAGCAGCTTGATTAGAATAGGGCGCACCACACAAGGCAACGCACCGGCAACGGCACCAGCACCAGCACCACCCATCGTGACATCGCCCGCTGGCGACTGGCACCGCCACAGATGACAATTCGAAGCAACAACCAACTCCCGTTCGACAGTTGCCAGCAACATGTCGAGCCGTGCAAGCGGCAGCCACACGGTGTTCAGATGCCTGCGCTACACCACCGGCGGCGGCTACTACCGGGGCATGTGGCTGGATGGCCAGCATCATGGCTACGGCGTCAAGGCCAGCGGGCGTGGCCTCATCTATGAGGGCCACTGGATGCACGGTCAGCGACATGGCCATGGCACGCTGCGACGTCTGTTCCCGAACGGGCTCGCCCAACGCCTCTATGTGGGTCAGTGGGCGGCGAATGTGCGCTGCGGCGAGGGCAAGCAGTATTATGAGGACGGCTCTGTGTACTACGGCCAGTGGCTGGGCAACCAGCGAAGTGGGCGTGGCATACTGTGGCATGCAGACGGACGCATCTATGTGGGCGAGTGGCTTAAGGATGTGATGCACGGCCGTGGTGTGCTCTATGCGGGTGAGTCGGAGGCGAGAAGCAGGACGGACAATGGGAGGCAGAGAAGAGAAGAAAGTGGAGTAAGCGAAGAAAAGCAATAGAGAAGGAGATACGAACTGGTGAGAGTGTCTGCTGTCCTTTAAAGTTACAGAAAATGGAGTAAGGCAATAGAGAAGATCAAAGGGAGAATTGTAGTTAGGAGGGAACATGAGAGAGAGGAGGAGCCCATGTCAGAGAGCAAAGTAAAGCAATAGAGATGTTTAAAGTGAGATGAGATACAATACAATACAAAGTATTAAGAGAGAAGCAAAATTTCAAAACGAAGAAGTCTTCATCTATTCCTCCAAACACAATTCTTCTATGCTATAAACATTGATAATGTCGTAAATCTACTTCTAGAAATAGAGTTAACGTCATTTGCTTCCGCTTTAAAATTTGCAAATTAGAGAAGCAAGCTCAAGATAAGCGAATCGAGCCAAACATTAAGCGACTTTCAGATGAGTTAAACGTAAACAGAAGAGGTTTATCAAGTATTCCTGGGGCACAGATTCACTTGATAAATGGCAAGAGCCAAGAAGAGGAAGAGAAACATGCTTAACCCATAACTGCTCTCCACGCTTCCTGCTCACACGTGCCGTTTCTCATTTTGTTCCCCCATTTGTTCACAGCCAATGGGAATCGCTATGTGGGTGAATTCGCTGACGGCTGCAAGTCCGGCATTGGCGTCTATCATCACCAGAGCGGCGAGGGTCAGAGCGTGCAGCAGCACGGGCTTTGGAGCGATAACGTATGCAAAACTTCGCTGATGCCACTGAAAAGACCCGAATCGAACCCAGCCAAGTCTGACGATCTTTGAGTGAAAAATATATATATATATATGTATAAAAGTTGATAAATAATATTTGTGCTAACTAGGCGAGAGCATACGATTATGTATATCTAAGCGTAATCAGTTCCTCTGGCGACGTCTGCTGCTCAGCGACTCGGCTGGTGTCTGCTGCTCGGTCGTTTGCTGCTGGCGTCTGGTGCGCATACGCGTGCTGGGCGTCTTCTCCTCCGGCGTGACATTGCGCCGTGTGGCGACGGGGGCGGTTGCTGTGCGTCTGAGGGTCGCCTCCACCTGCACCTGGGCACGCGTTCGAGTGCTGCGCACAGATTTCGTTGGCTTCAGCTTTGCCACTGGCTCCGTCTCACTGTCGCTCAGGTCCAGAATCTCAATGAGCTGGCAGGCATTCAAGTCCAAGCGCTTGCCAGACTGCCGTTCCGGACTGCTGCCTATGTCGCTGGAGCTGCTGCTGCCACTGGCACTAAACGGATGCACTTCCTCCGTATAGATGGTAAATTTGGCCGGTTTCTTGCCAGCCTTGACTTCGGGTTTGCTCAACGACTTTGGCTTCTCCTCCGGCGATATGTTGAAGGTGAGAGCACGTCTAGGATTCTGTGGCCTTGGCACCGGCTGCAGCTCGAGCCGCGCTGCACTCAACTGCAGCAGCAGATTGTACCGATAGTTGATGTCCACGCGCGACTGCAGCTGCTCGCTGCCGGCCAGCTTCAGTGCGGCTTCGGTCAGCTCAATGGCCTGCTGCTGCCGTCGCTTGGCACGCAGATAGTTGGCCTGATACATGTGCAGCACGAGCAGCATGTGCCCCAATTCGTTGCCACGCGCCGCATTCTGCTGCAGCCACTTATTGGTCAGTGCATAGAAGTCGTCCAGCTCATCCAGCTCCCGATTCAGAAAGTACAAGCGGGCATAGAAACAGCCCACAACAAAGTAGACGCACTGCAGCTGCACGCTGGAGCGCATAACGGGATGGGATTGCTGCATGTCCAGCGAGACATACGGCTGCAGCTTTTTGCTTGTGCTGCGCGGCTGCAATTCCTATGGAGGAGGAGAAGGGCAGAAGTGAGAAGGCTGATATTCACTTCATCTCCATCTCTACTTACTCGTTTCGGCGAGGACACATGGTACTGTTGCTGCTTGCGTATGGGCTCCACGCTGACCTGCTCCAGCTGCAAGGCTAGCATTTTGCCAACCATTTCGCTCATGTGCTTGGTCTGCGCATCCATCGGCGCAGCGGGCAGCAGTTGCTGGCGCTGCTCCAGCGCAGCCATCGACTCGAGCAGCGGCTGTATGCACAGGAAGTGCTCGATGATGCGCAGCTTGGTGTGCGCTTTGTCCAGGCACTCCATGCGCAAATTGGTCCACAGCCAACAGATGAGCACCTCGACGGCGCGCAGCACCAGGCCGCCCTGGAGCAGCACCTGCAGCAGGCTGTTCGAGAAGTTGGGTCGTTCACTCAGTCGATTTGCCGTGCACTCGGTTGTGTCGCGCACCATGTCACCGAGCAGCAGGATCAGTGCACCATTATCCATGGACGAGATGGTGGTGAAGCTGCGCACGCACTCCGTTAAGGTGTCCAGCTGCTGCAGCGCCGTGGGCAAGCGATCCAGCAGGCGGCACTGGCGCTGCTGATAGCACATGCGAAAGCGAACCGTGTGAATGGTCAGCTGGACTATGTCGCACTTGCCCGCCCGCTGCTCGAATTCCTGGCGCAGCCGCTCCGCGTGCAGCAGCAGCAGCTGGGCATGACAAATGCAATCGAGGCGCGCATAGTACAACGCCAAGTGGCAGAGGCAGAGCAACACAGTCGTATGATGGCGCTTCAGCAGATGTGGCGCCTGCAGCTGCGGCCACAGCTCATCGAGCAGCTGCTCCGCATAGGCAACCTCCGTGTCCAGCTGGAGCAGCGCGTGCTGTGTGTAGCGCGGCAAGAAGTGGCTAAGCGCACGCAAATAGTTGAAGCTATCGCCCAGCAGACGGCTAATGCGCATTAGCAGCAGCCACGCCCCGTCCGACTGCTGCGTATAGCCCATCGTAGACAGCGCCATGGCGGCCACAATGCCGTCATCCAACAGCGCCTCCCAGTCGATGAGCGCCTCGTCACTGCCCAGGAACTCGGCATCGGCCTGAAAGGAAGAAGCATTAGCCTTTGGGTATATAAAGCCTAGAGGACGGACTGTTCACTCCAGCTGCAGCCCATCTCCAATTCATTTGTTCTCTCACCTGCTCAAAGAATTTGCCAAAAGCGTCCATTGCCATTGTCGCCAATTCCACGAGCGGCATTTCGCTGCTTATGGTAAGCTCCAATAGATTGTATTTGATGAGCAGCTCCTCGATTGTCTTCTCCGTTGTCTCCTTGAGGGGTATTTTGGTCTTCTGAGCCTCGAGCGCGTCCAAGAGTTTGGTTACCGTCGCATGGCCAAGGATTAGCTGCTGCAGCCGCGTCAGCTGCTTTTTACGTTTTAAATTAATGCGGAGCTCCTCGATTTGCTGGCCAATAGTCTTGTCCGTGCGCAAATGCCGTGACACAAGCACCTTTTGGTAGTCCGTTAGGCAGTGCTGCAGCAGCGACCGAAGCAGCTGCGGCGTCTTCTTATAAGCCAGCACCGCCAACATGTCCATCTCGAGTAGTCGCCGGCGCTCAGCTGGCTCTATGGGATTGCAGAGCGTGCCCTTCGCATGCAGCTCCAGCAGGCATTGGTCTATATCGTTCTTGGGCGTGCGATAGTAGATGCACAGCTGTTGGTATTGCCGCGAGGGACAGCCTAAGCTGGTGACATAGGCGCAATGCAGACGCGCTGCAAGCTCCGGATGGGAGCAGTGGGCGCTGGCTTTGTAAATGCGACGAATCAACTGCCTGTCGTACGGCGGAGTCAGAAGCGGGCGCAGCTGTTGCAGCGGCTTCAACAGCATCTCTAGCAAAAGCATCTGCTCGGAGGAGTCAATCTTCTCCGCTATGTTAACCAGATGCCAGGCAAAGAAGACCAACTCGGTGCTGTTGGGCGTGAAGCATTTGGTCACTATGACTACATTGATGGCATAATGAATGATGCCAGCCAAACACTGCTGAGACACCTGAAGAAGAGGATCATAAGGATTATTAAGAGCAGCTGGCATAGCTTATAGATGAGGCTCACCTTGGACAGGGTTGCCTGGGACTGCCAATTGCTGTAGGCGTAGGCGGCACAGCAACCCAGACTGAAGACGCAATGCTTCCGCTGGCCCTGGCAACTGGCATCATTGTTGGTGCAGCTGAGCGCCAAGGAGCTGCTATTGCCGTTGCCCAGCTTCATGATTCTGTTGATGAGGCACTGCAGCAGGTCAAAGTGCGCGGCATACGCCTCCGCGCTGTCCAAACACTGCCAGAAGTAGTCGAACGAGGGCTGCTTCTGATCGATTTGATGCAGCTGTCTCTGCAGGCGAACGAATACCAGAAGAAAGTCGATATACCATTGCTCCTCCACATGCGGCAATGCCTTCTGCTCGAAGAAGTTGATGATTTTCTTCACCAGATCGATGTACGGCTGCTTCAAGTCCGCAGCTAGCGAGGATTTGCGTGTGTTCAGAAGCTTGAGGTAGTAGTAGAGCAGGGAGAACACATAATTCTGATTGGCTTGAGCTTTGTACAGCTCACGGCAGCCACGCAGCAGTTGGAGTGACCAAGGTTGTGCCTGTCGCTGCTCATCCTGTTGCCAGGCGCTGTCGTCCAAATAGAGAAGTGGGAGCAGCGCACTTAAATACTCTGGAAACTGCGCATTCAGCTGCTTTGGGCTGCAAGCATTGCTAGCTATGACCTGGCAGAGGGGCTCACACATGGCGTTAAAGTCAGCCACTGGAAGACTAGCCAGGATCTTGATATAGCCAAAGCTACGCTTGCCCAGCAGCTGATTCAGTTCCAAGATTACTTCGCTGAAGTCATCCGCTTGTTGTTCCTTCTGCTGTAGCTGTAGCAGCTGCTGCATCAGCATGCCCAGTGCCTGAAGAGCCTCGCACAGTTGCCTTTTAAGCTTTGGATCCGTTTGCTTGCCCATCTGGTGGCCAAAGTAATACAGATGTTTCACATGAATGCCCATATAGTATTTATATTCCGATTTGCTTTGCATTTGACAGCCCTGAGCATTAATAAGTGCATAGAATCTTTGACATTGCTGCAGCGTTTGCTAAAGTGAATAGAGTAATATATTGATAAATAATCTAGCTAATCCTGCCCAGAAATGCTTACCTCTCTGCAGAGCGAATGGTGTATATACTGCAGGCTGATCAAGTGATTGGTCCAGTAGTCAGGCTGCGTCTCTTGTGGCGCCACATGTGGCAGCATGATGGCCGCTATTTCACAATAGATGTCCGCATGCTGATGATAATTCTCTTGCAGAGCGCAGCACAATTGTCTCAATATGTTTAATTCGTATTTAAGCGTTTGCAAAGCGACGCTCGAAGTCCCGCCATTTCTTATTTGCTCAAATTGTCCATAAATTGCCTTAGCAGCTGCTTTCACCTCCTGCCGCGTGCCGCGCAGTTGCTTCTTCAGCTCATCACGTGACATCCTCACATTTAAATTGCACTCTTAAATATAATTGAAATAAAAGAAATTCCTGATATTCGTCGCTCGCTTGCTAGTTGAGCTATTTGTATATGTCGCCGATAGACTGTGTGAAGTTATCGATAGCAGCGCTGTTGCTGTGCCTAACATGTCAGTGCTGAGTAATTTCCGAATCAGACAACACTGAACTGTAACAAAGCGCGCGAGTATTCGAAAAATAATAAATGCATGGGTACGGGAATTATAAATTATTCAAGTAATTTTGAGTAATATATACACATGCATAGGTCAATTACGCACACTAAGAATTCAACTAGTATGCCAAGGCACTGTAAAGCCTTAAGTTAATCGAAAATGCATGTAAAATATGATTTATGCTGCGCTTTTGTGGTCTTAATGGCATTGGTTAACTCACACTTTAGTAACAGGCAGCAAGTGTAGCACACAGACACACTTATACAACTTGTGGCTTACCTTAACATATCGCTGTAATAAATATGTATCTCTTTGGAGGGGAAGGCGGCGACACGTTCAACTCACAAATTCTCCAAAGTCGGAAGTCACGTTTAAACGTTTTCGCTAAAAGTTTCACACACACAGTCCAGGGACTCTCTTGATGATTGATGAGCCACACACACACACACTCATGTACACACGTGTGTTTGCGTGTAGAACATGTATATGGTCATTAGTGTGCTATTGTGTTTATCTTCCAGTTACTTTTACGCACACACACACACACACACACACACACACAAACATTTGTTGATAATTCGGGCATGGTTTTTAGCTTAATTAAGATGAAGTAAACACAAGAGACTCAACTGGAGTCGACAGTCCAAGTTGGTTAAAGCGTCAATTGCAGGTCTCAGATGACAGCTGTGCGCACTTGATATGTATTATTATTATTACTCATATACCCTTTCAGCTGCGGAGTAACGGGGTAATTGAGTGTTTGACTGTTTAAGTAAGGTTCTTAGCTCTTAAGAGCCTAATAACATGTTTAGAAGCTCGGAGCTGACTATGGGATATTTTATAGTTCTGTGAATGCTCTTCTATGTAATGTGTTATTATATTAATTACTTAATTAATATATATTTTTTAGATATATGTATATCACTTTGATTCTCTCTACATCTCTCATTATATATATTCAAGGGTTTTTATTGCAGAGCATCATCTAGTCGAACTGGTTGTCAGCTCTGCTCTCTCTTTTCGCACTCCTATTACTATTATTTATACCAATATTAACTATTTAGCTTATTGAGCTATGATATGCCAGAAATTCCTAACGATTTGGCTTAGAATTTATGGCAAGTCATCGAGCTTTGGCCAAAGTTTGCTTAACTGAACGGCTGAAATGCATGTGTATGTATGTATGTGTGTGTGACTTGCTCTATTTCTCTCTCCCTCTCTCTTTAGCGCTTGCTGTTCTCCAGTTTCAGTTCTCGAGTTGATTTACTTGCGTAAATATTTAGACAAGATTTTTTCTGTCTTTTGGTCAGACGCTGTTTGTTTTGATTCAGATTTAACAAAGTTTTTTTTTACAATTTTTTCCTTCTTCTATTGCCTCAACTTTAAATATTAAATAGAAAAATGTGCAAATTCATTGGAAAAACGAGCAAATTTTGCATTCAGTCAGTCATTTTGATTGTCTGTCTGTCTGTCTGTCTGCCAGTCAGCTGTCAATATTTACTGAAGTCAATTCCAAAATTATCTAAAAGTCTCGCATGGACAAAAAGTTGCCAAAAATAAACAATGAAAAATTCAAAATAAAATTCCCAACTGCATTCACAAATTACTCGGCCTGCCTTTCCCTTTCACGCCCACCTGCTCTCCCCCCTCTCCTTCCCGCTGTGTGAATTGTGTTTTAATGATGTGCAAACAGGTGGACAATTGGACACCTGGACACAGGTGCCTGCACAGCTCGACAGACATTTTATAGACAATTTATTCCAGCCGACAGACAGAAGTCAATTAAAATTGCGGGCTCTGTTGGAATTTCGGGCTCGTAATTAAATTAGGCAGCGGGCTAATTTAAATACATATAATTTGTCTGCTAGCTGTGTTACCTGGGCTCTGCTGGCTCTGCCTACTCAATGCGCTCGCATCCTGTGACAGGCAACAAGGATTTATTGGCTTTTGCCGCAGCCTGAGCAACAATTGCCCAAACAAGTGCAAAAAAAAAAAAAAAACTCAACTTAATTAATTTCACAGCTACAGTGAAAAGCTGTCAGGCAGCGCGAGGAAAATCCGCTTAGGAGAAGTGGGTGGGTGTGGGGGGCGGATGTGACTAAGCGGAAACCAAGGATATGTCAGTTGCTCAAGCAGCGGCAAGAAATTGCCAAGTGCGGAGGCATCTAACGAGAACTTAATTAATTATGGAGCTTGACTTGAATTATTTATGTTTTATAGATACATAACATACATGTATGTATGTATGTGTATATAGTTGAAAGTAAATGTTGCTAAACATAATTGAGATATATTAATAGTAATATAGTCTGTATAAATATATAGCTCAGCTATAATTCATATAACAAATTAAGCTCTGCTAGTCAGCTATATATTTCATAATAAATGAAAGTAATATATACACATTTATATATATATATATATGTCTATAGATATGTCTCACTTTAAGCCACATCAAATCCTTTGCTTGACTGCAACTTCCTGTTCCTGCAGCTGCTTCGCCTTTTCCTTGCTGTCACATTTCACAATTTTGCAGTTTTTTGCCCCCCTCTCGACGACTTGACACATAGTTGACCAATGTGCCCCTCCTGCCACACATGTAGCACATGTCCGCCCCCGCTATAATCCGCTCTAGCGGCGCCAGACTGAAATCTCAGTTCACTTCAGTTTTTTTTTTCCCCATTTTTGTTCGCTCGCTGCTCAAATCGAATTCGCGAAAAAAACAACAACAACAACGATGCGCGCTTGAAAAGCATGTGGAAAATGCTGTAGCTTGTAAATTTTTTTTTTGGCATGCGTCGAAATGCAGTCGCTGGTGCTGCAGATGGAAGACAGCATTAATTTATGTGCTGCATGCCGCTCAGCTGCAGTTGCAAGTGCAGAGAAGTGGAGGAGGGGAGGATGCCGAATGGGTGGGTAAGCTGGCTGACGTTAACGAGTTCATTATAGCCCACAGTGAAGCGCCTCTTCTTCTTCGCCCAGTAGGCACTGCCCTACATGCCACTTGCCCCAGGCCACATGCCGCATGCCGCATGCCACTTGTGCCACTCTTGCCCCCTCGCCGGCTCTTGCCTCTTGGTATCTGGTGGCATTTAATTAAAATAGTTTGACTAACGCTCACTTTGCTGACTAAGTTGTTTTTATGGCCGCTCTTAACGGTACCCAGCGAATGCATTCATAAACATCAACAAAAACAAAAGCAAAACAGAATACAAAAAACTTTTCGAGTGTCAGAATTATGTTGGGCTTCAAGTTCTTTTGTTCCTTGAATACCCTATGAATCGAAGACGGGATAGAACACTTTTGCCATGTGGCATGAGAAAATGAGAATTTCAGATATTTATTTATCTTTATCTCACTGAAATGGCTTTATATATAAAATAAAAAAAGAAATCATGAAATATGAAATAAATCAGATATCATGCGAAATAATATATGTATGTATTATTTATATTTATTAATTTCTTAATATAAAATGAAATAAACCAAAGTATCTAAAATGCATTAACAAATTTCAATATATTTTAATATATTTAATATATTTTAATTTAATAATAATAATAATAATAATAATAATAATAATAATAATAATAGGAATAATTTAATATTAATTTAATTTAATTTAATACATTTTATCTTAATATTTTTTAACGTTTTATAAAAATATTCTATTTATGTATAAATAAAACATATGTATATATATTAAATAATAATTCTTTAAAATAAATAAATAAAAAAAATTCAATTTAAGTTAGAATTTAATGTATTTATTTATGTTTATTTATCAATTAAATGTATACCACATATATATTATTTATATTATTATATCTTCAGTGCATTCAATCTTCGATCTGCTTTCGTCTTCTCTTCTCTCTTCTTGCTGTCTGCCTTTACTTGGCTCACTCCTGGGGTCGCCTGGGTGGGGTCTTAATGACCTTACATAACCGTCACAATAAACCCGCCACGCCTTGCCCCGCCCACATTCATATCTGAAAATCGCACAATGAGTCATTTGGCAGCCACTTGGAAGCTGTTGCCACCAAAATTTGAGCTGATTATCGCCGCCAATGGCCCGAGTCAATGGCCAGAACTTGCGTTGGCCAAAACGCCGTAGAACAAAGTATTTTAATTTATATTATTATGCATATATGTGTGGGGATATCTTGAGCCTAATCTGTTACATTATCTATTTATTGTAATATTTATAGGTTTTCTTTTATATCAACATATATTAAGTATTTTATATGTAACTATATTTATTCGAATTTCGCTTATATATTTATATATACATACATACATATGTATTGTATTATATCTCTTCATGCCTCTTCATTTCTTTTCATTCATTTCTTTATCCTTGAACCATATATCATATACATATCTTACATCTTAAATCGTATACCTTAGGCTTCATAGCTTCCATACCTAATCCACTAATCCATATACTTATACGCCCAGTATATCAGTTCATATCATTATATTCACACACTTGTTTAACATTTACACCTTTTTATTAACAATTTCTCTATTGCTATGATTTATTTTTAGATATTGCCATATCAATACACTTCTGATCCGTTTCCTGTTATAATTTTTATGTATTTATTGTAGTTTTTTTTTTCGACCACTTTCGACTCGCTTTCGAATTGCCTTTAAAACCAATTATCAAATCATGTCGCTGCCGGCTGACAAACTCATTTATTTTGCTTACACCGCTTAAAGCTGCTTGACGTGGGGCATATACATACATACAGACATGCACTGTAACACACACACACACATTAATACACTGCTCACTAGTCAAGTCCAAGTGCAAGTCAAGTCCCAATTTTGCTTTCGTTTTGCAGCCACAGCTACAACAGAGATATTTCAAGTATATACGTGTATATATATATATCTATATATATACATATGTATATATCTGTATATCATATGGGAAATGAGGGATCCGCAGAGCCTGTCAAACTGTCGCCAGGGCTTGAAATTGTCATTTTTCAGTGTCAAAGCGATCGCTAGCCTAGACCATGGGGTGAGGGAGGCGGAAGGCGGGAGGCATGCAGGGCGGTTGCTTTTCCAGCTAATTTTAATGTGTGAAAATTAAGTTTTTCCTCGAGACATGCCTGTCACTCTTTTGTATACATCCATGAGAAATTGGAACGAGCTGAGCTGCCTACCAATTAGCCACTAGTCAGCCGCAACTAGCCCGGCCGGCACTTATGGCCATGAGAACCAGTCGAGTGTTAATTAAATGTCTGAACTACCAATTGCATGGCCAATAGGTGGGCGTGTTCAACGGTTTGGTATACCCGGCAGGCAGGCCCAAAAATTTGTATAAGGAATTAACCAGAGTTGGAGTCAGTGATGGGCTAGAGAGATACCCTAGAGCAGAGGTTAAAGAAATGGATTTATAAGAAGAGCTAATTGAAGTTGAGTAATGTATATGATATAGAAAATAATATGAGAATTACTGATCTTAAAGGGTAGTTGAAGTTTAACTATAACATGGTCAATCATTTTCCTTGACAAACTAGAAATACCCTGCTAATAAATACTAGGCTATTTTCTGGCCTATTTTCATACTCACATTTAATATGCCAACACTTGTTAGCCCATCGCTTCTACCCACTCACGTTCATTTCCAGGGTATCTCTGGGCTATAGCACTCCCCTTGTTTCATGTTAATATTTTCGCGGCAATTCAACTAAAATACAATCGGCATAAATCATGTGGCAAGCGCCACAAAATACACGGCGACATATTAAATTTACAAGTTGATTTTGATTTATGCGCGTAATGCATATATTTATTTATTTAGTTGTTGTTGTTGTTTTGTTGTTGTTGCTTGCTGTTGTTGCTGTTGTCAAGTCGTCGTCGTCTCGACGCTAACTTAATTTAACTCGCGCTCGTTGTCTGTGCGTTTCCTATGGACTTCACTCAATGCGCTCCCCTCCCCTTGCTCTAGCTCACGCTCTTGCTTGGTATCTCCCCATCTGGTTCCCCTGTTCATCTGTTCCTTTTATACAACTTGTGCCGTCTTATCATGCTAGTCTCTCTCTGTCTCTGTCTCTCTCTCTCTCTCTCTCTTTCTTTCTATGTTATTTGGGCTCATCCTACGCATTTTGTGGCATGCATCAACGTCAATTGCAATTAAAGCTGTCATACCCTAACAATAAGGTAATCTAATATGACGATGCTCTGATATAAACCGATAGATATATGCATATATAGTACATGTATCGTCAGTATCGTCATATTTAAATGCGTTCAGATAATGTATACATATACATATACATACATACATAAATATAGTAAGTCATAGAGCCCATTTGTCTATTTATCTCTATGCATTTAGATAAAACACGTACTACTTTATTTAGTTTTAAGGAATTATTTTTCTATAATAAACATTGAGTTTAAACCCTAAAAATAGAAAAAGAATTCGAATTTAGGGATCAAGAATTTAAAGAATATCAAACAGAAAAAGTATGGTATTAGTATAAAATATGGTGTTATATTTACAGATCGATCTTGTCAATAATATAAAACAAGTGTCAAAAAAATCTTTAAAAAATCTCTCAATGTCTAGATAGATAGGCATAATCAAATGCATGATGCTAAAACTAATATAACAAATTTATAAAAAAATAAGCAGAAATATATCTGCTGTAATTATATGTGACAAGTGCTGTTTGTGCATTCGTGTAAAACTTATCCGAGTGCTGAGTGCCTCTCCACAGTTAGTGGGCGTTCAAACATGGGCTGCAAATACTTTCTACGTCGCTGGCTGTCGCTGCAAATCACAAGCTAACCGACAGATGGAGAGAGAGTGAGAGAGGTGGAGAGAGAGAGAGGGAGAGAGATGGAAACAGCTAACGACAGCTTCATTAATTAAAACAAAAATTTGTGGTTTCGCATTGCGCAGGGCTTTGTAGAGACAGCAGGAGGTGGCGGAGGAGGCAACTGCTGAACGGCAGAAGGTGGAGAAGTAGGCGTGGCTGCTGCCTTCATTTCTGGCAAGCCCATACAAAAAGCCGCAATTAGCGACGAGCTTGTAAATCTTTTAGCTGGCAATTTGATAAGTCCACATAACTTGACCCACTTTCCAGAGAGTCCATCTCGCCTACTCCTGCTCCTGCTGCTGCTCCCCTGCCGCGATACTCATTTTTTAAAGCGCACTTTCCCTATCCTTCGTCCGTCTCCTGCCATTTTTTGGGGTAATTTGTGCAAATGTCTGTGCATTTAATTTTACATTTATCATTCAGCTCTCCAGCTGTAAGCCACAAAATCTTTAAGTTCAGTTTTAAAGCTTAATTGCGGGCTTAGCTTGGCTGTCTAACTTTATGAGTCTCCTGTGTGGACCAGAACTCTCGACCACAAGCCGTACAATGGGGCCCTTAACATTCGCCCAGAGGGTGGGGCAGGACTGGACAATCAAACAAGTTCTGACCGCAAAGCGTCAGCGGAAAATTAAAAAACAAATACACGTACATACATACATATATGTACATGCATAAAGTTTGCACTTTTTATGTATGTATATGCAAAAAGTTAAAAAAAAATACAGGAAAAATGACAAACTAAAAGTCAAAAGGCATATGTAAATAAATGACTATTCAGATGGCAGTTGGCATTAATTGAATCAGTCGCGACATTGCCAACTTGTTTAATGTTTTTTCAATTAACTTGTACGGCAAACAAATAGGCCAATGCAAAACAAATCAATTAAATGAATTCAATTTAAGGCTTTAGGCGATTTAATTTGTTACGTCAATTCGAATTAGGCGCCTGGCAGTGTTGGTAAATGAGAGAGACTTCTGCAGGCATACAAAAAGGCCTAAAACATGTGTAATTTAACATAATTGCATGCAAATTTAATTATCATATTTTAATTCAATTGCATACCGCGCACTCTTGAGCATATATATAGCCGAAATGTCCGTTAAACAATTCGTAAATTAATTTGTTTGCGCTCACAAAAAGTATCGATATGATTATCGATATTCTCTCACAGAGCGCATGAAAATACGTTTGTATGTTGTGCTCTCTCTCTAGCTCTTCTCATCCACTCATACAATTCCAATGGCAGGCCATTCTGCATCTTGCTCAATGCTCACTGCTTTAGCTTCAGTTTCTGTTCAATGTTCGTCGCGCCAGGTCGGTTGCGCGCGTAGTGTGCATTCAATGGTGTGTAGAAAACGCGGTTAGTTAAATAAATATATTAGTGCTATGCGGCTAAGTTAATATATAAAGTTAAGGCATAATAACATATTGGTGTAGTAAGTGCAGTAGTTTTAATTCATTAAACGAATGCAAAACATGAATTGAAAAAATACGATTCGCAACGCTAGCCTGCGGCCAGACGACGCTAACCTTAGTTAGAGCGAGACAACGCTACTGCGTGCGCAATTTGTTGATGTCGTTTTTGTTGTTGCCTGGCGCTTATGCTCATGCACTTACCGTTTTTGTTGATGTTGTTGCTGTAACTGAATGTGTACGAGTGTTTTGTTGGTAAAAGAACAAGAAAAGTGCACAAAAAAAAGTAGAAATTTAAATTGTTGTTGTTGCAGCCGGCAAAACGCGCACGAAACACAGCAAACAAAACGAAACGAAATGAAATGAATTTACACAATACTACGCGAAAATTCGACGAATACACAATAAATGTGGAAGGAGCACAACAAAATAATACGAATATCATGCAAAGGAAGAATGTGTAGAATGTTAGTGCTAAAGTGACAAAACGAAAAGAAAACGAAACCGAAACCAACACCGTTAGACGAGGCCCTCAAAATGCAGCGCAATAAATGCAAGAACTGAAAGCGAACGACGACTTAACCGTTACTATTCCAATTAAAAAGTAAAACGACGTAACAGCAAAAACAACAAGAAAGGTTTCAAAACAAATGGCCCGAAAAATGGCAACAGGATATGAGAAATGGATTTGGATAGGACTGACGGTGCTGCCGCTGCTGCTGCTGCTGCTGGCAACCGAATCACAAGCGAGTCAAGGTAAGCGAATTGATTACTGATTAGATCTACGATATATGTATGTGTGCATGCGTGTATTTTCTAAGTACAGTTAGCCTATCATAATTGCCAATTTGCTATAGCAACAGAGCCAGGTGACACCTTGTCTGGTCGACGTGCAATAGCGCAGGTTTTTTTTCGCATTCTATTCGGAAATTGGCTTTTACTATGTCAACAGCTGATAAGTTTTACTATTTGACCATATGTACCCAATGAGCATTACTTACATACGTACATATGTGGTGTATTTCACAAGGCTTTAGTTTGTTTTCTAAATTGACGCAAATTGGGTACTTTTTTTTTGCAATCACGAATCATACGCTTCCCATACATATGGTAGTCATATATTTTCGTTTTGTTAGAGATAATTAATGTGGTGTGTCGCGGCACTACATAGATAAGACAAGGACGTTGACGATTACAGTACTTACTCGATAATTTGGGCAAGGAAAATGCTCAGAAGACCTAGAAGGATGAAGAAGAAGAGAATGAATATTTAAATATGAAATATATGTTAAAGGAATTTTAATTTTTGCTTTAGACAACCTTTAAGAAACCAATAAAAATAATAACATTTAATTAAAATACATACATTTTCTACATATACAATGTATGCCAACTTTTATTGTATTATTTAAAAGAGTATAAAATCGTAACGCCTTTAAAAATGTGCCCAACTCAATTACTGGACAATAATCATTTTATCTGCTTATCAGCAATTCCTTATCTCTATTTGGCAGCATTAAACATGTTCATAATGAGTCTACCCCATTTCGAGTTGTTTGATCGTTCGATCCATATTTGGGCTTTCAGCCAAGAATTCGCAAAATGTATAAATATGTACACATGGGTCACATTTTTGAAGTTGAGGAGTGTCAATTACATTAAATATGTTGAATGATGAACTTGCATTTACCCTAGACTGAATAGGAGCTAAATCTTTAGTTTTCGCAAAGAGTTAATGACTTGCATATACCCTCTACTATTTGATGATGAGTGTGTGAAATCAATAGATATTCTATTCTTTAGTTATAATACTCCTTTTTTTGTCTTTCATATACAATAGAAATATAGAAGAAAGTACAAATCTGAAGTAGTTGATACAAGAGATACTTCGTGCCCCATTTCCACTTATACTTCTGTAGTCTCCAAATACCCTAAATCAACAAGTTGCATACTCCTCAGACAAAATATTACAGGGCATAAATACTTGGGAGTCTTAACAAATGTGAATTCCCATAAACAAAACCAAATGAGAATCCCGAGAGCAACAACAAGTGTCTATTGTGTGTGGAGAGTGAAGCGGGCTCAGGTAGACGGAATCAGGTCAAATATCCTCAGTGTAGCCGGCTGAAACGCATTAACTGATTAATTTTACAGAGGCAGGCGAGCTGACTCGCATATTGTCGTATTTCAATTTCAGTTTACTATCTGAAATCGCCTGGATTCGAGTATACACATAGATAGTATAAACAACAGCGCTCAAATCCACACAAAATGCGCAAATAATGCAAACAAATTAAATGCCCGGATACGACGGGGCAAAAAAAAAAAGAAATGGAAGAGAAACCAGCCCTTAAGCTCGCTGGGGTGCCTGGAATTTATCACTGCCATCAGCTTAAAAAGTGAACATCCCCGAAAATGTGGAAAAGCGGTGCGGAAAAGTCGGAGCCAAAATGAAAAAATGATAAGCTGTTGCCCGCTTGCCCGTTGCCGGGTTTGTGCTTTATCAAAGAACTTTCAGCTAAAATACATATGCAAATTGCGTGTCAGTCTGTTGGGGGTCAAGCGCTCGCTGCTCAGCCCCAATAGAGCTGGCCTTATCGAAATAATTCCAAAACTGACAAAACTGAAAGCCGAGTAATATATAACCAGGAATGAGAATAAACGGGACAGACATTGATTAATATTTGGATATGTTTTTTAATTAAGAAATGAAGGGAATAAATACGAACTAGATTAACCGAATATATAGTTCATATAATGACTATTTTAATCGCACACATTTGTAACAGTGTATGATAAAAAATTGAAAGGACAAAGCAAATTCCTTGACTCTCGCTTGCTCTCCAAACACGAGTCTGACACGCATTCAGCTTGGCTGGCTGCGGAAGTAAATGGTAATTGTTGGGCACAGGTTGGCTTTAATGAAAAACAAGGCTGGCTTTGAGCCACACACACACACAGACACACACGCGCTTAATTAATGGCCAGGCGGTAATTAAAAAAAATCTTACTAACACACAGAGCAACAACAACAACAACAACAACAACCACATTGATGATGAAGAACTGGGTGTTGCCAGCAAAAGCGTAACGTGTGCTTTGCTCCTGTTTCGCTTATTTTGCTGCTTTTAGACCCGTCCCAAGTAATATCCATTTTCTTTTTTTTTTTTTTGCGTCGCATTCTAGTTTTAATGGTCATAATTCTTTGTTTAGTGCCTGGCCCCCCCCGTGAACTGTGACAATTGTTAGCCAGCCGCAGTCCGTGCGAATCCTGGCCAGACTTGAGCGGGCTACCAGCATATTTGGCCGCATTACGTGTTATACGATATATAATATACATATATGTATGTATGTGTGTGTGTGTGTGTGACATGTTATTCTAATTTCACACCCCTTTTTATTTTCGTGAAGGGTGCGCTATGTTGTTGCTATTGCTATTGCGCTGCTGTTGTTCTCGGCGTCGTCATAAAACATTTCCATATGGTCACAGCTCCTGCCTGCCTTCGGGCTCTGTCGCAATGTGTACACAATGTACATAAATAAGTAGAGTGAGAGGAAGGGAGAGAGTGAGAGAGCGAGAGTGACTGTGGAGACACATTTAGTCAGAATGAGGTCATTTCTTTCCTTTGGCTGTCAACTAATTACAGCCACTGTATAAGGCCTTTGCCTGGGCCGAAAATTTGCCAGAGTTGTGTCTGGCAGTTGCAACTGGCAAGGACCTGGCAGTGTCGCCAAATTCCTTTACCTTTTCTGTCAATTTTCAATCAGTGCAAACAAAATAACATGGCCAAGGAGTGCTGCGACTCACCCTGCAGGCAAACTCTAAAGGGAGTTGCAGACGGAGAATTGAAGTCTTTGTCGTGGTTTGTGCCATGTTTTCCAACGGATGTCGCTGTGTGTGTGTGTGTGTATGAATAGTTATCTGTGTGTGTGTGTGTATGTGTTTAACCTGACTGTGGCTTTGACATTGTTCAAGGTTGCAATTTGCAAAATGTGCTCCTCATGGACTGTGAACGTATTTACCCATAGATGAAGGAAACCTGTCGAAACGACAAACAAGCAGACGACAATATGAAAGAACTCGCAGGCAGCGACATGAGATAGTAATTTAACTGGTTTGCATATGGAGCTATTGCAAGTTGTATTCATATTGTAGAGCTTCCATCTCAACTTAATTATGATAATAATAATTTCAATTATAAATTAATGATATAGTCTTCTCTATCTCTGTGTCTATGGGAAGGAAGCCTTTTGCCACAAGACTATATTTTATGATAAAATAACTTTATTATATCTTTGCATATGATTAGTATACAGGCAATTGAGTTGTCTAGGCGAAATCATATTTCATGGTATTTTTTAAGGCCTTTAAATGAGGAGTCGATATATGAATATAGATAAAGATGTACTTAAATGAATTTATATTCAATAATACTTATAAATAAAATATGTATGCAATTGCTTTCATGAAAGTAGTAGTTGCTCATGAAAATAGTAGTAGGTAGTCGTGAAAAATAGTAGTATTTCATGAAAACAGTAGTAGATAGTAGTTAAAATAGTAGTAGTTCATGAAAACAGTAGTAGATAGTAGTTAAAATAGTAGTAGTTCATAAAAACAGTAGTAGATAGTAGTTAAAAATGGTAGTAGTTTATGAAAATAGTATTACGTAGTAGTTAAAAATGGTAGTAGTTTATTAAAATTTGTAGCAGGGAGTAGTTCATAAAAAAAGTACTAATTCATAAAAAAACATTAATTCAAAAAATAAAAAAAAAAAATAATTAGTTATATTAACAATATTTTAAAGCAAATTCTAATATGTATAATATATGGTATATAAATACAATTCCATCCACATCACAACTCCCTTTATCTAAACTCCATTAGCAGTTGCCATTTGCTCAGATTAGTAATTAATATTTTGCATCATCGTAAACTTCAATTTACACATTTTGGTGTGCTTTTTGTCTAAGCAATGGGCTTCATGCTTGATTGGAAAATCTTAACGGTCTCGCTTAGCCATTAACACTTTCTGTTTAGCTATAGCTATGCCGTTATTATCGCCCTCCAGCTGTGCATAATAAAAACTAAATGAATTTTGTGGCAAATGTGAATTTTAATTTGCACAGCACATAAATTATTCACAATACAAAAAAAAAAAAAAATTGCTCAACAACAACAAATAATGAATGCATTTTCGACATGTCATGTCGCTGCTATTGTTGTTGTTTTTGTTTTTGTTGCTCCGTTTTGTTTTATGGTTTGACCACAATAACAACAACTACATTTTATCCACACAAAAAAAAAAAAGGAAGAGAGTAAGAGAAACAATGCACACCCAAAGTTTGTTCTCTCACTCCCACTCACTGGCACGCTAGCTACAATTTGGGCCGAGTTCTTCCTCGCTTTAACCGATTCCAAAAGACAGCATGAATAATTCACAACAATAACAATAACAACAACAACAACAAAAGCAGGAGAAATCCCGAAACGCAAAATCCGAATTTGTGGCAGTTGTTGATGTGGATGCAGACGCTGTTGCTGCCACTGCTGCTGTTGTTGTTGTTGGTGTTGCTGCTGCCCCGCTGCTGCTCCCGCTGTTGTTGCTGTTGCAGTTCAACGCACCCGAATTCCCAGCAGCCCAACAACAACAACAACAACAACATCAGTCACACTCACGAACACCCATATCTGGTCAGAGCTCTTCTCTGGCTCTCCTCCCAATAATCCTGAACCCAAGGCAAGAGCCCAAAAATCGAGCCGCTGGCCGTATGAATGCCAACAGGAAATGCTATAAAATTCACTTTATTTTCATTTGCAATTACGAATGGCATTGGCAATGCACTACACAAAACGAAGAATACATGGGCGCTAGCGCGTGGGCGTGGTCGTGCAGCCAATTTGCATAGCGCTTAGTGCGAAAGCGTGGGCGGGCAGCCAATCAGTCGAGAAGGAAACGGAGCAGCAACAGAAACTAGAATTGAGGCAGCAGCAGAGGCAGCTGAGAGAAGCCTTGTAAATTGTGAACATAACAATGCAAATTTTTCCAGAGTCTGCGGCCATAAGGTGTTAACTTAACAGCAGCAGCAAAAGCAACAACAACAACAGTTCGACAGACTCAGATGAGAAGTTGAAAACAGAGGCAAAAACTACAGACGAATCTTGTAAACAGCAGCTGAAGCTGAGAGTACACAAGAATTTACTTAAAGTATATTAATGTACCCTTTTTTAACAAAGCAAGCCTTAAAGATGTATCAAGCGAAAAGGCTACAGAGAGATTGTAGTGCCATAAATTCAATATACTCTGCTCAGTTAATATACTTTGAACTTTACTTTTGCTAAGATTCGATTCAGAATATTCCCTGTTGGATTTAACTCTGGATGTTTCGATCTACATACATATATCTAAGTCTAATCAAATGAATGCCTTTTAAAGGTCCAATTAGCTATTGAATTGTTTATTACTAAACTCGAGAAATACTCTGTAAGATATAATAAAAAGGAATACAATAATAGACTTTAGCTAGATTCTGAGCTAACATTAAAGTAATTTTGATATGGGCTTATATGTTATATATTATATATTTATTATTCTGCACTTTCTATAGCAGATTTTAGCTTAGTCTAGGCCATATAGATTAATTCTCGAGCAGCTGCTTGCATTTAAAAAGAGAGAGAGAGAGAGAGAGACAGAGTAATCTCGATTCGTTTAGCTTTGCATATTGTTTAAGCATTTTCCTTTTGCATACGAGCTGTTGTTATTGGTAATTTCATGTGCTGCATTGCATTGGTGCATATAATATATGTGTTTTAGCAAGTGCTATGTTAACGGCACTTTAAATGTTCGCCACGCCGTCTCCGACTAAGAGGTGCAAAATCCCGCTCTCTCTCTCTTTCTCTCTCGATGCAGCTTGCGGCTGTCGGCCTTCGAAACTCGGTCGTAAAATTCACGCGCTCGGCTTAAGCGGCTCCTGAGCTTCAACAACCGAAAGAGCTCCATAAACACTTAAAATAATACGCCCCAGACATTATCTCGGACTGGACTAGACTATGCCAATTCACTTAATCACCTGCTGCAAACGGAAGTCAGAAAAGAGGTTTTACCTCAGCCTCAACTTCTTTTTAAACGTGGCTCATAAGGCTACCAGCAATGGCTACCTTGCAGCTATCCGCTCAGGTACCAATGGCCAGCTCCTAGATCTGCCACGCCCTAAATCGCAATGCCTTGCCTTGCATTGAGTAGAAGAAAATGTGCCCGCAGCTGGGCAAAGAACTCAATTAAAACTTTACTCGGCACTTGGCAGTCTTTAATGACAGAACAAAAAGAAATATATATATATAGATATGAGTAGCTATATATTGAGTCTGCTCAACTTAGATATACCCTGTACACAAATATATATGAGGAATGTCTGCTTAACAAGTATTTAACTATTTTATTTCGATTTCAATTTGATAAATTCAATGATAAGAAATTGTTTTATATTATATATACATATATATCAAAAATATACTTCAAATTTGTAGATATTCTAGTCCTCGATACTTCATTTTCGTATCTGTTAATCTGCATAAATCAAAGATTGAGCATTTTGTAAATTATTATTATTATATACGAATATATTACGATATCGCTGATCGTCATTTTGTATGCACTTAGCAACTTTCAGTTGTAGAGCTCGTTCGTATCGCATTTGAGTGATCTGAGATTCCAGATCGTGCAGGTAGACAACGCCCAGGTCCCAGGTAGAGCTACTACAGAATGCGTTTGGCTTGCAGAGCAGCATGTTCTGATAATATCTAACATCAAAATTTGCATTCTCGCTTGTTCGATTGTTCGATCAATCGCTGGCTGAAGTGCGAGGCATATGCGAACTTTGAGACACGCTATACTTAAGACTCTGGACCTTTCTCTGTTGACCTGATTTCTGATTCTGTATACACATACCCTATAGCCTTGGCTGCAACTGCTTTGACTTTGGCCATGCGGCCTCTTCCATACGGTTGATTATGCCCGCTTTCTCATATCTACAGCTACAGGGCATTGCTAACAACTTTGCTTCATAATTATTTTTGAAGGCACAAAAAAGTTTTTGCATTGTTGTTGCTGCTAATGTTGTGGCTGTTGCCTCGCCTTGAGGCAGCTTTAATTGAAAATGCGGCAGCAAATTGAGTTGGTCATTTAGGCGGCATGTCCATGTCTCGCCAAGCGTCTCGACTTGGGCGACTTATCGACAGCGCTTATCGGTCAAACGGAGCCAGCAAAACGTTACTTGCCGGCCTTAAAGTAGATCGATCGATCGTTCGTTACATTCGATCCACTCTCCACTTCGATTCAGCTGAAGTCACTCAGCTCCTCCTCCTCCTCCTCCTCCGCTCGTATCTGTGTATCTGCAGCTTTAATCTAACGGCTGCGATTGCCACACATACAAAAAAAATAGAACATGAAAAACGAGCGACGCTTACAACGGCGACGACAAACTATGGACAGCTAGGGCGCACTACTGGAAAGTGGGCAGCGAGAGGAGGAGTGGCAGCGGTCGACGGAGCCGTTTGCGGGCAAGCAAGTAATTTGTTACGATCAGCACAAGACAAAAGAAGCAGACACTGATCTGAACTGAGACTGCGACTGCGACTGCGACTGCGACTGCGACTGCGACTGGGGCTTCAACTCAATGTTGCAGCGAATGCGCAGCGGCTGCTATTATTTCAATATTATCTACAAAATGCACGTACTTCATACCACTTACGAGTCGATGCCACTGTCGTTGCTCTGCTGGTCTAGGCACAGTGGACAGCAAGCTATGAAAACTGGGCGAATAGTAAAACATTGTTTTGGAAATGCGAATAAATTATACAGTGATTCATGATTCATAGAAATATGAATATAGATCTTCTAGCGAATTTATGGCAGAATCTAAATGTTCTGAGACTGCATGACAGAAGCTGAATGATATGACACTCGGTGGATTGTACATCTACTTGTGGAAATATTGTTCAGAAATTGCTCGCTAAATAAAAGTTAAAAGCCGTATGAATTATTAAGAAACTCTGGGCCAACTCTTCTAGTCAATGTGCCAAAAAGAAAACTTTCAACTTGAGTTAGGACAGCAGCCTGACAAAAGCTGAATGCTACGAAACTCTATATATGAGGCACACTAATGCCAAAGACTGGTACATC
>NW_022045918.1:314633-500402 GCF_001654015.2 Drosophila navojoa
TGGCAAGCACAAGAAATGGTTGAGACAAAGAGGTCAGTTACGTTTAGAACTTGTCCGCCGCCGAAACTCGCTGCACAATGGAGATTAATCAAGAGAATACTAGTGCTTCAACAAGAATACTAGTGCTTCGACATATATATATATATATATATATAAGTTCTATAGTGTGTGTGTGTTTGCTGCTGCTGCTGTTGCTGCTGCGGTTGCCCCCAACACGACAAATGTTTTGACGCACAGCCCAGATGCCTCTACGGGTTCGGGTCAGGCCATTAAATAAAGAGCGGAGCAGGGGGAAAAGAACATATAATGGCTGGCTGGCAGTGAGAAAAGTCATGGCAAATGTTTTCAGTTTCAGCTGCTGCTGATGATGATGATTCAGAAAAGCGAAAAAAAAAAGTGAAATGTTTCGCATAGCCTTTTAGAAATAACAAAAAAATTCCTTTTCGCCCGATTGTCAAGTTTTATTATCTGTGCAAAGAGCACCAGCAGGAGTAGCACCAGCAGGAGTAGCACCAGCAGCAGCTCCTGTGGCGCATGTTTGTTACCCAACAGTGAAGCCTTTTGTTTTTAATGGGCTTTGAGTGTTTTGAACCTGGGTCATAAATAATAATGCACGACAAAATCAGATGATTTACTTGGCTTTGATGACACTTTGCACGGCCATAATTTGTTGCCCGATTCGGGCGTGCACAAAGTTTACGTGTTATCTGTGGCAGCCCCAACGGCAGCCAGCAGCATCACCATAATATCCGCCTTCAATGTGGGCGTGGCGGCATCAATAAAACATTTTTTCATGGTTCAAAATTTGAGCGCACAGCCATTAAATCAAATTGTAGTTTGCATGAGATAGAGACAGAGTGGAGAGGGAGAGAGGGAGAGATGGCGTGAGTATGTGTGCTCATAATTTCATAGATGAGCGCATATAAGCTGTAAAAAATGATTCACATAAAATATTTAAAATTTTAATAAGTTTTTAACACAAATTTTTTTCTTTTTCTTTGCAGGTAAGCGATCAAACAAAAACAAATACCAAATTGAGAGAGTCAAAGGGTTAAACGTAAGTTTCGTAAGGGCTAAGATGTTCCGTGAGTAAATGGAAAATAGAAATAAAATAGAAAATATATGTAGATAAAGTAAAATGAAATATGTATAGAAAAGTTATCTTTGTCTAACAATGAGATAAGAGAAAACTTAAGAAGCTTACACAAATTTCTAAAATGAGTAAAAGGGTAAGCGAAATTTAAAAGAGAAAAGAATATTCCAAATATTTACATATAATATATAAAACAAACAGAATCTGCTTCGATACCATATTTGTGAACTGAAATCGTAATACTTTCCCAAATAAATGTTCTTTTATTATGCATTTCCTTTTATAACTGGATTTATGGCTTCCACTAGTTACATTTTCTATATATGCTTACATACCTATATGCATGTGTGTAATACAAACTTTAATGTTTTTCTTTGCCTTTATGTATGTGTGTAATATATTTTGTTTATGTTCAACAAATTTTCAAACTGTCGAAATCAGCTGCCAGACATTGTGAGCATTAAAGCCATCTATCAATCATATTGGTTAACTGTTTTTCACTGTGAGTGCATCATTTAAGCCACAAACTGCGTTGTTTTGAATACCCTGTAAATGTTGTGAAGGGGGTTGCTATGATATGTAACTGTATGACAGGTGATCATATATGAAAGACTCTAAGGTAAATAAGTTGGACCAAACCCTTAAGTGATTCTGATGTACCCTAGAGAATAAATATACATAGGGTATATTTTTTTTTGAGTTAAGCTATAATTTGAGTATAACAAATAGTATTATTATTACTTTCAACTTTATTTTACCCGGTATGCCACCTAATACAGGGTATCTCAACGGCACCTGTCGAACTCTGTCTCAAGACTAACTAATGCGGTCATAAGTAGGCATTGGCTGCCGCTGCTGCTGCTGCTGCTGCTGCTGCTGCTGCCGCTGCCGCTGCTGCTGCTGCTGCTGCTGTTCCAGATATGTTAATAATGCACGCATAAATTTGACGTCAGGTGCAATCAACACATTTTCGAAAGCGCCTCAAAAATATTGACACGAATTTGATAAAAAGTCAGAAAAACAAAACTGAAAACTGAAAACTCGTTTTCATTGCGGCCAGCAGCAATTGCAGCTCCGATTACGCTCATAACTGGTGTCCATATAGACATGGCTGTCTTTTATTTATGTTTTTTTACAGTCTTATTTTTATTGTGCGCCAAATTCAATTAATCGCATTCAACGTGGGCAGGCGCCAGAGCCAGAGGAGCAGCTAGGAGCCGCTGCTGGGTGCGTGGGATGCTCGACTGACAGCAGCAGCAACAGCAGCAGCAGCCACTGCACCACCTCGGCTTCTATTGCGTAATCCGACAGACAGGCACCAGCACCGATAGCCGAGGCTGAGGTGTGGCCCACTTGCTGCTGTCTGCGACAAAACTGATAAAAATTATGATGACGTCGATGGCCTAAGGGTAAACGGGGGCAAAAGGAAAGCAAACTCTAGCCGAATTCCAAATAATTGCATAATTAGTAAACGCAGCTAATTCGATATGAAGTTGAGTTTCAATATGAATAAAGGAGTTACATGAGAGTGAAATGCTTTGATAAGTTTGACAAGCAGTTTGACAGCAGCTCAATGTTGATTTGATGCCCTTGCTTACAGTTGTTTCATTTGCAAGGCAACCTAACTAGCTGTTAAATATTGCTCGAAGAATCAGGCTCTGACAGTAGCTGTCAAGTGCTAGTAATCTAACCTTGACAAGAGGTTAACTGCCGCTCATTTGGCTTGACTTTGACACGAGCTAACACATTCCGCTATCAATTTCAATAGATGTATGCCAACATACATATATATATTTATCATTAACTGTTACCATTTGTGCATCGCATCCAAATTGATTTACGTACTTGAAAATTCAATTAAACTCGATAGACTGTGCCAACATCAGACGTGGAAGAAGAAGCTCACAAATGCTGATGCACTTTTGTCTACTCATTTATTTATAATGTCTGCAGAGACGATTAAAGTGATTTACCGATGAGGGCCTATGAGACCGACATGAGTCAGCAGCAGGGGCCGAGGGGGCTGAGAGGGCAGCAGGAGGCGGTGCTGCAACCACCCACAGAGGATGCGTTCACTTGTCGCCAATTCACACGCTGGCCACGTAGCCCATGGAGACGTCCGACAAGTTGCCAATATTAAACGCTTCAATGGATTTTATGGAGCATAAACAGGAAATTTGCTAAAGAATGCGCAATTTGCGAGCGACAACAAAGACTGAGAACGAGACGGAGACGGAGACGGAGACGAGGCGAAGAGCCAGAGGGACAGACAGGAAGGGACAAGAGGGACAGGCAGGATGGGTCAGTTGAATAACGCGTTTCCTGCTAGCCATTCAGCTACAGTTACACTTTTACAGTTTTCCAGTTTTCATTTTCATTTTCATTGTGGCCAGACTGGCAATAGAAATGACCTAAGGAGCAGCATGCATAAAAAAGGGATAGCCAAGCGAACATGCCCAAAAGTATTAAAGGTAATAAAAAGTTTGCTGTCAGAAACTAAAGTTCTGCTTGAGGGCTTGCTCTTCCACCAAGTAAAAAAATTCTAATAAAAGAAAACTATTTCAAAGTTCGTTATAAAACATGCTCCCTAATTCTCTGAGAATAGTTACAGGGTATACTGAATAGAAGTTAAATGAAAAGTAACGGCACGTTAATGCTCAACAGCTGACAGAAGTTCGGCTCTGTCCGTCTGTGTATTTATATGTGTGTGTGCTTGTGTGCGTGTGTGTGGTCGTCGTCATGAAACCATAAAACATTAATTTCAATTGAAGGAATTACAATGAAGAAGGAAACAGTCACGGTATTCGTTAGACACTGTAATATACGGTATTTAATAGCCCCTTTAGAGCCCTAACTCCAATCGAGGCATTTTGAGCTCGCACCACACGTAACCCGAACTGAAAGCGAGCGAATACAGTAAAGCCATTTGTCTATGGATAACGGCCGAGCTCTATGCTGGGTGTGTGAGTGTGAGAGTGTGTGGGCGGCATGGAGTATGGACAGACATAATACGTAATTAATTTGTTGGGCAGACTCAGCGAGCCACATTGCAACAACAATGTTGGGAAAAACTTTGCATGGACTGCAGCTGTTGTTGGCCAAGCACTAAACGAGACTAGTTCTAAACAACAACAACAACAACAACATTTGCTCATTAGTAAAGGACTAAAAACTTCATTCGATTCGAGAGTAATTTTGCCTTTGCAATTTTACATTAGATCGATCAACAGAAACTAATAATGAATGAAAGCCGGGAAAGGGGCGGAACAGTTAGAGCAAGGAATATTCAATTCTCTAATTGGAATTTTGTTAAATATAATAGCTGCACACAAATGCCCTGCAATATGCTGCAGTTGCTATTGCTTTCTCTGTCGATACTTCTCTTTCTAATTCTCTGTCTCTCACTCCCTCGCTACATCAGTCTCTCGTTATCACTCTCCCTCTCTCTTGATATCGGCTTCTCTATCACTACTTCACTCTCTATCTCTCTCTCTCTCTCACCCTCGTTACTTCTCTCTCTCTCGCTATCTACCTCTCTCTCTCTCTCTTTTTCCATCATCGTTCCACATTTAATAATTACATCCAAATGCCCTGCTTTAGAGTATTATGAAATATGCTGCACTTGCTATTGCTTTCTCTATCCAACATACTCTCTCCCTTTCTGCCTCTCTCTCTCTCTCTCTCTCTCTCTCTCGCCAGTTCTCTGTCAGTTGCTGCCGCATCATGTGTCAAAATCTGTCAGCGGCACTTAACCTTAACAATAATTCACAGTGAGCCAGAGCTGAGAAAGTTGCCATCAATTTTTTTTTTTCATTTCGAAAAATTTTCGCATCTATTTATAGAACGAGAAAATCTCGAGACTTCTTCACAAATGTTGCTCTTGTTCTTTTCGCTGTTGTTGTAACTTCCGCTTGGGTGCTTTAATTTGTTTTAATGCTGTTAAATTATAATTCCCATATATAGATACAAACACACACGCACACACATATGTATATATAACACACCCGTGGCGCTCTGGCTGTGATAATATTTTGAGTGCTTCTCAAGTATTTGCTGTCCCATTCTCTAGGCTTCGCATGCAGCCTATGATGAACGTCTGCTGTTTCTTCTACATCGCATTGTCTGTGTCTGGTGTTGTTGCCCCAGTTTGACATAGTTACTAATCGAGTTATAGACAACTTTTCGACTTGCCACAGAATGTTGCATATGCCTCTGTGCGGAAACTGATGCGCTTTAAGGTCATAAATTCAAAGTATGTTTTTGTCTTCACTTCTCTTCTGTTCTCTTCTGGGTTTGATTTGAGAAATTGATGCCTAGGAGCTGCCCCCAAGGACTGATTAGGGAATATGGCAAACAGCTGGGCAAAATAAGAATGAAACATCTGTCGAGCTGATCCGATTCGTCGGGGGTGTTTTATGTGCTCTATGTGCGCTGTGTGCTGTATGGCTCGGCTTTTGTATTCAATGTCATATGCCATTACGGATAGAAACAATTTGGAACAAAGTCTACAGTAGACAATGCCTAAAAGCAATTCGTGCAGGTAGATATTGTGGGATTAGCAGCAGCCATCTCTGAAAGGCAGTCGATTCAGTTAATCCATAGAAATTCGATATGCAGTTGATAGCAGTAGAGCTGAGAAGTAGAAAAATATTTTAAAAATATATATTTAGACATAGGTTTTACAGCTCTATTATGAGACTGTATAAATCAATGAAATATTTGTGGAATTTAACATAAAAAAGAAATTAATTAGATTATTTTTAGGCGCAGAGCCAGAAAACTATAAAATTCTTATAAATATTTTCTTTTATGAAGCTTAAAAAATCAATGAAACTATTATAAATTAATTCGATAAGCAAATTCCAAAAATCTCAATTTTGTATATCAAAATTGTCCTAATTCAAAGAACAAATTGAAGAGCTATTATTATCTGTATTAGTCAAAAGTCTGCACTTCTTTTAAGTGCTGGCCAGACATATCGAAAACGATTATTTGTAATAAAGCCACAATTGGCAATAAAAATGGAAACTATGAAAGGCAATTCTATGGAAAATTGAGCGAATGCCACATTGAAGTAGAGACAAGTAGCAAAGCAACAACAACAATAATAATTGCAGCCAAACTAGAGACTGTGGTAAGCTCTGGCGACTTCCTGTGGGCACGGCACCAGCGAAGCTAGAAGAGGAAGCGGTGCGGGGCGAAGCAGCTCTGAAGCTGAAGAGGCACATATGCTTTCGATAAATCATAAATTTATATATTCCGGCGCGCTCTTTGACATAGGCAAAGGCCGCATATCAAACGGCTCGGAGTGGAGAGAGCGGAGAGAGGGGAGCACCTATAGCTGAACATCAAACGAATGCATAGATCGTGAGAGAGGCAGAGAGGAGGGGAACGTAGGAGCCGAAGTGCAGTCGCAGCCAACTGTGAAATGCATAGATCAATTTGAAACTTTAACAACTGGCCATTAGTTCTAGAAATATGATTTTTTAAGGCGTATCGTAAAGCCGGCGAATGCAGCGGAAAATCTATATTTTTACAGCCGGGGATAACCAAGTGACATACGAAGGAAATGCAGTCTGGCAGTCTGACAGTCGTAAAACAAAGAAAGGGGGATGCTTACGATGCCTTACCACCCCATTCATAAATTTCTAATGCCATGCACGGGTCTGACACGCGGCCCAGTAGCCAACCACCTGACCGGAGTCCGGGTAGCAGAGGGGTTGCTCGATTGGACTGCTCAAATCTCATCAGATCATTCACAAATTCAATAAAATCAATAGAACTCAATTTCGGTTCTCACATTCCAGAAAAACAACCCCAAACCCAAATGGAGAACCACCCCTCAAACTGACCTATGTCGTTCGGCTCAATGTGCCGAGCATTACGTGTGTTGATTGCATTTACTTTCAGCCCACTGTGCAGTTACCTGCCTCATCTACTTTGGGATTGTTGCCGAATATGAAAACTTGGATGAAGGTGAAGATGAAATAATTGGAGAATAGGACAGTATAAATATTTGTAGATAAGTTTCAAGAGCAAGCGAATAGAAATAGAACAAAAATCTTTTTCTTCGACTTTGACTTTGCTTTTGCCTTCGAGCTCTTGTGCTACATTCAGAGATCCCATCTTAATTCAATCGCATGAAATTAATAGAGCTAGCCATGGAAATTCAAAATAATTGGCGGATAGTTGAAAGCGTCACAGCATTCTCGACAAGATAATCGAACTGTGGCCTCGCCCCCGAGGCGGAGCTTCAGCTAATGTAAATGGGAATCTTTCAGTTGGGAACAAAAAACTTTTTGCTTTGCTGCGTTGGCTAAAATCTGGGAAGAGCATAGCTGAATAATAATAATAATCAACAGTGGAAGAGGAAGAAGTCAACTGCCTTGATAAGAGAATTAATTCCTCATGCCCCTCAGAGAAATGCAATCAGAAAACAAAAGTAAAAGGAAAACAGCGAACCAAACGAAAGTCGAGCGTTAAATTGCTTTTCCTTATGTGGGGCTGGCTTTTCGTGTGGGTGGAATGCAGGGGGGAGGAGGAGATGGAGGATGGACAGTGAAAAGTTTAGCTGGCTGGCGTCTGTGAGGCGTTCTCTAAAACCGTTTTTGCAGACTCGCACAAGGCGACAAGTGCATGACAATAGACACTGTGCAGCAAGAGCTGAGAGCAGAAAAGTCTTTGCAACATATATATAAAGACAGCAGCAGCAGCTGCTTTAAGAGTTTTCCAGCACTGCGCTTTGTTATCTAGTGTAGCAGCTAGACGCTCCCCCGGTTTTTGGTGTATATGGCAACATTTACAATTTCATAATGTAAAAGTTGCGCTGTGCAACAAGCGGCGTCACAGGATGCCAAAAGGACAATGCGCAGACAGCGTGCAGAAGCGGAAAAGCGGAAAAGCATTTGCAGCAGCAGCAACAGCGGCAGCAGCATGTGGCCAAAGTCATTTGCAGCGGACAGTTAGCGGGAGGGGGAAAAAAAAAAGAAATATGTATATATTCATAGAAGAAAAAGACGTTAAGCAAACATTGAACTCTGTCGGGCGCCAGTAGCCAGGAGAGTGGGCATGGGCGTGGGCGTGGTCGCAGCCGCAGGTGCATAGAGGATTGTGTCAAATTAAAGTTAAAGTGAATTCCAATTGGAATAGAGAGAGCGAGAGAGAGACAGAGAGTGCTGCACTCTATCACAGTCAAAGGCCTGCCACGCCCACGCACACAGGCGAGTCGCTCATTAGACTGTCAGTCGGTTTAATCGATTGGTTAGTTAGCCTAACTAACTAGGCTGCCATCCACTGAAATGCATTGCATGCCGCACAGCATGAGGCGTTGACAGCGCTTTATGCTCGAGAAACTAAATGCCACACACACACACGCACTCACACACACACACAGATACTCATCATGGCACACGTGCCCATTTAACCCCTTCCTCCTAATGCTATCGTCCGATATGCGGCACGGCGCGCCTCATTGACGCCGACACTGACCAGCTGGCACTTTGGCCACCGCCAATGGACGTCGTGATTATACCCTAAGTCTACCCAAGGGAGCTCCAAACGGGCAGCAGCGGGCAGCTAATGGCATTTGTTACACAGTGAAATGAAAAGAAAGTTGTTTGGGAAAAACTTAAATCGAATATAGATTACACTTGCGGGCAGAAATGATATGATATGTGATTATAAATATATGAATATAAATATACGAATATAAATATATGAATCTAAAAAACTCTTTTGATATCTACTCATCTCTTATCTTTAAACTCAAATCCCAAATTTTTTGATTCACTATAGTAAAATATATGTATAACTAACTAGTTGAGCCTTGGTCTAGTTGGACTATACATTATATATTAGATAAATAGTAGTAGTTAGTATAGAGCTCACAAAGCAAACCCTCAACCATCTATAAGAGCATTCCTCATTCGACTAGTTCACATCTTATTCTTTACCAATTGTTAATTAATACATCACGCACAGCTACAAACACACACGCACACATACACTCAGATGCACACACTTACACAGAGACACATTTAATGAACGCTCGAAAGCGGCTTAAGTGCCCATGGACTGAAAATTCCACACAAGGCTTTTCCTATCTGCACATAATTACGTTAAGCCTGACCAAATGACCGACCCTTTGGTCAGCGACAGTCTATCCATATGTATATATCCATATAAAAAATAAGGTCTGCCATGAAATTGATTTACAACTTGGAGCAGCTTTCGACACATTTCGATAATGTTATCATAGTTAACTATTATGGCGGCCCCTGATGGGGAATGGGTCGTATATCTTATCAAATTTTTGTAATCGATAACTTGCCTCGATTTCCATGTAACTGATTTATGTGGGGCAGCCACACAAACGGTGGGCAGGCGGGGAGTGGGAGGGAACAGTAACTCATATGTTTCACAAAATATTATCTGACAACTTTACAAAATGTCTAAAACTCTGTTGTCTTACGTTTCTTTCTTTCACAATTGCAGGTAAGATGCAAGCGACGCGGCTCTTCAGATGCTGATAAGTCAGCCGGAAAATGAATGAGTAAATCGGTCAACTTTGCAACTCTGCTTAATTGAAAACTGAGACGATGGATGGAAATTCAATCAGTGTGAAGTCGATGAGTGTTTGCTCTTTAGATGTATATGAATTACTTATGGAGTATATATGGTTATGTAGAATATCTGTAGCTCAGTGTAGGAAATATCAGTATAGCTATTAGATATTTATATCATATTCTGTCTTTATCTCATCAACTCTAAATTCTGGGCGAATCCTACGATTAAGAATCTCTACTGCATCGATTTACTTATTGAAGAGAAAGTTCTTATAAGAGAACTTCTTCTATTGATTCTCACATGTCTTAAGAACTGTAATAACATTTTACATGTTATCAATCACAAGTTATTTAGCATTACATTACATTTACCCTTCAATATGTTTGATTGTACACAGTCCCAGCGTAGTTCCCACATCAGCTATCCATCACACGTGAAGTTTACCCGTTAAGGGTATTTAAATGCCGCTTAGGTAATCTGAAAGTGCTGTCAGGCGGCAAAGCTGCTTTTGTCTCTTGCATAATGGAGAGCTGAGAATATTTCTTTAGGCGATTTTCCATTCAATCTGCGCAGAGCATCAGTAACAGCAGCTCCTTCATCATCATCATCATCATCATCATCAGGCAAAACGCACGTATGAAGTTCTCGTTTTTCATGGCATTTCCTCAGCAGCAGACGCGTCATAAACTGAAGGCTTAACACCAATGAATGGGTTTTTCTTTTGAGCCAAAGCAAAACAAAAGCGCAAGCGAGCAACAAGAAAAACCAATAAGCTCCAAGGTCTATTGATACAAATCGGAGAAGCAGAGGACTGCGAATGATGATGACAATGCAGCAATGATTAACGGATATGGCCAGGCAACTCCCTCGCCCTCTCTCTCTCTCTCTCTCTCTCTCTCTCTCTCTCTCTCTCTCGCCCACACTGAGAACTCTTGCTACAAAAGCTAACAACATGATGAATAATACATTCTGTGGAGCAAATGCCTTGCAGCTGCCTGCCGCATAGCTGAACTCCCTTTGAATGTGCAACGTGCAACGTGCAGCAGACACAATGCAGCTATGGGGCGTGGCAGCAGAGGCACTTGCCTGGCTACTGGCTGCCTGATAAAACTTTAATCATTATACGCTGAGTGAATGTATAAAGTTGATGCTTTAAATTAGCCAAAAAGTCGCTGCTAACTTGGCCAACTCTGTGCCAGCTGGCTGATTGCGTTGCGGGCGTTTATTGCTTGCACTTTTGGCTGCGCTTCTTATTACCTTAGCCAGCAGCTATTTAAGTGGCTCAAATACAGACGACAATCCGCTGGCAGGCAGTCCAATTGAAAGGCTTTTGTTGCCGCATTAACAGCTTCTTCTTCTTCGCTTCTCTCTCTCTCTCTCTCTCTCTCTCTCCCTCTCTCTGTCGCTTTGTGTCATCTTTGCGCATTTCTTGGAAGTTGCAAGAATGGCTGGCTCGTTCCATTCAATTTGTATGCAGGCCCAGTTGCCACATGATAACAGCCTCGGTCTTAACCACCTTTATTTATGTGGCCGACAGACGACTGAGTGGCGCTTCCCGAGACCTCAGCTACCCCCAGACCCACATATATATATACCCTATATATACGTGAATATCTGTGTATTGTATGTGCATGCTTTATGTTCGGTTTCCATGTATCTGCATGTCTTTATGCTCATGTCCCAACGCCAATCCTCCTCGTCCTCGCATTATGCCAACTGCTGTTTCCTTTCTCACACACCATCACTAGCCGCAGTCCCATATCTTTTGGCGATAAACTTGTCGCTGTGCATAATAAAATTTGTTACCTCTCAAATTATGTGCCATACATAGATGACTATCGTAGAGCCACTACAACTGCGACTACAACTCATACGGCTACTCCCTCGACTCCGCCCCGGCCCGACCCCGCCTCGGCTCAAGCTCTTTTGTTCGTTATGGCTGCGTAATTTGAGCTTACTTTGTATTGTCATTGCCAGAGTCCGTAGTTCGTAGCCAGTAGTCGAGGACAAAGGCTTTCGACTGCTCTGCTCCTGCTGCAGAGCCGCACTTCATTTGCGCCATTTGCCTCAATTTCATGGACCAGCTCAATATTTCCTTTGCCAAACAACGGGAGGAAATTTGTTGTAGTTAAAGTAACTCAAGCAGCAAATACTTTTTAGTTCCTATCAGGTTTGTCGGCTGAGTTTGTAAGCAAGTCTGTATAGGTATATGTATAGCTATAATATAAAAGACAAAATGATAGATTAGCTATGAAGTTAGTTTCCCCTATAAATATGATTCAAACTTCGTTGTAAGTTCTTTCGCTGGCCCATAAAACGCTCTTTAAATTCAATTACGATTGGCCCTTCTATGCAATTCTCATGAATTCATAAGAGGTGAAACCCCCTATAGACTGTTCAAACTGACTATTTATACAATTCAAGGAAAACTACTATAAAATGGTAAAGTTGCAATCGATAGTTGTGAATTTCCTTTGAGGCACGCTCAGCCATTTTCATGGGTAGTGTAGGTAAAAACTGCTGCCGCACTTTATTTATGCGTAGACAGGATACAAACACCGTGTTCGCCGTTCACTGAACCGAACACTTTGAAGCAGTTGAGCCGAGTCAAAGGCAGCTAAAGGGGGAATTCGGTAAATGAGTCACTGAGCTCATAAATTAGCTGCAAACCGCAATTGCTCAATGACAAAATGAAATGGCAGCGAGATAGACAGAGGGAGATAGACAGAGAGAGAGAGAGAGTGAGAGAGACAACTGAGGTAAGTCAAAGTGGGCGGGGCACAGGCTGTACACATAAATCCTGGCCAAGAGCCATTAGGTGTTTGATGGCTGCTTGTAATTAGCATAATTGAAATGTAATAAAAGCAATGGATGCTGATTGAAACCAGCTGCTAGCAAGGGGAGAGGGAGAGAGAGAGGGAGACAGAGATGGGGATTGGCTACCGTTGCGAAGGGAGTAAATGCCATCAAATCAATTGAAAGTGGACTTTAAAGCTGGCAAATGCCACATGCCACATGCCACATGCCAAATGCCAAGTGCAGCCAACGTCATGGCAACTGAGAAGCGCAAAGAGGAGCGCATAAACGAACAAAGCTGATTTGCCCTTTGGTCAGTTGGCCTGTGCGCTCTGTTCCCTGTTTCATGTCCATTGATGTTTTCACTTGATGCGACAATCCCGAGACCCTGTCGCACCACCGAGCGCAAAGTGGGCGAGCATGAAAAAATGTGTGGAGCAGCTAGCCGCGTCTGGGCCATCTAATGGTAGGCAGACGTTTATAATTATATTTGTGCAGCATTTCGTGTCGCCAGGGCAAACGCAGACAGACGCAAGTGAAGAGGCGAATGGATGGACGGCTGGATGTATGGGTGGGTGGCTTGTTAGGGTGGGGCATGTGGCCTAGCCGCTTGTATTGTGGCCTCATGCGGCTTCGCTTATCCTGTCGCCTTTTCAGTTTAAATCTCCAAACGCAGCTTGTCCCAGCCTCCGCTCTGCTCTGCTCCCTCTCTCGTCTCCCCTCGCCCTTCTCCCCTCTGTCGTTTGTTAGTTATTTTTGTCGCCAGCGGCAGCAGCCATTTCAGCCGGCTTTATTTTTTACTCAGTCTCCGGCTCTCTGCCTCTGGCCATTTTGTGGCTTCAACAAGGCGCCGCATTAAAGCCAAAAGTGTTCGCTCCGCGTGTTAATCAAAGCAGACGGCGCAAGGTGACAGACAGCTATTAGCACTAAAATAAACAGCCAACCGGAAACATAACAAGGGAATGATGTCTAAATGATGGGTGTATATATATTTGACATAAGTATATATATGATAGCATACATATAGAAATTTATAATGTGTGTGTGTTAATTGAGCAGCTCTATAAACATGCTTATACAGTTCTCTCTGTGTCTCTCTTTCTTTCTACCACACTCTCTCTTTTTCTGTTTTTCTGTGTCTCTGTCACTCACTCTCTCTCTCTCTATCTATCTCTCGCGCTCTCGCTCTCCTCTTCTTTATCTCTCGTTCTCTATCTATCTACAGTTCTCTCTGTGTCTCTCTTTCTTTCCACCACACTCTCTCTCTTTTTTTTGTGTCTCTGTCACTCACTCTCTCTATCTCGCTCTCTCTCTCTCTCTCGCTCTCCTCTTCTCTATCTCTCTATCTCTCGCTCTCCTCCTCTCCTTTGTATAGTTTCTTATTCTCTGCAAACACTTCCCATCTATCCTAAGAATTTTCACTTTGCATCCTATGCATTTAATCACATCAGGCACATGTACATACATGTGTGTATATGTATATAAATATCCCTTCGTATATGTATATAGATATCCCTTCTCTAATACACTAATTTATTCTAGTTTCTATGCTCTATTTTGCACTAGATTCTTCAACGTTCTTTGTCTAAACTTTTTAATTAAATGCTGCCTTTGATAATCGCAATGCAATGCAGAGACTTTTAATTCATTTACATTTTATTAAACGTTCAGCTTAGTCAAGACACATTAGTCGAAGTTCAATGAAGTCGCAGAACTAGACAGACACACACACACACATAGTCGCACTCCCTCGCCCCGCATTAATTAAATAAGTAGTAGAGCTGCAAAATTGGCTTCCTCTGTGCACTTGGCAATGCACAATTTGAATTTGAATTTGAATTCCAATTTGAATTTAAATTTGCCTTGCAGCTGCCTTTGGCTGCGTTTCACACGTCGCTGACCATTTGCAGTCAACGAATCGAATTCACACGCAGCAAGCTGCTAGTTGCAAGTGGCGGGTGGAGAGGGAGCAGGAGAAGGCGTGTGGGGGTGGGGTGTCGAGTGGATTATTTCGTATGCAGTCGGCAGACATTTCCGCCAGCCAGTTTTGTTTTTTCTTTTGTTTTTGTGGATGGTGTTTGGCCCAGCTTTAGCTCATTTCATTTGGCTAACCAAATGGAATATCAAGCCCAAGCCCAAGCGCAAGTCCGAAAATCGATGCTGCCACTGCAACTGTGGCAACTGCAATTGTGGCCATATCCGCGTTTGGGCCGAAGGCTCTGGGTCGCACTCTGGCGCGAGCGTGCGATGCACATTTTCCGATAGAGCGCAGACAGCGTCGACCGGGCTAAATGCAAATGCAATTGAGTCCGAGCCAGGCCAGGCCAAGCCAGGCACTATGTAGATGTTTTTTTCAGTTTGGCCAAGACTTGGCTTTAAGCATTTGGCCCGCATTTCTTTTCTTGTCTTTTCCTTTGGTTTCCTTTGTTTTCTTTGCTCAGCTTATTGGCACATTTCGAACCCTTAGTGCCGGCTGCTGCGCATAAATTTGGCTGGCGATAAGCGGGATCTGGCCTACCAGCTGGACTTTGTCTATATAGCCTACTAGCTATATATATATGTATGTATATGCCTTGCCTCTGCTGCTGTTTCCCTGTCCAATTTAACCTTAAAAGGTGCTACCATTAGCTCGCTCTAATGGCCTTTTCTCTCAGCTGGAGATGTTTGCCAGGCGATAGGCGCTTTAGTCAAGCTGCTTCTTTAAATATTTACCAATGTTGTTGTTGTTGTTGTTGCAGTTGTTCTTGTTGCATACAATTTTGGCTAATTGCAGGAGCTGCTCGTTGCGTGTTTTTGAAGCGAAAATGCCAAGTATTTTGACCATTTTCTCTTTTTGGCCAAATGTAAATTTGATTGGTTTTCATTTTTTTGCCAGCTGCTGCCCTCATTTGCTGGGCGTGGCTGGTCAGCTAAAGTAATAAGCCAACAGCCTTGGCAATTAGCCAATTGATTTAAGCGCACCGCAAACTCGTCCAGTTGCAGTAGCTAAAAAGGGGAAAAACTAAATGATGGCCATTTTCTCGTTTTGGCCATCAACTCTTTTTTTTTTTGGCTAGAAAAACAAATATGAAAAGAAAATAACAAAAAGTTGACAGCAGTTTTTCTTACGAACTGCTAATTTTTTATCGTTTGCTGTTGTTGTTGCTGTTGTTGTTGTTGTTGCTGTTGCTGTCGCTGCTTGACATCAACATTTGCATATTTTGTGCTTGCCGTAGTGAAGTTTGTTAGCTGTGGATCTGGTTGTGGACATGGCCAATGGGATGGAGCTGTAGCTGTCCAGCATTTGCTCAACTTGCCGCTGTTGTTGTTGTTGCCGCTGCTGTTGTTGTTGTTGTTTGTTTTTTTTTATCGCTTGCAAATGAAAAATCGTAAAATATGCAAATTCATTGGAAAATCATAAATATTCATGCTGCTGCGACAGTCGAAGAAGAAGAACAACAACAAGAAGAAGAAGAAGAAGGCGACAGGAGCTTAGGATGCAACGAACACTACTCGGTCTATCAGTGCCTTAACCAGACCCCAGACCAGCGAGACCAGCGCCAAGAGTTGACTCTTCGACTGCATCAATGGCGCTGACTGATGTGCTAGCTTTCCCGAATGCAGTGCAAAGGGGCGCTGACTCTGAGAGTTCATTTACATGTGTGTGTGTGTGCATATACATATGCATACATATTGATGGCGAATTGTTCAACTGTCTGTGCTTTAGTTATTTTCACACACACACACATATGAAGCCAAAAAGAACCCCCAACTCCGTGAAGCTGTCGATAATCCAAAGTTAAATATTTGATAGTCTAGCGTTGGGCACATTGAAAATCCTTTAAAGTCTAGTCGAATTTTGTTTTTTTTTTTTTTCACAACAATTGTCATGATATTTGTAAATACTATTTATTATGGTGTAAATGGTGTCAAAAACCTTCCGAAATACTTATTTGGCAGTGAATTGTTTACTGTAGAATTCACTTAGCAGAGCCTAGGTGCCAGCTCCACCCATATTTCTGCTGCTCTAGCTTCTACAATTTCATTTCGTCTCTGTCTAGCTTTTCCATATCACTTCGTTCCTCTCTCTCTCTCTCTCTCTCTCTTTCTCTCTGTCTCCCTCTCCCTCTCTCTCTCTCTCTCTCTCTCTCTTTCTCTCTGTCTCTCTCTCTCTCTTTCTGGCCTCCACCATCTCACTTGGGGTCCATCCGTCTTTCGCCTGCCAACTTTCGTCTTTGTCTTGGCTTTTCCACCTCTTTCTTTTTCTGTGTCTCTCTGCTTAGCCACTTGTCATTTGTCTCTCTCTCACATACACTCCTGGTTTTTTTGTGCCTTGCAGACTTATTGTAGAGGAAAAAATATCCTTAAATAAAATATGCTCTGCTCTATATACATATATGATATACTATAATATAAAACATAGTATCTAAACTGCCCTCGCTTCTTGCTAGCATCTGAGGCATTTATCGTGTGTGCGTGTGTGTGTGTGTGTGTGTGTGTGTGCTTTCCTTTCCTTTGGCTTGCATTTGCATTTCCATTGCTGAGACCCGCTGAATCCAAAAATTATTTAATCTTATGTAAATTTCTGTGGTGCGTGACTCGCACATTTTGTGTGTTTGTTGTTGTTGTTGTTGTTGTTGTTGCAGTTGCCTGAACTGCGACGATTCGAACAATTAAAGTCAATTAAGTCGACACACACACGCATACACACATATGTAATCAAATATTTTACTTTGCATTTCTATATATATATTTTTTCCCTTTTTCGCTCGTTGCTTTTCAATTTCTTTTGGCTTCAATTTAAAGTTTTTTTCTAGGGAAATAAGCGCACAAATCTGTCTAAATTATAATTGTTTAATTCAATGATTCAATGAGGACGGCTGCACAGCTCGTAATTAAAGCAAACTCAAGTCGGTCGGAGCGAGGAGTTTGGGAGGAGAGAGGGACAGAGAGAGAGAGAAAGAGAGCCAGCGAGGTTTGGCCAATTGTTGATGTTGTAGAAGACAACTCAATTAAGCCAGAGGAGAAACGGGTATTATTGTATAATATTATCATATTTTTCACATTCAAATAATTTCTGGACTTTTATTTCCTTAATTAAAATAAATATTTTTTCAGCCCAATTGCGGCTGAAAATGTGAAGGGGAAAAATGTGTAAAATGTGTAAAATGTGAAATTTGTTTGTCATATGAGAGTTTGTGCCAAGGTCTAGCCTCTGCATGGGATTAGGGAGCAGTTGTTTTCGTTAAAGACTTTGCATACAAAAGTTACTTGGGGATTTACATGGTGAACATTTCTATTTGCCGAAAGCGAGAGGGAGAGGAGAGGGAAAAACATTTGGGCTTGGGGCAGTCCATTATGCATTATACATTTACATATTTTACAGCCTACTCCTCCATTTCGACAAATGCACAAAAAATCTTTTCAAGCGTAAAAATTCTGGTCTGTAATGGAAAGAGAGAGAGAGAGAGAGTGAGGGTGAAGCGGGGGTAGCCGCAAAATAAAAGTAATGCAACGTACGTCCTTTTTTTTTGTGTGTGTTTTGTTCTGTTTTTGTTTGCGTTTTGTTTCCGCTGAAACAAAGGCCAACCACAGTTTGGTAAAATGCATAAATTGTATACGAAATTCAATAGGCCTGTTCCGACTTGCAATTTCTGCGGAAATGCGCTGGAGTTTCAAGTTGAGGTGCATTCAAATATTATTAACGGTATTTAAAGCACAAGTGGGAGAGTTTCGGGAAGGATCAAGGGAAGTTTTTAATATGAAGTAGATCAGAAAATTACCTACAATTTATTTAAAATGCGAAGTACTATATGAAATCATAGAGGAGGCAGCTCTTTTATTATATTACATATATAATCAAAAATTTGAAAGGGGTTCATTATTATAAGATATAAATAGAGAAGTCATTGCATTTGGAGCTTTAGAAAATATCATTAGAGAAAATAACATTACCAATGAGCTGTTGCAAGATTCCTGCTGCAATATCCCTTTCACAATTTTAGATAGTCTATCCAAAAGTTAGCGTAAACTTTGCAGTTTGCGGCTTTCAAGGGTTTATGCTAAGCGGAACAACAGGCGACGTATAAAAACTGTCAACTTAAAGCATTACAGCTAATGGCATTGTCAAGGAAGTTCTATACGCAACTCCAGACTAGTTAGGGCCGCAGAGCCGCACAGGAAGCCAGACAGACAGGCAGACAGACGGCTCAACAGTTGCAACAGGATGATGAGGCGTGTGGCATTAGCCAACAGCAGCAGCAGCAGCAGCAGAAGCAGCAGCAGCTTTTGCCACATTTAATTGCCAACGACAACCGGCAAAGTTTCCATATGCCACGGCGCCAATGCGGTTTCCCGACCAGACAGACAGACAGAGAGAGAGAGAGAGAGAGAGAGAGAGAGAGAGGGGGTAGGCTGAAGGGAAAACTAAGTGAAAGGCCCTGTTAATGGCGGCGATACAAAATTTTACGAAATTTACGAAATGTGATTATGATGTGCCCGAAGTCTGAGTGGAACTTTCAGCTGGTTGCAACTTCATTTGGCTCTCGCTCTGCCTCCCCCTCCCTCTACCTCTCTCCCTTTTACTCTCAACGTTTATTGGTTTTAAAAATATATATCCAATTAGCATTTAATGAAATGGGTTTTTGATTTTTCTTGCTTATTTTGTCAAATGAGAAATATGATAATTAATTTCCAGTGCAAGTGGGCGTGGTTGCGTGGCAGCTGTTGCCTCGATTCGATTCGATTTTTATAGGTCCCCCCCCGAAAATTCCCGACTCTGATAACAGAGAGCCTTTCACGCAGCCCAAGTAATTGACACAATTTCGGTAGCTGCAGTCGCGATAACCTCGATTCGCCTTTCGAAATGTGCCTGTAACTCTCTGGGTCTGTCGCTGTATCTGAGAAATGTGAAATGCATTCATACATAAGCGAAAGACAATAAAAATCAATTCGAGCAATAAAAATGGTTTTAATTGAACGCGCGACCCGCGGCGCTCGCTCCGTTTTACGAATTTTGTTTGATTGTGAATGTCTCTATTTGATTTAGAGCACCATTATGTTTTATAGATTGGCATATTTTTGTTGAGAATTCCACATTTGAATGCCAATGCTCGCTCGGCATATGCGGGCGTGGCCCGCTGGGACGCACAATTGAGACGTGCCACAAAGTGCAGGTAGCACATAAAACTGAGCTCACAAACTCATAAAGATATGAAATCCAATACCAGAAACATAAGACTTCTGCACACAGCCAATGTCAATCAAAATGCAGCTGCAGACGGAATCAAAATAAACACGGAGAGAGAGAGGGAGAGCGAAAGAGAGAGAGAGAGAGAGACGGACGTTTCTGCAGAGCGAGAGCAAAAGTGGCTTATAAGGGTTAGACCACAGTTATGTTGGGTCTCTGTGCAACGCAGCAGCATTAAAAGTCTTTAGTTTGCGACAGCAGCGCCTAAAAGCCTGCTACAAAGCCTATTTAAAATGTGGCAACAGTAGGGACTGACTATGGGTATACCCTGTAAAAAAAAGGGAAGGTCATAAATGATATGAATAATTAATATAATATAATATAATGTTATAATATAATGTTAAATGATGTCAATAATGAAAAGAAACTTGGGTTTCCCATTACAGACTAAATGTGATATCAGTAACCATATGATTGTAAGACGCTCTTCAAATAGAAAAATGCATATACATGTGTATTTATCGATAATAGATAATAAATAAGGTTTTCTCTTCGAGTTCTTCAATTAAATACAAGAGGTTCTGATTCAAATATGAAAAATGCAAGAAGCTCTCGCTTTAGATCTCTATAGATATTATATCATCTCTACAGCTCTCTGAGAAGCTCTCGCTTTAGATCTCTATAGATATTATATCATCTCTACACTAGAAACTCAAACGCCCTCCACAACAAAAGAGAAAGTTACTCCACTTATACAAATTTCCATCACACCATATATATACCCCCGCACTTCAACATGAAGCTAACTAAGGGTATTTTGCATAGGGAGCATTGGAGGGGCCGTATGTCTGCGAATTGTATTACGTGGATCGAGTGAAATGTGACAGGCAGCCAATGAGTCGCGGCGCTCACGTAAAGCCGCAAAATGTGAGCTCGAGCGGGTCGGCAAGAGCGCGGCGCAATAACCATAAAAGCCGCACGTCGGAACTTTAAATGTTTGACTTCCTAGCGAGAGCGGTGGCAGTAGCATATGATCCAGACGCAAATGGAATAGAAATGCCAATTGGAAATTGGAAGGAAACGGAAAATAAATTGCACAATCAATGGACAAGGGGCAGGGGGCAGGGGGCAAGGTGCAGAGAGGCAATGGGCAAAGTCAGCTTCTCAGGTTCTGCACGAAGGGAAACAGTTGAGTTGTTTTGCAGTTTATGTGGAGGCATATACATATTTTGGTATTCCCCGGCAATGAGCTCAGGGAGCCAACACGCCTCGTAAACTCGTCGCTTAAAACTTTCGAGAGCGCAGAGCCCGAAGCTGAGGCGAGGCGGAAGCAAAACAAAGCGAGCAAATTGCGAACATTCTAAAAAAAAAAAACAGTCCAAGAGGTTCCAAGTGCCGTTGGAGTTCACGTGCGGTCAACATACTTGCAACAGAGGCAGTAGCAGTGCCTCACAGCGTGCGGCAATAAGTGAACCCACCCGGCTGCACCTGCAGCAGCTCGTACTCCTACTCCTACTCCTACTCCCTCGCTAACTACTCCAACTCCTGCTGCTGCAAACTGCGCTTGAAGTATGTGCGTTTGTGGCACTCGTTTGCACAGCTGGATAAATTTTAGCAAATTATAAAAGACGCCGCATTGCCCAGCCGACTCCTTGATGCCTAATTAATGCTACTTAAATAAAACAGCCAAGGCTCAACGCAATCGGAGCTGGCAAACGCAAATTGGCTTGAAAAAGGCTAAACTGAAAATGAAACTAGCTCGAAATGCAGGGCGATTGCTTGGAGAGAAAGTGTTTTAATTAAAGGAGAGAAATTTAGAAGAGATATATATTTATATATAAATAAGTTCCTCAAGAGAAAAGAGAAAAAAATATTGATTCTCTTCCCTTAAAACTGTAAATTCGCATATAAATTCAGCTGCAAATTCCGCTTCAACTCCCTTCATTAGCAGCCCTTGAGCAGGTCTTAAGCTCCACATAAATTGACATTTGAAACAATGCGTCGAGCTTATCTCGTTGGCCCCAAGGGCAGCACCACTGGGGCTGGCGGCAACAGCCTAGCGGGTCCTTAAGTCGACCTATGCCTGGGGGGGGACTTAGACTTGGTATTCGATCCGGGCGCTTGTTGTCATTAAAGTATGTTAGATATTCATTGGCAGCAGCTCCTCTCCCACTCCCCCGCCCTCGCCCTCTGGCAAAGCGAGAGTGAGGTCAAAGTGGAAATGCAAATATTTGTCTAGCCTCAGGGCGTTCCTAAAACAAAGAGTGGGTGGCATGGGCGCGGGCAGGTTCGGTGGTTGGCAAGGCTTTTGTCGCTTTAATTATTCAAGTTGACAGATTGCAGCTGCTTGTGTCGCTTCCTCCACTGGGCCGCGTGAAGTGGATGCGCGTGCTCCAACCAGGTCACATGGTGGTGACTTTTACAGCAACAACAACTTATCCACTTATTCCCTCTCTCTCTCTCACACACTCTTTCTCTCGCTTTGTTTTTAGCACTCACATTCACGCTGGAGCCGCAGGACTCTGTCGTGCCCGAGGGCCACTCAGTGCTGCTGCAGTGCGCCGGCAAGGCGGCCAGCAAGGGCAAGGCCACGCCCACGCCAACGACCATACGCTGGCGCGGACCTGATGGCCAGGATCTGGGCGTTGTGGGCGACACGTTTCGCACTCAGCTGAAGAACGGCTCGCTCTACATCAGCTCCGTGGAGGAGAACCGTGGCCTGACGGGCGCCTACCAGTGCCTGCTGAGCGCCGATGGCATTGGCAGCGTCCTCAGCCGTCCGGCCCTGGTGGCCGTAGCGCGTCAGCCGGAGCTGAATCAGGAATTCATCGAGACGTATCTGCTGCCGGGCCAGACGGCGTACTTCCGTTGCATTGTGGGCGAGTATGTGTGGCAGCCGGGCGTGAAGCATACGGTGCAGTGGTACAAGGACGACATGCCGCTGCCGCTGGACAAGCTGCGCATGGTGGTGCTGCCGAACGGAGCGCTGGAGATCGACGAGGTGAATGCCAACGATCGCGGCGCCTATCAGTGCAACGTGACCTCGGGCACTAGCTACTGGCTGAGCAGCAAGATGAGCCTAAACGTCAAGAAGCCCGTGGAGGCCGGCGCCGAGCAGGCGGTAGCACCTTCGTTCCTAGTGGGCCCCTCGCCCAAAACGGTCAGCGAGGGCGAAACCGTCACACTGGACTGTGTGGCCAATGGAGTGCCCAAGCCGCAGATCAAGTGGCTACGCAACGGCGAGGAGCTCGATCTCAATCATCTGGACTCGCGCTTCTCCATCACCGGCACCGGCTCCCTGCAGATATCCGGCGCCGAGGACATCGACTCGGGCAACTATCAATGCCGGGCCAGCAACACGGTGGACTCCCTGGACGCCCAGGCGACGGTGCAGGTGCAGGTGCCGCCGAAGTTTATACAGGCGCCACGCGACAAGACCGCCTCCGAGAAGGAGGTGCTCAACCTGGAGTGCGCCATCCACGGCAAGCCCAAGCCGACCATACGCTGGCTAAAGAACGGCGACCTCATCACGCCCAACGAGTACCTGCAGTTCGTCAACGGGCACAATCTGCGCATTCGCGGACTGCTCTACTCCGATGCGGGCATGTTCCAGTGCGTCGGCACCAATCCCGCCGGCACCGTTCAGGCGTCGGCTCGACTGCGTGTGGTGCCGCCAGGAGGTAAGAGACCCATTGCCAGCCCCATTGTATATACATACGTAGTGGTAGACTCTACTTGCTTGGTGTCCAGTATTTTATGCTCCAGCTTACGCAATCGGCCCTCTAACTGTATCATAAAACACACTTACCGAAATTAACGCCGCTCCCCGCTCCCCGCTCCCTCGAATTCCCTCAGCTCTTGTAAAATAATTTCATGTGTTTTGTATATAATCAATATAACATATATATATGTGTGTGTGCGTATCTATTTGTATCTATGTGTTTTGTATTGTTTCTAAATATAAGTTACCTTCATTTAAACAAGTAATTCGCTTTTGCCCTGAAATATAACCTCTAGAGATAGATGATAAAGGCTTTGTAGCTACCTTGTAATATAGTTGGTCTATAGTTTGATCCTTTATGATATCAAAAGATGCTCTGGCGCATTATCAATATCATATATCAAATTTTCTGTAAAATCTGAGGTTTTAATGTCACTTTTAAATGTCAGAATATTTGTTCATTCAGATGAAGTAAAGTAAAGGATCAGAATTGCATTATATGGACTCAATATTTATTAAAGTCTTAAAGTTTATTTAATAGACTTCAACTACATAAAGTGCTATAGGTAAATTTTCTAGACTTTTATGACTTTACAATGTGAGATTCAAAATATTATAACGATTTTTATATAGAATACATTTTAAACTTCCTTAAATATTAATTTCTTTGATCAAATCTTTCATACTCTTTCAAATAACTAGAACTGGTCCACTTAGAATTCCACTTATATTCTTATCAGAAGCTAATATCTTCCTTCCCATCTTAAGAACTTGATACTGAGAACTCTGTACAAATACGAAGCTATCTATTCTATCTCTTGCATATCTCCTGTTTACTATTCCTTGGATAACATTTTAGATTTCCTCTAGGTAATATTTGATTTTTCGTATCCCAACTCCCGCGTGGGCAGCCAAAAAGCGAATTAAATTAATTTCCCTATGATTTTATTAATTAATTTATTAACTTATTGTTTATTCACTTGCTTTTTTTCCACTCCCCATCATTATTTCCATCAACCGTTTATCGAATCCCTCATTATCCCATCCAAACTCCTGCCCATCCAAAGCCAAAATCAAACAACGTAAACATCAAGGCTACACAACCAAATCCCTGCACAGTTCCGACAACAACAACAACTACAGCAACAACAACAACAACAAACGACGACGACCTTTCAACTCGGCTGAGCTGCGCACAAAGGCAGGTGGCAACAGTTACTTAGACTTGGACAGTGACGATTACAGCTATGCGGATGAGAAATCCGCTGAGATTCCGTTGCGCAAATTTACGCGTCCCATCGAGCAGCCGCTCAACGATCGCAACTACGGGGCGGGCGAGATCAGTGCGCTGCGGCGACAGAACGGGGACTCGGACGACGACCTTGACGATGAGTATGACGATGCGAGTGCTGATAAAATACTGAACTCCTGGCAGCATAAGAACAAGCACCAACAACAACAACAACAGCAAACACAACAACAACAACAACAAATGTCCCCCACATCCAATTTTGCCTCAACAGATTTAAGCGCAGGCGAGGAAATTCCAAGCGATGTGAAACCGCTGAGCAGCGGCCTAGTGGCCCGCCTACCGAGTGCCCCGCGCAACCTGGTGGCCCAGATTGTGAAGCCCCGCTTCGTGACGCTCAGCTGGCAGGAGCCGCTGCAGAACGCCAACGAGGTGGTCTCCTACACGGTCTTCTATCGCGTGAGCAACAGCGAACGGTAAGTCGGCATTGGATTAGACACGAGTTTACTCACTCATCGACTCATTCCTTTCACAGTGAGCAGAAGATCGTCACCCAGTCGCACGAGGATCAGCAGGTGAGCATACAATCCCTGCTGCCGGGTCGCACCTATCAGTTCCGTGTTGTGGCCAACACGAACTTTGGCATCGGTGAATCCTCGCTGCCCCTCGAGGCGAGCACCCTGCCCGAGGTGAACATCGCCGGGCCGCCACGCAACGTGGACGCCTATGCGCGCAGCCACAAGGAGATCTACGTGCACTGGCAGCCGCCCACCGTGACCAACGGCGAGATACTCAAATATCGTGTTTACTACTCCGAGGTAAGCACTCCGAGTCCTTAACCATCTGTCTGCCAGCTACTCACCATTCGCATCCTTTGCAGAACGACAGCGGGGCGGATCGATACAATGACAGCATGTCGCTGGAGCTGCTGCTCACCGATCTGCGTCCGTATACGGACTATGTGATCAGCGTGGTGCCCTTCAATCGCAACGGCATGGGCGACTCCTCCGCTGAGCTGAAGGTGAAGACCTTCTCCTCAACGCCCTCGGAGCCGCCAAATAATGTCACCCTAGAGGTGACCAGCTCGAGCGTAAGTAACTCTAGCAATTCTCCATCATAGAGCTAGACTAATTTCTCGCTTTGCCATTCACAGTCCATCACAGTGCACTGGGAGCCGCCCGCTGAGGAGGATTGCAATGGCCAGATAACGGGCTACAAGATACGCTATCGCAAGCTGAAGGATGCGCCCCAGGCGAAGAGCACGCCCGCCAATATACGCTACTTTGAGCTGAACTCGCTGGATCGCAATGCCGAGTACCAAGTGAAGATTGCGGCAATGACTGTCAATGGATCTGGCCCGTTCACCGAGTGGTATCGCGCGACTACGCTAGAGAACGATCTGGATGAGACACAGGTGCCGGGCAAGCCCGTCTGGATCAATATACAGCCAGGCGCCGATAACATTGGACTGCACTGGGGTCCGCCGCAGCAGCCGGAGATCAAAATACGCAACTATGTGCTGGGCTGGGGCCGTGGCATACCCGATGAGAATACCATTGAGCTGAAGGAAACGGAACGGTATCATGTGCTCAAGAATCTGGAGTCGAACATGGAGTATGTGGTATCGCTGCGCGCACGCAATATAAAGGGCGACGGCCCGCCCATCTATGACAACATCAAGACCCGCGACGAGGAGCCGCTCGATGTGCCAGTGCCGCTGGAGGTGCCAGTTGGACTTCGCGCCATTACCATGTCCAGTTCGTCGATCGTCGTCTACTGGATCGACACGATGCTGAACAAGAACCAGCATGTGACCGACAATCGCCACTACACGGTCAGCTACGGCATCACGGGCTCCAATCGCTATCGCTACCACAACACGACAGATCTGAATTGCATGATCAACGATCTGCGCCCGAACACGCAGTACGAGTTCGCCGTTAAGGTGGTGAAGGGTCGGCGCGAGTCGGCGTGGTCCATGTCGGTGCTGAACACCACCTATCAGAATGTGCCCGTTACGCCGCCGCGGGAGGTCAGCGTGCGGCTGGACGAGCAGAATCCGCACAATGTGATCGTACAGTGGCTGCCGCCCAAGCACACAGTTGGCCAGATAACTGGCTACAATGTCTACTATACGACAGACACGACGAAGCGGGACCGGGACTGGGCGATCGAGGCGTTCGCTGGGGATGAGACGATGCTCATGCTGCCCAACCTGAAGCCCTACACCACCTACTACTTCAAGGTGCAGGCGCGCACCACCAAGGGCGGCAACAATGCGCCCTTCTCGGCCCTAACGGCATTCACCACCAGCGCAGCGGTCATCATGCAGGAGGCGGACACCATTGCCAAGGGCATCGACAATCAGAATCTGCTGTACATCATCATTGGCAGCACTATTCTGGTGCTCGTCCTCTTGCTCTTGGGTCTGCTGCTCTTCTGCCGGCGCAAGCCGCAATCCTCGCCAGAGCACACCAAGAAGAGGTGAGACAGCTTTATATCTATTTCTCAACCCTAATTAATTACTTTAATTTCTTGAATAGCTATCAGAAGAACAATGTGGGCGTGCCCAAGCCCCCAGATCTATGGATACATCATGATCAAATGGAGCTAAAGAACATTGACAAGGGACTGCACTCTGCCACGCCCGTCTGCAGCGACAACGCCTCCAGCAGCGGCGCCCTGACCCTGCCCCGCTCTGTGGTGCACAGTGAATACGAGGTGGACACGCCGGTGCCACCGCACGTGACCAACTCCCTGGACAAGCGATCCTACGTTGCCGGTTACATGAGTGAGTCGAATCGAATGGAATTCCCCTCTCATCCCAATACTTATATCGCTTTCGTTTTCCACACTAACAGCCACCTCAATGAACTCGACCATGGAGCGGCCTCAATATCCGCGCACCCAATACAATCATCAGAATCGCTCGCACATGACCATGGACACGGGTCTCTCCCAGCAGAGTCTCACCCAGCCGCAGAACAATTCGCTGGCCCAGACGCCGGAGCATCCGTACGGTGGCTACGATGCCAACTTCTGGTAAGTGCTGGGATGGGATCTGTCCAAGATAATATATCGATAAGGAAGTTCTGTAAGCAGAGCCAGAGATATTCGTTAGTTCAAGCCCATCTCTGGAGCTCCATGAAGACTCCAGTATCCCATCAGCTTCCATTTTGTTTTCCTTCTCTTATTTACGTAAAAATCTAAACATTTCTATCAAACCTTTTGGACCTGTAGGAGGCTGTATGATTCGATTTTTGAATATTTCGATCTGTTCTAGTAAATTATAAACAAAAAATTCTTTCACATTATGGTCGGTAGACTTTAAAACTCCAAAAGCAATTAAAAGCAAACAAATAAACCAAAAAAAAAAAACTAAAAACTAAAAAAAAAAAAAATACAAAAAAAAGCTGAGTAAGAGAAGAATGTGCAATCGAACACGTTGGGGGCGCATCGATCCCAGTGTTCAGATCGATCTGGTGCATGGCCCCACTGATCGTGTGCTCCAGCTGGACCATCGAACGTTGCCGGGCTATGTGGAGCAGCAGCTGCTGTTGATGGCATCGCCATTGCCGTTTCTCAATTTCCTGAACAAGTTTCGCCTGGACGAGATTCTGATTAACCATCAGCTGAAGGGCGTCTACACAATGCGCACCGCGGCAACGGTCACCGAGGTGGCAACGCATGCCTGGCGCATCATGAGCACGGCTGATCGCCAGCCGTACATTCAGCTGGCCCGCAAGGCGGAGCAGATACAGCAGTCGCGCGTCCTCCACTTTTTGGGCAAAGATTGCCGACGACGCATGAAGCCATAGTTGCAATGTTTTTCCATGTCCCAGCGTAATACGTTCGATATGTTTCTCTCTTGATAAAAAGAAAAGAAAAAGCAGATAAACAGATAATCAGAACAAATGTAAAAACTGGTTGATTGATTTTTGCTCCTTCCTCTGCAGCGGCAATGCTGGTTATGCCGGCGGGGCGCAGGGCGGCACAGGCGCTGCTGGCAATGGCTGCGTGTCGACCATCGAGAGCGCCAAGCGTGGCCATCCGCTCAAGAGTTTCAGTGTACCGGGACCGCCGCCCACTGGCGGTGCCACGCCCATTACCAAGCACAGTAAGTACCAAGCTGATTCCCGCTGAACTCCAGTTAATTCTCCCTCTCTCTTTCTCTCTAGCTCCTGCTGTCACAATACGTCCACAGAATCAATCGCCATACAAGAAGCCCTCATTTTCGGCAGCCACGCCCAATCGTTTGCAGAGCGGCGGCTCTGTGGCGCATTCCACCGACGAGATACAAAGACTGGCGCCCAGCACATCCACCGAGGAGCTGAACCAAGAGATGGCCAATCTGGAGGGCCTGATGAAGGATCTTAGCGCCATTACGGCCAACGAGTTCGAGTGTTAACACCGAAGTCCAATAGGCCAATAGTATTAGCTTGGTTCTAGATAACAGAAACAAGAAGAAGTAGAAGAAGAACAACAACATCAACAGCAGTAACAATTCGGAATGTTAATTGTTTTTTTAATTTTAGTTGACTTTTAGTTTTTTAATTTAAGATTTTAAGTTAAAATAGTTTCTTTTTAGTTTCGAGCTTAGCCTTTAGTTGCATGTGCGATATATGAACGAATAGAACTGTAAATACAAGCGACGCCATATACACATTTAATTATACGTATAAATATACATATATACATACATAGGTATATGTTAGCCTAGTTAATTTTAAAGCAATTCATGTGAAGGAACTCCTCCTCCCAATGCTGTGCACAGCCAGTGGAATATTTATTGATGGAAACTACTTTTAAACATATATATACTCCATATATCGATTCATTAACTATATAACTATAAAAAAAAAAAAACAAACAAAAACAACTAACGAAGACATCAACAATGAAAACATAGTTTAAGCCCAGTCTCTTCTAGTATCTACAAATAATCTAAAATCAAAAGAAATCGTAAGACATTCGATTTATATGTATGTGTAGCCTATGTCTATTCTGTACTCATTTAGTGTTCGACTTTGAGACGTGCCATTTGATTATATTATTTTTCCGTTATCCTACTTTCAAATTTTCATTTGTTATCACTCCTAGCTTAAGCCCGCTAAAATCATACATTCTAGACTGTAATCCATTAGTAAAGCCAGCCAAGCATTTACGCATTTATCTAACTATATGAATACGCATATACATGTAATGATATCTATATAAGGATTCTGACTCTTTTGTATCGTATTTTGATGTGTTCAAAATTCAATGCCTAAAAGTGTTTGTATTCTACTTTTCTGCCGCATCTTCATATTTATTGTAAGGCAGTTGAACGAAATTGATCTGAAATTTTCATCAAATTGCTATGCACAATAATCTCAAATCTTAACACGACTTAAATGCACAGATATTTGTGTTTACATTTTATTTGATACCAAATTTTGTAATAAATATGGAACAGATTGTATAAAATGGTCCAATGCCATATTTATTACGATCATCGGGCATTATTCATCCCGCTGAAAGGTTATCTCCACCATTAGTTTCCACACTTTGTTGGTGCCAAAGCGCAACTGAAGCTTGTACTCGCCTTGGGGCAGCGGCAGCGTCTTCAGGAACCCATCTTCGAACACCAAGTTATCCACAATGATATTGTGCTGTGATAGATATTCAGAGCTCTACATTCAAAGACAATATCTATCTCCAAGTATACTATATGCTCTACTCACATTGTAGGGGCAAGTATGATTAACATTGGATCTCGATTGAATAGCTCCCAGCACCAGGTACTCGAATGACAGTTTATTCCGAGCTGCTAAAAGATGACAGAAATCGCAAGTGGAATTGAATAGAAATGGCTGGAAGGTATTATAACGTCGCCAACCGCTCCAGTTGATCTATGAAAAAAATAAAATAAATAAAAATAAATAACGAATAAATAAAAGCAAAATAAAAGTGAATACACGCATTTTTTAATTTAATAGCAAACAGAGAGATTTTTATAGGGTCGGAAGACTTATGAGGAACGATGTGATTCATTTTCGCTATCCTGTGTCCTATAAAAAAAAACAAGGAACATCGTCTTAAGCACTTAATTGAAGAGACACTAGCTCTGATTTTTACTTGTATGGTGCATTTTATATGTAATCCGAGGATTACTTACGAATATATTATCAATCGGCAGCTTCAGCATTAATATAAATACATTGGCGGAGACAACTCCTCTGCCAATGACTTTTAGTTTGCACCTCTCAAACTTTGCAAATTCGGGATCAAAACTGCTGCACTTGAGATTCGTGAATCTGGACCTTCGACTGTTTACCGATGCGAGCATCAGAAGGACTACCGCAATTGACAGAGACACAGTTACTGGCTTCATAGCTTCTTCACTAATGATATAGGGGCTACAGTACTAGAGTCGATCGATGCTAAAAATGATATATAAATTAGTTCCGAATGGTCGATCTTGGAGAACCAAATGATTTATTGAAAAAACTAAAATAATTATCATTAAATCCAGCCTATATTAAAATACACTAAATTTATAATCAATTACTGCTTTTCTCTCTGTCTCTCTCTCGCTCTTTCATTGCCTCTCTCGCTCTCACTCACATTCTTTAATGAGTAATATGGGTAAGATATTCTTATAATAAGATAAGGAAATGATTATCTTGCATATGTTTTTAACAGCTACATAATAATAGGTTCTAATTTAGTCGCCAAATTTTAGGTGAAGGTCGACTTGCTTAGTTAGAGTCCGAATATGGGAATAGCTAGCCAAAGGTAGTATTATAATAATTAACAAGTTTTGATATAAATATAGATAAGTAAATAAACTAGTTTAGCTAGGAATAAAAAAAACTTGGCTATATTGCTGCATCAAGTTTCGAAGTCGAAGCAAATGACTTCTGCAGCATTGTTGCCACAGACTGATATGAATTATAATTTCCAATCAATGTATATTCATTTTATACCCTTTATTAGTGAATGTCTTTCAATATAATGCAGTTATTATAATTATTTGTTGGGATTCCTTATTCATCTCGAAGAATGAACGTTTCAACCATCAGCTTCCACTTTTTGCCAGCCATGAACCGCAATTGTATTTTGTACTCCCCTTGGGGCAGGGGCAGCGAATGCAGCATTTCGTCCGTGAACACCAAGTTGTCCACAATAATATCGTGCTAGAGTCAATAATTATTGGATGGTATAATTGTATATCTTCTATGTGCACATATCCCCAACACTCTACTCACATTAACTGGACACGTGTGGTTCAAGTTGGAGCGTGACTGTATGGCTTTCAGCACCATGGACTCGAAAGTAATCTTTTTTTCCACATTTTTTAGAAGTTCGCATAGATTGCAGCTGGTATTATACAGAAAGGGCTGGTATGTATTGTAGCGGCGCCATATGCTCCAGTTGATCTGAAATTATTTAGTAATGCCAATCAAAATTACCAGATTCACACAAATCCTGAACAATATTTTGATTTGAAAACTCACGTGAATATTATTGATTGGCAATTTAAGCAACGAAATGTATACATCGCCGGCAATTATGCCTCTGCCAAGGACATTCAGCTTGCACTTCTTGAACTTGGAATAACTCTCATCATAGCTGGTGCACTTGAGGTTGGTTAGTCGCGACTTGGATTTCCGGCAGTCGACAGATGCGAGCACCACAAATGCCACCGCGATCAGCAAAGGCACAGTTATCGGTTTCATAACTCATTTACTAATGAAATCGAGCGACCCGTAATTCCTATATAGTTGAAATCATAATCTATTATTCGTTAACGGTTCATTAGTTCCGAACGGACGGTTTCGGTTCATTAAATTGTTTATGATATCAGAAGATATATATATATATATATATATATATATATATATCAGAGCTACATATTTATAATATATAAAACATTAAGTCAAAAGTCATGCATAGCAGTTTATTTAACATAACATATTTAAATTTATCTGCAACGCACACGCATCCCTCCAGATTTTTTGCCAAAAGAATCATAATCAGGTTATGATATGCAAGTAATTTTGAACAGCCTCCACCAACATTAGCATCTATATATTAAAAAAAAAAATAACTAGATATATACAGAAGAGAGCTCTTAATAAGTTGTTAATTTATAGCACAGACTCTTCCTATAGGCTAATGCGAGAGTGAGGCCAGATCATTAAGGTTATTATTATATATTGTATTGTTATTTATTTACATATAAAATTGATTAGCAACTACCAAAATGTTTCTGCATCATAGTCCAAAACAAGAATGTTGCGAAACCTTCAGCAAACTGCGCATGCGTGTTGACATAACCACTTCGCAAGCAGATGTTGCACGCAACAATGTTGCTAGGCTTGTTGGCAACACGAATGATGAATCGTACATCGAAAGCTTTTAAGGAATTTATGGCTATAAATAATTCTAATTTATATGTAAATATTTCATATACTGTGTGAATTCATTTTAATGGACTCTACGTATTTGTAATTAATTACAATTTGTTTAGTTCCAAATGGGCGAGTGCATGGAATGATAAGCATTTGTAATAAAACCGTATAATTTATTATACACCTAATGTGCTAACATTAAAAAATAAAATATATATGAAAACAAAATATATATGCAAAATATATAATATATATAAATTAATATCTAAATACAATATAATATGTATTATACGCAACTGATCGGAATAAAGGTCATATTTTTTTATTTACATATTAATACAGTGACTAACAAGTTCTCTCGTTGATAGATGGCAGCTGCCCATATGTTGCTGCAACATTTCAAGTTAATACGATGTTGCCGAAGCTTCACACGCGCCTTAACATCAGCAGTCATTAGAAAGCAGCTGATGCGACGCAACGATGTTGCCAGCCCAGTCCAGACGGATGCCCAAGAGCCGAGCTTAGCTTTTAACTAGTTTATATCTGGCAGCCATCGAGTGTGCAACGGCCGACGGAAGTTGAAGTTGTCTCCGTGACAAAACGCGAACCGATTCTTGTTATTCTTGCCTTGCCCATGGACAGCTTTAAATAGCTGCGTTTGTGCGTGTGTGTGCGTGTATTTGTTTGTGTGTGTCAACGTCAACGAAAACATTAAGCAATTTGAAATCAACGGCAAACGAGTGAAATCTGATTGGAATTTTAAATACGTCAAAGCTTTTGTGAGCGCAAACAATGAATTCACTGCCCAAATGTCTTTGGCGTGCCAAAGCGACAAACTGTGCCACGCCTGCTTTCAAGCGGACTGCATCTAAAATTGCTGGCGCTCAGGCACCGTTGCTGCAAGGAGATCAACGACAGCGTCGGCTGGATGGACAGCAACAGCAACGCGAGAACTCGGCAGCAGCCGCAGAAGCAGCAACATCAGCTGGAGCTGCAGCTGTTTGTCCACATTTGGGTCTAGAGCAGGAGCCAGCAACTCCACGAATTCACGCCACGGCCGAGTGGCAAAATGCATTGGCCTACAATGAAATACCAGGACCAAAGCCCATACCTATACTGGGCAACACCTGGCGGTTTGTAATAATGAACAAAATGAAAACTAAAAAAGTTTCGACCAAGTTGCTTTCACTTTCAATGAATAGCCTGCAATGCGATCAAACCATTGCACTTCCAACAAATACAAAGACATAGCTAAAGGGAGAGGAGGAGAGGAAATGAGAGAGAGTTTGCAGTTCTTTTGTTTTGTATTTCGCTTGCTTCTCTTGACCCAATTACTGTTGAATGTATTATGAATGAATATGTGTGTATGTGCATGCTTGTGTGTCTGTGTCTGCGTAGCCAATGATGATAATCTTGTTCGAGTGTTGATTTTTGCTTGTAAGCATACATCATTTCACTGACCATGACCAAACGGGTTTCCTCGCTCATTCCCCACCCTAACGGCCATTATGCCACACACAAATACCAAACACCAACATTTTGCGAATTCTTCTGCTTTTATCCAACTTCCCTGCCAACGATCTCCCACTCTCCCTCTCTTTAATAATTTACAGCCACTTTCAAATCACTGTTCAATAAGTGCTATAACAGGGCATTTGGTTAGCAGCAGCAACAGACATACGGCACTGCTGTTAACTGCTTCTTCTTGATTAGCGTTCAATTAGCGCCATTTTCAAGGTCGACAAAATGTTCGAATCTTTCGTTGCAAGCTGAAAATAATAAGCAAACAATAGTGACTTGTGTATTTGTTTATACAGCTATGCGAAAATCCAGTGTATGGGAGTGTGTCTGTGAGTGTGTGCAAAAAGCTGCACTTGGTGATGTCAAGAGAGTAATTGAGCTAGGAATGGCCACTTCGTGTTCAATTGAACATATCGAACATATTGTGTTATCGATAACTTAAAGGAGCAAATTAACAGCCTGTTGCTCATCAGTTCGTTTTTTCAATTTAAATTTACTAAGATAGTTAGACCTGAGGATGTTTGCTAAACCAATGCAAAAGATGTAAAAATCTCTAAAAGGAAGAAAAGAGAGTCTGACGACAATAGATGATATGGTCTATTTCTTAGCATGACATAATTGTAATACATAAACATACATATACTAATACATACTTACATATGTAGGTACATATGTACGTACATACACATAATAAAATAGGTCGTAAAAGTATTGATATAGCGACAACAGACGATTATCTTTGAACAATTGTCAAAGGTGTCATGAATTACTTTGAAAATAGTCTCTTCTTTGCCATATTCAATGTCAGTTAGTCATTTCAATTATCTAATTTTCACCTTGACAGCCTTATGCCAATTATTGGCCAGTATACCATATCGGATGTGGCCAAAATCTCATCGCTGCTCCACGACAGGTACGGACGGATAGTACGTTTCTCCGGTCTTATAGGCAGGCCCGATCTGCTCTTCATCTACGATGCTGATGAAATTGAAAAGGTAGGCACAGGTAGATACACACGGCTCTAAATGCCGGAACACACCACCAAACCTAAGCTTGCTGACACGCTCGACTGGGCACCGAGGCAACAAAGCAGCACGACTTCAAGTACAGCATAATTTGTGACGTACGGGCTGCAAATTGCCGCCAACAACTTCAATGTCTGAGCAAATATTAATAAAGATTAAATGATTGCAGTGCTACCGCAGTGAAGGACCTACGCCTTTCCGGCCCTCGATGCCCAGTCTGGTCAAGTACAAGAGCGTCGTGCGCAAGGATTTCTTTGGGGAACTTGGCGGCGTTGTGGGCGTGTAAGAATACTTATAAATATACATGTCTAAGTATAGATATAGCTATACCAACCTGATCTTAAATAGTCACGGCGAACCATGGCGTCAGTTCCGTTCGCGTGTGCAGAAGCCCGTGCTGCAGTTGTCTACCATTAGACGCTATCTGCAGCCACTGGAGGTGATTACGGAGGACTTTTTGGTACGTTGCGAACAGCTGTTGGATGGCAACGAGGAGCTGCCCGCTGACTTTGACAATGAAATCCACAAATGGTCCTTGGAGTGTGAGTGTTGCCGAATAAAAAGATCTCTCCCAGATGACATTAACTTGCCCCTTTCACAGGCATTGGTCGTGTGGCTCTAGACACGCGACTAGGTTGCTTGGAGCATAACTTGACGCCAGATTCGGAGCCCCAGCAGATCATCGATGCAGCCAAATATGCTCTACGCAACGTGGCCACGCTGGAACTGAAGGCGCCATACTGGCGCTACTTCCCCACTCCACTGTGGACGCGTTATGTGAAGAACATGAACTTCTTTGTGGGGTTAGTAGCCAGACCAAGCAAGCTTAAAATACGCTAATCCTTTTTATCCCTTTGCAGCGTTTGCATGAAGTATATACAAAGCGCAACAGAGCGCTTGAAGACACAGGATCCCAGTCAACGTGCAGGCGAGCCGTCGCTGCTGGAGAAGGTGATTATGTCGGAGAAGAATGAAAAGATAGCCACCATTATGGCATTGGATCTGATACTCGTTGGCATTGACACAGTAAGTGGAGTAGATTTCTCTCTATCCAGCCAAACTAAAAGTTAGTCCATCTCATAGATTTCGATGGCCGTGTGCTCTATTCTATACCAATTGGCCACACGGCCCATGGAGCAGCAGAAGGTGCACGAAGAGCTGAAGCGTCTGCTGCCGGATGCTAAGACTCCATTAACGATTCCACTGCTAGACCAAATGCACCACCTAAAGGCATTCATCAAAGAGGTCTTCCGCATGTACAGCACGGTTATAGGCAATGGACGCACACTGCAAGAGGACAGCGTTATATGTGGCTACCAGGTGCCCAAGGGTGTACAGGTATATCAGTTCCGATCTACTTTATACTCTATATAATATGACATTTGAATTCCAGGCCGTATTCCCCACAATTGTCACTGGCAACATGGAGGAATATGTTACAGATGCAGCCACTTTCCGGCCCGAGCGCTGGCTGAAAGAGCATCAGGGCGGTACTCCAGGCAAACTCCATCCATTTGCCTCATTGCCCTACGGCTATGGAGCCCGCATGTGTCTGGGTCGTCGCTTCGCTGATTTGGAAATGCAAATATTGCTAGCCAAGCTTCTGCGCAACTACAAACTAGAATACAATCATCCGCCATTGGACTATGCGGTAACCTTCATGTATGCGCCGGATGGTCCGCTGCGCTTCAAAATGACGCGCATCTAGTTGTTGTTATTACTCTTTTCCATATTTTTGTACTTTAAGGCTTTTTCATATGTAAAATATATATCTTTTGGGTCTCAAAATAAAGAGACCCTGCTGTCCATACTAATGTGTTTAAACCATGATTAATAATTCTTCAACTTGGTTTACGGTAAAGTCAGGGTTCAGCCTCTCAAAAATACCAAAAAATATCTTACAATACATTCATATGAATAGGTTTTTGGTATTTAACAACCCGTCTTTACTTGCGCTTCCACATGCTATACCAATTCCTAACAGTTTTTAAGCTCCGTTCGCCATCTGCTTTGGTTTCTCCCTTCAGCTCGTGCACAATGTCCGATTTATACGATTCCCGCGCCTCTTCCAAGATTGTGCCAAATATTTCACATTGTATATTGGACGTTAGCTTCTTCTCATTGTAGTTGCGTTCCTTGAGTCTGTCGTATAACGTTTTATTGGGACACGTAACAACGAAGACGGCATGGAACCAACGCTCGGGAAAGAAATCACAGCCATGGTATTCAACAATGTTGCCGCCCTTTGCCATTAGCGGCTCAAGATAGTCCATGAGCTACAACGAAGTAAAACTGTATTAGCTACAATTATTAATTTATTTGTGCATATACCTTATCCTCATCAAGTATGGGACAGTCGTATTCTTCATCATATTCCTCAATGAAATTCTTTTCCTTTGCAATTTTCGAGCAATCCAACCAAGTAAACTTCAATTGCTCGGCCAGACGTTGGCACAAATATGATTTACCGGCTCCGGGTGTGCCTGTGCATTAATAGCTTTTCGTTACTTACTTTATGTAGCTAAACAACAGTCATTACCTGTTATTAATATATTAGGCTTGCCTATTTCCGTCATTTCTGATTGTTTATGCTACAAAAAAAGTGAGAAAACTTAAAACGTGAGATTGCCAGGGCTGCAGCATACCGATAACCCAAACTATCGATGATAAACAGAGTAAATTATAAATATACAGCGCGCAAATCGTAAGCATTTGAGCTACAAACATTAGCTTTTCCCCTTTTCCACCTGATTGTAATGAAAATTGTTAACAAATACAATTCGAGTTTAAGTAACTAACATTAATTAGAACAACTATACTTAATAATTAATTTTGATTAAATCCTAGTGGAGTTGTGACATTGCCTGTCAAAACTACATACATACATATGTACATACATACATACTATGTATTTGTATTCGCTTTGCTCTACTTTTGACATTATTTTGAATTCCTCTTTAACAGCACTCATTAGTCACAGATGCATGTGCGTATGTATGTATGTATCTAGTCTCTGAGAGCTCTCTCTTCCTTTTCATCCATCACTCACATACACCTACAGAACTGGGATAGCGAAGTTCAATTTAATTCGGTAGCTCGTAGGCAGCGGATCGCCTTTTTCTTAGCTTAATGGTACTTTTTGTATGAAATGCCAAAACCAGAGGAACTTGATCAAGCCGAGAAGCAAGGCTCAAATTTAAGCGAAGTGAAAATAGATCCACAACGCCGTCAGCATGTCCCTTATATATTGAACGGTGAGCTTTATCGCATTGAAAGTCAAGTTGGGGACAATGTGACCGTCAAGTGTTGTTCTTGTCCGCCGGATCGAATATATCGGGGCAGTGTACGTTCTACGGGAAATTTTCACATGCATATCAAGGTAGGCCGAGAGATACAAGAATTTGCAAATTACCGAGCAGACCAAAGCTAAGCAAACAAGTGTTAAAATTTCATTGCAAATATTTAATAGCGGAGGCATGCATCTTTGCTGGGCAAATTGCATGAAATGAAGGTTGCAGCATTGGTAGAACGGCGGGATCGTATTATGAAAAACCGACGCATTGCTAAATGTCATAAAAAATCCACACCGTCGGTCGCTGTTTCAGCCTTAGCTGCAATTACCGACGCCTCGTCAATAGAAGTGCCAAAGAGCGCAGAGACACACGAGCTTAAAATTAAAACGGTATTTCAACGACACAAGCAAGAGCATCACGAACAGGAGGAAGCAGCGGCCATACGAACAGTAAGAGAACCTAACAAAAAAATGTTTCGTCTTTGTTTAACTGTGTAAGCGTTATGAGAGCGAGTGAGAGCACTGTGTTAGTGCAGCTATGTACCGTTATAATTTCACACATGTATTAATATTAATACATAATATGTAAAAGAAAAGATATAGTGTGACGGACATTCTATACATACATACATATGTATTTACATGCATGTATCTGTAACAAGCACATAGTTGAATGATTAGCGAGTGTGAGTGAGTGTAGTAATTTCGTATGTTGTGTGTGTATTTGTACATAAGTATATTATGCGTGTATGTACATAAACACACATACTAAATAGCATTTTTGCACTCTGTTTATCTCGCTTTTAAGTCGATTTCAATCAGCGATTCGTCGATGGACAATAGCCAGAGTTCTGAAAAATTATCCGATACGGCCTCAAATCAAGACAATAATAATAACAATAATCTTAATTCAACGCAAAATAATAATAATTCAACTTCTAATAATAATAATAATTCAACTCATAATAATAATCATATTCAAGGTGTACAAAGTGTAAGTAAACTATACAAATTTATACTATGTATACTGACTATCAACTATGCTCTTTTGTAGCCATCAACTCTAAGTTCAACAATGTTTTGCCCCACATTCGTGCCGAATCCTCAGATCAAACATGCAATTGACTTTCCAGCCATGGTTAGCATACCGCGCATGCTTCCCATCAATGCGATTAAGCCGGAGCAGCAGCCACAGGCTCTATACGAGCAGCCGGAGGCGATTGATCTCAGCAGAAGGTCATCGATGCAAAGCGATGACATGGTGCATGGACGCTTCACCCAGGAGGTGCAGAACGTACAAATTGGCGTATCGCCTGGACAGGAATTAACTCCATTCGTTAACGGACCTCCACGCGATATTTTGAAGCGCATTGATAACACTTTGGCCGATATTAAGGATGAGCTGCAGACACGCAATGAAATCGAGCGTAAACGTTTATTGTTCGACGTGGCTAAATTTCAGTTTCTGCACCCTAATTTTAATTTCGAATCGACCTCATAAAAATAATAACGGCGCACCTTTTGCCATTCCATATAATTCGTATGCTAAATAAAATAACATACTTTTGGTATATTTTTGTTCAAAAGAACATTGAGCTAGTTTCGTATTCGATTGTTAGCAGTAATCGAAACACTTGTGCGTGCGGGGCAATAAAACAGCTTGTCTGTGAACATTAGATACGACTTCGTCTTTTTGTTTGTTTGTTTTTGTGTCAGTCAGATTTAATAGTATTTAATATGGCTGATAAAAAGCAACTAATTCAGCTGGATGATGACCTATCAAGCGACGACGACGATGATATTAAAATTCGGAAATTAAAAGTCCTAGAAGGTACAGAAGACCCTTCTTCAAGCCACCGACAGCCAATTGGTGAAACGGGGAATTCCCAACGTACGGAAGACGTCCTACCCTTAACTTTGGACACAGATTTCGAGTCTGAAGCTCCGCCCACAAACGTATGTAAGCATAAACTATCGCGATGGAGTGACTCATATATTTTATATTAATTCTAAAGGGAACCATTGGCTATGATGCGGGCAATATCAGTGCTAATGGAAATGCAAATAGAAATGCAAGTTCCGAACCCATTTTTCATGTACGCTCGCGTACGGCAGCATCGTTAGCTGGAGTTTTGCAACAAGAGCAAACCCAATATGAGGTAATATATATTAATTATTAATTTTATCAGCTTAAATCAGTTAACCTGATCCAATTTTCCATAAAAATTTTCGTAAAGAGCCTGGACTATGATGTGTGTGAGAATAAGCTCTTTCAAGATGAGCAGCTGAGCCGGTTAAGGGATCGATTCTCGCTGCGCACCCACTTCATACGCTGGATTATATTTATACTAATCGGCATTATAACTGCTGTAATTGCGTGCACCATTGATATTATCATCGAGGAGCTCTCGGAATTGAAGTACAACTTCCTCAAGTCATGTATGTGAACAGCGCTCGGTTATATTGAATCATCTAACTATATTTTCGTTTAGCTGTGGACGATAATGTGACTGTGAATGAAAGCGGAGGCGATCTCGCTCTGCCCTATTTATGGTGGCTACTGCTCAGTGCTGTGCCCGTGTCCATTGGTGCCGGAATGGTCACCTACATTGAACCCATTACCGCCGGCAGTGGCATACCCCAAGTCAAGAGCTATTTGAATGGCGTGAAGATACCTCGAATTGTACGAATCAAGACGCTGGCCGTAAAGTCTATCGGAGTCATTACTTCTGTGGTGGGCGGTCTGGCTGGTGGCAAGGAGGGACCGATGATACACGCTGGCGCTGTTGTAGCCGCAGGCATATCCCAGGGCAAGAGCACCACATTTGTCAAGGACTTTCACATCTTTAAGGCCTTTCGCGATGACCACGAGAAGCGAGACTTTGTGCTGGGCGGCGCTGCGGCGGGCGTCTCGGCTGCTTTCGGTGCACCCATCGGCGGCATGCTCTTCTCACTGGAAGAGGCGGCCAGCTTCTGGAATCAGAATCTCATTTGGCGCACTCTCATCGCCTCCATCATCAGTTCATTCACACTAAACATTGTGCTCTCTGCCTATCATGGTGTGGGCGATTTAACATTTACGGGTCTCTTCAATTTGGGCAAGTTCGATCATCCGCTAACATTTGAGTATTTCGAGCTGCCGCTGTTCATGCTGCTGGGCGTGATGGGCGGTCTAATGGGAGCTGCCTGGAACTTTTTGAATACACAAATCAACAAATTTCGCAAACGCTTTGTGCCCTGGCGAGCTGGCAAAGTGTGTGAAGCTGTGCTGGTTGCCATATTGGGCGTAACCTTGGCCTGCATCATGATTTACTACATAAACGACTGCCGTCCTCTGGGCAATGATCCCACCATACATCCTGTGCAGCTCTTCTGCGAGGATAACGAATATAATGCCGTGGCGGCGCTCTGGTTCCAAACGCCAGAGGCTACAGTACGTGCGCTTTTCCACGACCCACCAGGTGAGCTGATCCGATCGATTTTCAATGTATTAGCTAATATTCTTATTTTCTTTCAGGCTCTCATAAAATCCTTACACTGGCTGTTTTCACAATTATCTATTACTTTTTATCGTGCTTCACATTTGGGCTGAATGTGTCCTTGGGTGTGTTTATACCCACGGCTCTGGTGGGCGCTGCTTGGGGTCGTCTTGTGGCCATGCTGCTCTTCTATTTATTCCCTGAAACGGTAAGTTATGTCTTGCCTGATTTTAATGCCGAATCGATATATGAATATTCTGCAGGAATTTCTGCATCCCGGCAAATACGCTCTCATTGGAGCCGCTGCCAACTTAGGTGGCGTTCTGCGCATGACCATCAGCCTGTCCGTTATTCTGATGGAAACGACGGGCGTGGAGACGTCCTTCTTCTTTCCACTGATCATAGCGCTCATTAGCGCCAAATGGGTGGGCGACTACTTCAATGATGGCATCTACGACACTATCATCGAGGTGAATCATGTGCCCATGCTTCCCTGGGAACCACTGCCCCAATACATGGGATTAACTGCCCAAGCGATCCTTAGCAAGCCGGTCGTCTGCATCAAATTGCGCGATCGTGCACATTACATCTATGAAGTGCTCCATAAATGCAATCACAATGGATTTCCTGTTGTAGATGATGTTGAGGGCGTAAGTTATTGTAAACCTCAATGGTTAGTTAGATCTTAGATCAAATCCAATTTATGTTGCCTTTCAGGATCGTCGCTCTGAGGGACGTGTTTGTGGCATTATATTGAGGTCACAACTAATTGTCATCTTGCTCAAGTCGCTCTACGTGGAGAATCAGCGGTTCTGGCAGCAAGAGACAACAATACAAACATTCCGAGATGTTTATCCCCGATACCCTTCCATTAAAGTAAGCAGCTTTAACTACATATCTATTGATCTCTTATTAAAAGTAATTTGGAATGTATTTCAATCTTTTAGAGTGTAAGCCCCTTGGATCGAAAATATAATTATACGGTTGATCTGTCCATGTTTATGAATCCATCTCCCGTGCGCGTCAATACGGTCCGTACCCTTTATCTATAAAGTTTTATATGTAGTTATTCAATTTAATATATTATCTTATTTACAGTATGATTCGGTGCCCAGAATATTCAATATCTTTCGGGCCCTGGGCCTGCGCCATCTGCTAGTAATCAACAATGAGAACCGTATTGAAGGCATTATTACGCGTCGTGATTTCATATATAAATAATTGCGATATAAACCATTATCGGTTTTAAGTGTACATCACACAAGTTTTTAATATGTAGCGAATTTAAGTGTAAAGTGTAACTATGTAAAGATTATACACATTTTTTAAATTTGTAAGTGATAACCTTTTATATACCTTTAATAAATAGTATTAGTACAACGTATTATCACTAACCATAGTGGTATTGTGCACAAGTGTGTATGTGTATCCGTGAGTTGCAAGTGCAAGTGCTCCACGTCAACATTGAGGGCGTTTACTTGTACATGTGTATGTGTAATTCGAATGCTAGAGGAGACGTGCTTGTATGAGCTTGAGTAAAAGCAAGATTATGTTATACGTGTGTGTGTATGTTCGCTTACCACATGAAGAGCAACTTCTTTTAGAGATGTGCGGCCTTAAGCTACACATGTATGTGTGGCTGCAAAAATTCCACACTCCCACTCTCTTTTAGTTTTCGATAAAAAATATCGATTCTTACTAATTGCCGCCCATTTCAAATCAATAGGCTAATGTAATTTTTCACTTCTTGTATATTTTTGTTTTGTTTGTTTTTTTTTTTTTTTAATTATCTCATCAGATTTTTACAACTTATGTTATGCTTAGAAATTAGGTGTATAATCAATAGTATTCACAAGGAATTGTACAAGGTTCGTTTTGTATAAAAATACATTAAATTTTTGTGTAAAATTAAAAGTTCTGTTTGTTTTCATAAAATGGCTTAAAAGCTAAACAGACGTTGATATCAATTTAATTTGCACGAACAAACGTCACTTTTCCCCACAATCATTTAACAATTAAAAATTGCATATTAAGAGTTAATTTTTAACATGCTCTCAGAGGGCTTGTGTGAGTTTAGATTGCTTATCGACTACAAACGCTGCCATTATAATTATTGTAAAACTAACACTAAACGCTACTCAAGATGTTGTAGTATGTAATATATAATTATTATTGTTATTATGATTATTATTAGGAGCAATACTACGCCTAGATTTTATATGACTTTTTGTACAAAGTGAAAAATAGCTTTGTGTGCCGATTTTCTTTCTGTGTTTTGGGGATTTTTCATACAATTCAGTTTCGGTTTTAGTTGGATTTCTAGTGTCGGCCAAGCATCGTCTGCAACTGCTATCACAGTTTAGTTTAAACAAACACTGGCGTACAGTGAAGCCAGCCTATGGTGTAAAAGGAGCAGCGACTTCACATGTAGGCTGCATTGGGCCAGCTGGCGATGGGAACCGGTGCAACTGCAACTGCAACTGGAGGTTAGCTTTCCATTGGACGAACTTGTTGCAGTGTTGTCTCCGCATTGCCCGCTGTGGCAGCGGCTGCTGCTGCTGCTGCGGCGCTGTTGCAATGTTGTTGCGATGTTGCTGTTGTTGTTGTTGCTGCAGCTGCTGTTGACGATGTTTTCGTTAAGCTTACGGTCAAAATGTTGCTGCTGCTACTGCTGGCATTGTTAACAGCCGGTGTGACTGTGACTGCAGCAGCAACTGTTGCTGCTGTTGGGGCAGCTTGAGCTGTCGCCGCCACTGTTGATATTGCTGTCGCTGGTGCTAGTCCCGCAGCAACAGTTGTTGTCACACCGCTGCTGGGCTGCAACACCTTGTAGCGCGTATAGATGCGATAGGGCGTCTTTGTCGTATCCTTTTGCTGCAGCGACTTCGTTTTGCTGGTGGCACCCCAGCCGCTGGCATTAATCTGTTCGGGCGTCTTGCCCAGCAGCCAGTCATTGCAATGCTGCTGCAGCTGTTCGCTAACATGTTGCTGCAGCCATCTATTGACGTAGCTCTGGAAACGCGAGTACTTGGCCTGTGTGACGCGGCAATGACTCTGAAAATGTGAACACAAACAGTTAGACTCAATCAGATCAATTAATATTCTCATGTGACCTACCTTCTTGGCACGACGCACTGCATCGTATTTGAGTAAATTGAGATTCTTGCTGGTCACAAAACAGCGGCCGTTGCTCGTATTTGTGCTGATCTCGTCGCGATCGTTGAAAGCATATTGCTCTGCCAGGCCCACCTGTGGCGTACCCAAGCGTTCAGGTGCCCGCTGCTTGCTCCAACTGTTGTTATTGTTGTTGTTGGCATTAGATGTTGCTTCACTGGGCACAGCATTCGATTCCAGTCCACTGCAACTGCGCTTCTGCTCAAAGAGTTGACGCACCTGTTCCTCATGTAGCTGCGAGCGTCGCTTGTTCCGCAGCAGGAAACGTGCTTTGCGTGAACCGCGTACCAGCTGCAAAAGTGACGAGAAGAGAGAAGAAGAAGCCGTTAAGTACATTTGCGTTATAACTGACAAAGTGAACAAATTGTAAAATGCAATCGAACATGCTTTCTCACATAAACAAATGACGAAAGACGTAAAAGTACTTAAGTCTAAAGTATACGTGTCTGTGTATTTATGTGTGTGTCGAAAAGAGTTTGTCTGTGTATGTGTGTAACTAAGTATATAAACTATTACGAGACGAGTAAAGTAGGAATAAAAACAAAAGAGAGACACAAACTGTGGAGAGTACCAGGCCAAGACTGGACACGCACAATACACACGTAGGCAGACAAATAAAATACTCTCTCAAAAGCACACACACATACAAATAATGCACTCTCTCACACGAACACACACACAAAACAGACTAAATGAAAACATTTACATACACCAAAAACACAGAGAAAGCAAAAAGAAGTCACATTTAAAGCGTGTCTGGCAAAACCATTGTTCATACAAATAGCTAAATTAATTTTAAATGAATTTTATGCATAATAATGCGATGTAAGGCATAAAACTTACCTTGCGTAAAACTTAAAAGCGTATACAACACACTCTATTATATGTATGTACATAATGTATGTATGTATGCGATACACCAGCTGCACTAAGCCCCATAACAAAACAAACAAAACGAAAAACAATCTTAAATAACCACAAAAACCCCAATTTGAAAAGAGCCTCAGAGTCATTAAATGCTGTTATAATATATAGATATATTTTTTTCAATTGGTTTTTACAATTGATATTTTTGTTTCTTTGTAATTGTGTAGAATTATAAAAATTGTTAAATATATATACATACAGATACGTATATATATAATGATGTATATATATATAACACGACTACGGCCTGCCTGCTGTAGGAGCAGGTGCCATTTTTAAAGTAATCTTTCTCACTCTCTATCGTCCCTTTACAAAAATTTGCTACGCTGAACACTTAAACTAAACGATAGTTGTTAATACATACATACAAACATTATTTACATTTGCTTTGACTTTTATTTATACGTTTTCATTGCTCTAGTATCTTGGCTTGGAACCAACACAGTATTCGATAACATATCGATGTGGCGCAATGGATCACCTTTTGCCACACACTCACAAACACACAAGCGTAAAATCACACTCTGCACCCATCACAATAATTCTTCTCTCCCTCCCTCTCTCTTCTTCGTCCTTTTTATAATGGAATTATATGGATATTGCAATTCTTGCTTGAGTTGTAAGAGAAACGTAACGCAAAACATTAACGAAATTAGAAATAAATTGCAATAAATGCGTGCCTATGAATATTAGTTGGAAACTACTTTTTAACATATTTATATGTATGAATATGCATATAACTTTTGTGTTCGTTTTGGCTATGTACTAAATTTACATATGTATGTATGTTTATGTTTAAATGATTTTCAACTTGTTACATTCAAATATTCTATTGTGAATGGATGGATGGACGAATGGGTGGGAGTGTATATATATATATATAAGTGTGTATGTATGTATGTGGTGCTGATAGTGATGGTCTTGGTGGGTGGCTGGATGAAAACTGTTTTCGATGTGTTGTTGTTATTGCGGTTTTTGGTTGGTTGTTAATCTCAAAAAACAAATTCATTTATTACTATTTCATTTTGCAATAGGACTTTTTCTTCTTCTTATTCAATGAAATTATCAAAACTATTTTGTTATTTCAAGCCTTGGAATTGACCTGGTACAAAAAATAAAGTGGAAAAAATGAGAGAAAAAATGCAGAAAAAAGCATTAATTAGTGAACATTTTTCTTTTCTTCTTTTGATAGTATTTTTTTTTTTTTATTATTATTTTTAATTTTATATTGTTTTTAGTTTGGTTCGCATACGGATATGTGGGCGATTGGTAGGCGGCATGTTGAAATGAGACGAAACGGAAAGAAAAGAGAACGATAAAAAGAAAGTTGTTGAAAATGTGAGAGAAAACGCAATATTATTTCGCAAACTAAAAGGCTCATCACAGAAAATTAAAACAAAAGAAACTTTATTCATAACTGTCATCGCATATGAGAACTGTAAAGGCAAGTGAATGAGAAGTAAGAGAGAAAACATAAACATATATACAAACGCAATACAATAGAGCAAAACGATATGCATGTATATATACATATGCATAAACAAAAAAGTTTAATTTTAATAACTGTCTGGTTCGGAACTAGTTCGATAATTATTTGCTTAAGCTCCTGGAACGACCAAAGTATCGAAGGTCTTGTTTGTCTTGGAATACATTCAATTTGTACTATACAAAATATTAATTACAAATTTATGTTAATTGTCTGTTGGTCGCATACGGAAAGCTATACAGGAAAATGTATTTCTTAATATTATTTTATAAAATCCCAAAGCTGTTTCCTTCTTGAAAGTTTACTAATGCGATATCTGATTATGAATTACATAAATTGCATTCGCAAATGTATATATACATATAGTTAATATATATATATAAATATATACAATAGAACAGGAAAAATTTGTCTCCCACACTGTTATACAAATAATTTTGATAAGATCTATACTTAACCCAGCTCTATTTAAATTTATTTGGAAAGTTCTTCAAGTCGTAATCAAGGTGAATTCGTAAACTAAACAACAACAAAACAAACAAATAAACACAACAGAGAATACACAAACAACATGTTTTAACCTTTCGTCAAGCACACACAAAGCTGCTGGTGCTGCTGCTGCTCTAGCTGATTTAGCTATACGCACTGTAAGCCAGCGCATCATTGCTTCATTCTTGCTCTCATTTTGTTGCTTCACTCACCTCGGCGATCTCCTCTGAATCCTCCGTTTTAATGCCGGACGTTTCCACCAGATTGTCATTGCCTGCAGATTGATTGCTGTTGTTATTGTTGTTGTTGTTGTTGCTGCTGTTGTTATTATTGTTGCCGCTGCCGGCGCCCAAAGCGGGATTTGCTAAACGCTCCACATATTTGCTAAACTTTTGCGCCTTTAATACAGCCGGCTTTTCCACCTCCTCCGGTTCCGAATCGAGCAGCTCAATGGTCACACGACAATCGATCTTGTACTGTAATCATCCAAAGGAAATATCGTTAGATTTCACAATTCATTTACAAATTAATAAATTCGTTATTCAGACATACAATAAACACTTTGAAGCAGTTCTCCTCGTTGAGTATGCTCTCCGCTTTACGCTGATAGCTCATCTCTCGGTCGTAGCTCTTGTGTGCATCGCGACAGTAGCCTCCGGTGCTGTTGCGCCTCTGCTCGCTGGCATAGAGCTCCACACAGTCCAAGGCGGCGCGCTCCGTGACGCAGTATTGCAGCTGTCGGACAGCATTGGAAACAACCTGGCAAGGAAATAAGAAAATTCATTATTTTTCACAGTCCACACAAATATTCCATCGTCATTGTAGCCTACCTTATCGAGCGTAAAGGATATGTACGCATAGATGCCAAACATTTCACGCATGGTATCTTCGAAGGTATTCGAGTCCATGTTGCCATCGAGCACATTCTTCAGCATGTCCAGAAACGTGGGATAATAGTCCTCCACTTGCACATCCGGCTTGGGTTTCAATCTCAGTGCTGTCGCCGTGCTTTCCCGTCGATTCACACGGCTGCGCTCCTCCTCAATGGCCAGCAGGCGCGCACGCTCGTACATGACGTGCAGTCGATCACAGAGGATGGCGTGCAGTCGCAGGAACAGGTACCAATTGTTGTTGGCAAAGAATAGGGAATAGGACTCGTCCTGTAAACGAAGGGTTGGGGTTAAACTGGGCTTCAATTTGAGAGATTCTCTAACTCACCTCTCGCTGACCCTGCGCATGCGGTGGCAGGATCGTGGGATTCGTACAATCGCTCTGCTCCAGTTTTACGCTCACATCGGCGCCCGCTGCTGCTGCATCTTCGCTTCGCCTTGGACTGCTATTGCTATTATTATTGGCTGTCTTGGCTGACGTCTCCTCGTCTCCTCTTCCTCCGGCAGCTCTTTGCGCCGCATCTACTTCAGACTTTTCCTTAATGTCGCCACCTGATGCTGCCGCCGCTGCAGCTGATGAAGTGGACGGCGTTGCATCATCGGCCGTTGTTGTTGCTGTTGACGTTTTGCTCGACGACTCTGACTCAGACTCCTTTTTAATGGCCGTCACAGCTGTTACGGCTGCTCCTGCTGTGGCTGCTGCTGATGCTGATCCACTGGCTCCACCGGGAACGCTGCTGCTGCTGCTGCTCACATTACTGCGAGCTGGTGAGGCGCTCTCTCCACCTCCACCTCCGCCCGCTCCTCCACCTTTGGGCGCAGCGCGACTCACAGGCGAGTCGACTTCCATTTTAGTGTCATCTACCAAAAATGGAAATGCTATATAGATATTCGCGTGCAACAACAACAACGACAACATGGTTTTGTGTGTGTGTTTTTGGTGTGGTGATCGTGGTTCGTTGTTTTTTATTTTATATATTTTGATTGGTGGTGGTTCGCCCATTATTTTTGTTTTTGTTAGTCAAAATTATGCAATTCAAATTACAGTTGGTTAAATTACAAATCATTTTTGCAAAATTCAATTTGTAAAAATGTTTTGCAAATTTCGTAGTTCGAAATAGAAGAAAAAAGAAAAAGAAAACGAAAAAACATTCTCTAAGTTAAAAATACTTTAAATTAATAAATTGATTGGGTGGTATTAGATTAATTTTGTTTAAGAATTTCATTGTTAATTAATACTTAAACTAAAGGTGCTTTCAAATGTTGTACAGTTAGGTCTAAATTAACTAAAATGTGTTAGTAGCAAATATATTAAAATGGAATTAATTAAAAGTTTAACTATCAAATAAAAAATAGAATTCTAATGCTCTAGCTTTCTTAGATAACTGCATGAGAACTGTGAAATGTTTATATGAATAATAAATTTTAATAAATTTAATTAATAAATAATTAAATTGATAACTGGACTATATATTGCAACTTGTCTTTAACAAAATATTTTAATAATTACTTGATCAGAAGCTAAGCCTTGACTTGACTATATTCATATATACTTTAATTTCTAATTGTCTGAATTTTTCATAAGACTGATCTTAAATAACTATAAAGCAAACTCTTTGTCTCTCTCATGCAGTTTTCTCTATACAAATCAAAAAATTGTCTTTGAACTTTAGACTATCAATCAATCAATCAATAATTAATAGATATAATTAAATTAATATATGCTTTGTGTCTCTGAGTCTAAAGTGTTATATGTTTTGGCTTTTCTGCTTACCGTCATCGCGTTCATCGTCGCTCAGCGGCTGTCGTGGCGCAAAGAATAGGTCAGGCACAAATTGTCGTATGATCTGTTTGATTTTCTGCTTCTCCTGCTTCTGAATGCCCGTCTGACGCTTCACATGATGTATCAGCAGATTGGCCGCATCATCCAGTATGGTCTTGTCCTTGTACGGCAGCACCAGATGCGGCCCCGCCGCTTCCATGGAATCATCCTCTGCGTCGTGACGCTCATCGTACAGCGTCTCAATCTCATTGAAGAGACTCTTCGAGCGCAGTGCCTTCATATCATTGGGCTTGAAATTGATCGCCTGATGATCCAGAGATTTCAAATAATATTTCTCATTCTGTTCGCGCCATTGCTTATTGAAGTTCTGCAATAATTCAAAGAGTATTATTAATAATATATAATTTAAATTGATTGCCAAATGATGTGATAAACCTTTTGTGCATCCCGCCACTCCTCCTCCTTGACCTTGAGTCGCTTGAGGACAATGGGCACAGCCACCGAGGGATTCTTTTTCAAGCCCTGGATTATCTCGCCGGACTTGTCGCCATAAATGCGATGTATGGCCCGTTGGTGGATGGTTTGTGAGGTGCCACCGAGATGATCGTCCAAATGAAATTTGGCCAACTCCTCGGGTGACATGCGAGACATTTTCTTTTGTACATTCTCCAGGACACGAATCGTGGTGCTGTTCACCTCAATAACCAGATCCAGTTCGAAGCGCTCGTCTTCCGTTCTGTGAATATTCCTTTTGTTTAGAGCGTTTGTTGATTGGTTAATTCATAAAATATAAACGAAAGCCAAAAGAACAGAAACAGTAACAGAAGGGCAGTGACAAATAATAGAAACCGAAATAGGAAATGAAAATGAAGGAAAGAATGAAGAAAAGCAAAGACGTGGAGGATGGATGGATGGATGGATGGATATATATATGCTATATACGCATCGAATATACTGATTCTTATTGGCTAACGACCACTCACCTGTAGATGGTCTCCTCGAACTGGGTCTTCCGCGAGGTGACAAATGTCGAGTCCTCGCTGGCCCATGTCGGAAATGAGACCCACTTGTCGTTGAGCACCTCGCGACAGAGGGCGGTGCGTCCACTGCACTTCTTGGGCACCGTGGATTGGGGTAGGGCGCAATACGAGGCGCCCAGCCGCTTGCACAGCGACAGATCAACATCCTGGACATAGTCCGTGCTCTGATGACTGCTCGCCCGATCATGGGAGCTGCTATTGCTGCCCTGACGCTGTGTGGCCGCTAAGGGCAGGCCGTCGATGAGTCCGCCAGCGCCAGCTGCACCGCCCACCTGGCCGGACGACGGCGGGCCGAGAAAGTCTGTAAACCAACGCAACAGATCCGGAAATTTCATGAGGAACGGCGAGACAAGGCCCAGCAGTTCCGTCTTCGAGACAATCTCCTGATTAAAGAGCGTCAGACAGCGCAGGAAATTGTCGTAGACCTGCGGACTGCGTAGCGCCTTACGCACCTTATCAAAGAAGGCCACATCCGCGATGGTACACTTACGCGATGCTTCCGAGAAACTGACGTCCCGACAATAGGGCTTTGGCCGCTTCGCCGGCGGTGGTCCGTTGCCTCCGGTTGTGCCAAAGCCACTGGAAACGGAGGCCGCCGCCAGCTCATCCACCGCCTGCCGCCGGCTGCTGCTGCTGCTGCTCGAGTTGTGCGCATTGTGGTGCGGATGAGTATGCGGATGTGCGGGCAGCTGCTGAGCGGGCGTCACATAGCTGGCAATGTTCGGCGAGTTGCGATCGAGCGAATTGTCATTGAGATGCGGCAGATGCTGAATGTTGGCCATTCCACCATAGCTGGGCGACTTCTTCTGCGACATGTTCGAGTGCTGGGCCACATACTTCTGGGCATGATGATTGTTGCGCTGGTCCAGCACAGCGCCCACGCCCACAGCACTGCCCCGCAGACCACTGGGCGGCGTGCTGGAGAGTATGTGCGGTGGCTGCAGGCTCGGATGTCGCTGCTGCTGCTGCTGTTGTTGCGGCTGCTGTTGCTGCTGCTGCAGCTGCTGTTGTCCTAGTCCGTGATAGTCCTTCTCGAAAATGCTGCCACTGATTATATGGTTCTGTGGCACGGCACAGGACTTGATGCTGACGCTCGTATTCACAGCCGACAGATTGCCAATGGCTGCGGCATGTGCGTGCGCGCTGCTGCTGTCGATCTGCGAGAGCGTCGCACCGCTGCTCAAGTGCATGGGCGAACCACTGTTGGGCACCGCCGATGGCGATGCCGAGGACATGCTGATGTGCGCACCACCGCTCAATGTGGCCGTCGTTGTGGTGCGCTGCTGCTGCTGCTTGTTGTGATGATCGTTGTGCAGCGCTGACTTGGACATGTATTGTGCAGCGGCGGCAGCGGCAGCGGACGATTGATGATTTGTAGCATCCGGCAGAAATTGGCCAAATTCACGCAACAGATCCTCATCCTGGCCAAAGAGTTTGGCCACCTGCGTGTACACTTCCTGTTCGGTTAGCATTTTGCCCTGATTCAAGCCACTACCGCTGCTGCCCTCCTTCATCACCTTCTGCTCCTTCTGATAGGCGTGCAGGATTTCCAGGAATTTCTTATACTTTGCCGGCTGGCTTTGGAAACGATTCTGAGTAGGGCAAAAGATTAAGATTAATACATGGACACATTATAATATAGTTATACTCCAGCTTACCTTAATCTTATTCACATAGGTTATGGCGTGATTGAACTCCACCGGCTGATTCTGCTGGCCCGTCGTCTCGCCCAGCAAAATGGACTGATGCGCCTGCTGGATGTGATGCAAATTGTGCTGGGCAGCGGGTCCGGCGTGTGGACTTAGCTCACTCAATGAATTGGGAGTAGGCGGGCCGACCGCGATGCTGGAGCCAGCCGTTGATGACACGGCCGCCGGCACCTGACCAGGACCCGTTGGCGTTATCGTTGCACGTTGCTCGGCTCGATCCCGTGAATAATTTTGTGGCACATAGGGCGACACACCGACGCCCACATTGACACCAACGCCGCTCGGTGGCACCGCTGAGCTACTGGTCACATGGACGTGCCCGCCGGGCGACTGAGCTGCAGCTGCTGCCGGCTGCAGGGCGTGTATCGTGGTCTGGGTGAGTGAGGCGCCACCATGCGTCATCAAATTGACGGCGCCAGGCGTCTGGATCTGCGCCACAGCCGCAGCGGCTGCTGCAGCTGCACCGCCACCACCAGCGCCAGCACCACCAACGGCACCAGGACCACCTGGACCCTGGGCCTGCGCAATCGGCTTCAGTGTTGTGTGCGCATTCACGCTGCTCGCCAACGGGCTGTTGCCCGCTGCGGCAATCATATGAACTGTGCCCGTGCTGCTGGGTGCTCCAGGTGGCGACGGCATTGAGACAACTGGAACAGAGCAGCCAAGTGCATCGGAATGGATTTCAATCTTATAGCCGGGCGGCAAGAACATATTGAAGCCATAGATCAGCTCGGTGTGGCCCTTGAAGAGCGTCGAGACACGCTCAATCACACCCGGCGTATCGATGCAATGCGATTTGAACTCCTTCATAATGTCCAGGAAATTGTTGTAGATCTGCGGCTGATCGGCATATTGGTATTTGACCTGATCCAGATAGCTAAGCGCATCCTCAACCTTGAGTCGCGGCGCAGCACTGGCGCCGCCACCAGCTGCCGCTGCCTGTCCCTGTGGCGGCGTGCTGTTTCCCGCACCCACAGAGACCGCTCCTGCGCCCGCTGCCACACCCGGTCCATTGGGCGGTGTGGACAACTGTGCGGATGGTTGTGTTTGCTGCGCTGTTGTTGTCAGGCTGCTCGTGGCATTTGTCTGCGTGCCGCTTATTGTGCGCTGTCGAATGCTGCCCGTTTGACAGCTGCTGGATACGGTCTGAGAGCCACCGCCAACAGCTCCGCCGGCTGCTGCGGATACTGCAGCACCGCCGCCAGTCACATGTATCTGCACCGCGTTGCCGTCCGCTGTGCTGGCCTTCATAGTGCCGCCCGCTTGGATGGAGGCAACGCTATAAGCTGAAGGGAGGATAAGAAAAGGAATTTGCATAAGATGGTGAAATTACAGCAATGTATGCGATGGCACTTACATGTGGTATACTGCAAGGTTTGGGTGCCCGCACTGCCTGTGGAGACGACAACGCCTCCACCGCCCGGGCCGCCGACGCCCGTCACGTTCGTTTGGGTGCTGGCGCTATCGACAATGCTGCTCGTTGTTTTCAGATTCGTTGCCGTCGGCGTCGTGGACGGCAGATAGGCAATGGTCTGTGCTCCTCCATGCTGCGGCGTCAATATACGATGGTGTATGGAGCCAATGCCGGTGATTGTGGCGCTGTGGGCATTTGGCACCACAGTGCCAATGGTAACACCGCCAGCTGTATTAACGCCCACGCTAGTGGTGCCGCTGTTCGCACCACCGCCACCGCCTGGCCCTGGGCCGGAACGTGTGCCAAATTGGACTTCATCGATGCGCGTGCGTTTCATCATGCTTGATAGGAATTTTGAGTACTGTTGGATCTGCTGCTCCTACTGAGAGTTTCTTTTATGTATTGTTGCTCCTCCCAAATTGTTGCGAGTTGCACTAAGTGGCTTCTTCTTGTCACCGCCTTGGTGGTGGGTAGGATGCTCGATTGGACTGTCTACGAGCGTATGTAGTAGGCAATTACCGGTCGTGGTCGTAGCTGATAACTGTAATCGGAGTGCAGCGCTTGTTCTGATCGTGTATCCAACATATGTTGTTCTGTTTGGTGATGTTGTTGTTGTTGTCTATGCATTTGGATATAGACGCGTGCCAGTCCGCTTCAGCGGCAGGCCACAAAAATACTCGGAACTTTTGCCCACTTCGAATTGCTTTACGTTATGATCTCGGCGCTGTCTCCTCTAGCACTGCCACGTCGCAGTCGCAGTTCCGTTCGGCAAACGGCAATCACTGCAAAAACAGAAAGGAAATACAAGAAATTAAATAGCCGTGAAATTAGTTTTACAATGTACACGAGCATACACACAAACACTTATTATATACAGAACATTCGCTGTTGACATACTTTTCAAAGGTATGTACATATATAAAAAAGAGCACAACACTCATAAGAAACAACAATCAGTCATACATATTTCAAGTTTAGAATCAGCTGACAAATCCGAAGCATCGATAATTTAAGCAACGTATATCGGCTCACGATAACTATTTAGTATATCAATACTTTTTGTGTGCATTTTTAGTGCATTTTAGAGTGGCTTAATAAATAGAAAATCATCTATTGTATTTCTCAAAAGTTAAAAATGATTCTACATTAAATTCTTCATTATATCCATACACACACACACACTAAACTATGCATGCTCACGTATGAGCAGCCCGCAGCCAATAACAACTACAATAAAAGCAGCAACAGTGGCAGCGGCAGCGAACTGAGGGCTGCGAGCAGAGCGCACATCAGATCAGAGAGTCATCACTTGGGTACGTTCTTGTATTTGTGTTTGCCTGTGTGTATATTTATATATACATATATGTACATATGTGTCTGTGCAAGCACAACCGGAATCGGGCGCGCGCGCTTTGTTGTTTTTAACGGGTACAGTAAAAACTGGCAAGGGAGGGCAGCAGCCAAGAGACTGCTGAGAGCTTTTTATGAACCATGTACGCCGATGACGACGTCAACATGCATACAAAAAAATCCACACAGCGAGTGTATGACGTGAGAGCGAAAGAGAGAAGGGGTCTCTCAAAGGGGGAGTACAGGGTGTTTGCCTGTATCTACACAATTCACAAGAGGCAGGCAGCGCAGCAGCCGCCACACAAAAGAATGAGTACATAGTATATGGTGGTAGTGGTTGTGGTGGTGACTGAGGCGGCTGTTACTCTCTTTGCTTTTCTTCTTTCCTTCAATTCTGCTGCATCAACATGCAGGAGAGCGAGAGAGTAAGCGCATATATCAAGGTAGAGAGAGGAGAAGAAGAGAGAGGGCTGAATATTTGTTTTGTGGCGCAGTTTGGATATTTTCAAAGACTTTTCTCAACGTTGGCTCAACAACAGCAACAACTATAAACAAGTATTTGGCGGGCTCTCTACCGAGTAGTAGCAACGACTACAACTACAACTACAACACAGCCAAGAACGAGAAGCAAGCCATTTGTGCGCTCCCCAGTGTGTGCGTTTTCGTGTCGTTAAAAGTGTAAATATAACTTGAATTTAGAAGCGAATGTCTGCGGCTGTATACACATACAAGTATACATACATATGTATGTGGCTATGCGTATGAATGTATGTATGTATATGCTAGCGGGAGGTAGTGGAATAAAAATATCATGGGATGACTCTATGGCCACCTCCTCTGCGAATCTGCCTAGCAAAATAATTGTTGAGTCCAATGAGCGAACACTTAAAATATGTGCATTTGTAAACAACAAATTACAGTAATTTGCATTTGAAAACTGTACCGGGGCCCCCACACTTTTTGATTATCAAGAGAGCGTGTGTGTATGTGTACGTTTGTTTGCCATGGTATGTAGCGCTTCCCGCAGCAAATAATCCTTCAAGTGTTATGGCCAAATGCGAAAACAAGTTGAAAGCGGTGTCGCGCGGCACACGACACGAAACAGCGCGGCTCTCCTAATTTCTGACTCTCTCGCCCTCTCACTCTCTTTATCTCTTTCTGAATAACTGTGTGTGGCCTTTTGTTGTTATTGTTCTGCGTGTACTGCTGATGGCTGTCTGTATTTTGGAGCAGCTCTGCGAACGCCTTAGCAGGCACACACACACACACACACTCACATCATACATGCATATACACACATCTGCTCATATATGAATATATTTGTTGCTCTCGCGGTGAGCGCCGCTGTGGAGCTCAATCGAACAAAATTGGGGCGTTCGTTGTAGTTGCTCATGTCCATGTGCGTGTGAGTGTGCATGTATGTGAAGGGGAGACATGTGGGCAAATTTTCCCTCCATTTTTTCTTTTTATTTTTATTCATCATAGCTAGAGCTGTATAGCTGTATTACGTGCACACGTCTATTATCTTATCTGTTTTGTTATGTATACACAGCAGGGAATAACGCAAATGTAGACAAGTTTGCAAAAATATTTAGTTTCGACAGGAACTTCTTACGGTGTATTTTAATTATTCGTATATTAATAGTTTTTTTTATTCTTATTTCGGTTTTTGCACACACTAGGTAACACACTCTTCAAGCTATTAATAAAATTTTGCAAAATACATAAAACATATGGATGTGTAGAGAATTATGTACCTATAGTTGTATATATGTATGTATATATATTTTAAAGACAATATATTGAGTAAAAAATATACAAAACAAGAACAACAATCTAGAAGGTAGACTGACTAGTAGATTCATGCCGAATAGCTGTGAGCAAAGAAGATGCTCTCATTAAAACACATTCATACATATTTATAAGAAATAAAAGACAGAGAGCGAGAGAGAGGCAGAGAGACGTTGGCGATTGCTCTTGGAGCCGCTAGCCAAGCCAGCTGCCTACCAGTGAGTTATTCTGTGTTGGGAGCCCATTTATATATATATATATATTTATATATAAATATATATATATATATACTCACACGCACACATTCTAAAATGCGCGTATATATATGTATGTACATATGCACAAAATATATATACAGACGTACATGCGAATGGCGCATCAAAGCAAAAGTTGAGATAAGCGCACGAACTGAGAACAGGCGGACGAACGTACGAATGAACGAACGAAAATAAAACGACACTACGTTGAAAAAATACAGTCAGTTCACAAGCAAACCAAAAGCAATGTTAAAAACCTTTGTGTGTGTGTCGTCTGTGTGTGTGTATAATATGCGCGTGTTTGTGACTGTGCGCGAGTAAGTCAATGTGTGTGTTGAGTTCGAGCAGCCCGTCGACGACTTTTTGTCTGTGCGTTTTATATGTATGTGTATGCATGTCTTTTGTGCATGTCGCTTGCGTGTGTATGTGTGTGTTTGTGTGCCGTCGTCGTATATAAACCAATTGAAATTGACCTAACCTAAAAATGTTGTATTTTTCACAAGTTTTAGCTGTGAACAAGTACGCAGATGGTATAAATTATCATATAACTAAACGGCTCTGATACATTTGGGCACAAATTAGGTCTGTTTTCTTATATTTTCCTCACCCCACGAAAGGTAACTTACATCAGAAACGCTGTACATATGTATGTATTAAAAAATATGTATGTATGTATGCACATATACATATAGAAGTGTATTTACTATAAACCGTTGGCTTGTTATTCAAAACTTTCACGTTTTACGCAGTATTTTGCACTAACATTTGTTTCTCACTGTACAGCTTTTCACCTTTTTTATTTTTTTCTTCAGTACATGGGCATGTATGTATTGGAGTAGTTTTTCACAATCTATTGAATAAGCCTCTGCTTATAAACAATGCTACGCGGTAAGCAGATGTAGATTTAATACTTTTACACTATTCAATTGAAATTCACTTTTTAACAATTTTCCTCCCAGTGAATTTCTACAGATATTCACAAAAATTTGGCGAGGAAACGTTTTCGTACGTCTTAACGCCGCCGCAAACATTTTCGATTAAACGACGGCCAGTGTGAGCAAAGAAACAAAAGAGCGCGAAATGCGGAGAGAGCAAACCAACCAACCAGCCAGTCAGCCAGCCAACCCGCGAGCCAGGCAGCGAACAGACGGAGAGAGCGCAAGAAACAAAAACGGGTGGATGAGACGGAGAGTAAATGCGCGCGCACAGTGTTGCTTTGGAATTCTTCATTTTCATTTTAGTAGCTGTTGTTGCTATATTGCTGCAGTGGCAACGGGCTACGACTACTAGCAGCATATCAAACAGGGAGGCAACGCAGCAGAGCAACATCGCGAGCCTCTTCGAGCATAAAAAGAAAAAAGTAAAATGGGGAAAATACGGCTTTGAGTATTAAAGTAATTACATGGTGGCTATGTACATTATATGTTAGCACACAAATGTATTCACGGCGTGTAGCAAGTCTTGTTGCCGTGCGTTCAAATGGCAATCTGTGTGGCAGAAAACATTTCGTGGAAGCGGCCGAGCGAATGGATGTGTACGGAGCATAGCACGCTGTATTCATTCGGAAAATCACGCCAAACTTCTATAGCCAAAATGGTTCGACGTTGGAGTGGAGAGGAAGCATAATTCGAACAGAATGTAGACAGTTAAGCAAGATCACGAGTTAAATTGTCATTTTTCGTTGAAGCTCCACGTTTTCGATGTGTAATCTAAAACAATTACGAAAAATCAAGCAAAGTGCAAAAATGGCTCATAAGCCTGCATACACGAAGCTTACGTAAGTGCAAAAGGCACGACAGTTACAAGCGGTGTGACAGAGTCAGCATGACTCTCTAATGAACGGCAACAGGGTGTTTTCATCGTTCGTCATGAGGCTCATATAGCATAGCGACACCCTGTCGGGAGAGCGCACTTTTGGTGAGAGATGAGAACACCCACACTGAGAAAACGGCACACAAAGATAGAGGCCACTCGCTCACGAGTTCGGCGGAGCAATAGCGATGATATTGCAGTATATAATGAAATCGACAAAACTGAAAATCAGAAACCAAACAGACGAGTAGCTGGCTACAACACTGCCACGGTTACAGTTTGCGGCGGCGGCGACGGTGACGACGATGACGACGCGGCATACACCTTGCCTCACCTCACTATCCACTTGGCTCACGCATACAAACACACGCACGCACACACACACATTCATGCAGTTATGTACATATGTGTATATTCTTTGCAAGTGGTGGTGAAATTGTAGTTTTTGCTGCTGTCAAAACGGAAACGAGAAGAAGCACAAATACAGAGACACCACAGCGGGCATAGAAAGCAACCAGACAATTCGAGCACAAGGTAAAAAAAAGGAGAAAAAAGTGGATGCAAGTTGCGGCGATGCCAACGCCGTTGTCTCACCATGGCAATGCTGTCTACACATATGTATGCATATCGTACATACATACACACATACATTTAATGGCCAGCAGGGAGAGCATTGGTCTTGCCGCTCTCTTCCCATCTCTTTTTCTCTGCAATGGTCAAACACATGTTGGAATTTGATCGGCCGCGAGAAAAGAGCAACTCAATAACTTAGCGGCTGCGAAGCGTCAATAAAAATCTGTATACTTGCGAATTGTGCGCTCATCGTTGTCGTCGTCGTCGTCATGGTGGTGGTGGTGGAAATGGAAACCTTGCAATTATCGATTTCTTTTTCATGCGTTCGCTTCTGCTGCATTGCGCAGCGGGGGCGGCGAGAGAGCAACTTAAGAGTGGAGAGAGCACTCGACAGAATGAGAGAGTGAGCGCCACTGTCACCTGCTAGCTACACAACAAACGCAACTGCAACTGCAACGGCGTTAGTCAATGCAAATCGAGTGAACGAATTTTTAGACACACATATGACGCGCTGCCAAAGTTCAAAGTTCACGAGCAGGCGCCTTGTGCAGTAGCAGCAGCAGCAGCAGCAGTAGAAGCAGTTGCAAACGCCTACAAGAGCAGCGCGTAGCGGAGCCTTAGCGTGCACCTACAAGAAAGACAAGTGCAAAAGGGACAACCACACATGTGTGCGTGCATTTGAATTGTGACTATGTGTGCGCGCGTGTGTGTGTGTGTGAGCCTGCTGCACTCTTAATATATGCAGTCCAGTGTACACACACACACACACAGGCACAGAAGTTTGTTTGCCTTTTTCCAGGTACTTCCGCTGCTTGTTTACGTATGTATGTGTTCTCAGCTGGTTTAATTTATAAACTAATTGGTATACAAATAATTTCAGATGCCCTCGGATGTTATTTGCTATTGCGCAACAATCATATTACAAAAATATATTTACATATTTATATTTGTATATGACGAGTATATACACACACATGTGCAGAAAAGCAGCAAAAGAATTGTCAACATAATGCAAATTGCGATTCGTGAAGAACAATAACAACTGTAATTTTATGCCGTGTTGCAAATTTGCCATAGTCTTCTGTCAATTTGTATATAAATGTAACAAGAATTATTCGCGGTATCAGATAATAGAGTTTACAATTACGTGCAAAATCAGCAAAAATGTGCAAAACCTAAAATCATATTGCATAAATCGAAACAAGAAGAAAAAGTGCAGCCGTAAAAGAAAACAAAGCAAAATTTAAGCGGAAGCTCTTTGAGATTAGCACGTAAAACTCAAAGATTATTATGATTATATTGATTAAAAATCAACATATTCTTCTGCAAAACTCAATGAAAATGCTTTGAAAACTTTCCATTCATTAAATGCACAAAGATTGTTAATGAATATCTTTATAAACTTGTATAATCTATAATAAATTAGTTATCAATTCTTTCAGCAGTTGGACTAGTAAAATATGCATAATAGCACGTAAAACAATTCTGATATGATTCGTTAAGATGCTAGAAATTCAACTGAAAACTTTCCACTCATTAGAAGATTTGTCATAAATATGTTTACTAATATGCATATTAAGGCGTAGCCTTTATTGTTTGATGAAATATAAATAATTACAGATTAGTAATCAACTATTTTAGCAATACAGTGAAAGATGTATAATAACTGAAGACTGAACATAGTTTCACAGAGATTAAACATACAATGAAAAATCTAAAATAAGGTAAAGGCTGTATATCCAGAAGACTGAAACTGTATTATAAATTCAATTCTATATACTCTAAAATGTATTTAAGAGGAATTGTATTATAACTTTATTTTGTTCGTCATTAAGACTGAGGAGGTTTATAACACATTCTGTTTGACAATATATCTGATATTATATATGATATTACATACATGCTTAACGTGCTGAAACACTATACAATTAAACTATTCTTAATTGATTTTATATATACAAAGATTTCGCACTTAATGTTTGCATTTGTTCATTGGCCCTTGACAAAGTATATATGTATAAATATAAAAACAAAGGAAAAATGCACTTCTTAAAGAAAACAAGCTAAGGCTAGTCTCTATTTACATAAAAGGTGACACAAAACAAATACTAAGCACTACATTTACTTGACTAAAAGACTAACTTTAAATACACTTCAATATTCTAGTGCGAAAAGAGTAAAAGTATAAAAACTTAACTTCTTAGGACCAACTTTATTTTATGCATATTTTGATTAAATTATTATTAAATAATTTGACAATCGTGGCCAAATTTGTCAACAACTGAGCAACTCAATGCTAGAGTATTTTGAACAAAGTGCGATCGTTTGTAACTATAACTCGTTTTTCAAGTTTCACGTCTTTTTGGTAACTGAGCAGGAGAGTAAAAGAGAAGGCAATAAAAAGCCAAAAGCTTCGCAGCAAACCCCAAACTAAAAACCAGACTTGGTAAAAAAAAGATACAAATACAAATTTAGGTCTTATCAAGAAAATGCAAAGAAGCAAATGAACGGACGAGGTAGCGCATGGAATATGCTAGAAATGCAAACAGAATTGTGAAAACTGTGACAGAAAATATATCTAAAAGCTAAAAATGTATCTATAAGCTCTTGCTTGCCGGTAAACTACAAACTTTTCAGATTGAAATATATGAAACACATTTAAAATTACTTATTCGCTATGTTTTACATTTGAAAACAAAGTTTTTGTTCTGGCCAAGCTCAAGTTTGCAATAGACATAGGGCGAGAGAGCGCAAGAGAGGGCGGCATTTAGAGAGAGAGAGAGAGAGAGAGAGAGAGCAATTGAGCTGCTGACAACATTGTATTTTGTTGTTCTTGTATTTAATCAAGCAGAGAGGGCGGGAGAGCGCTCGCTCTCTCAAACAACACTCACACCAACAAAGGCACACAAGTAAACGTTTACATATATCGGTGTGCGATTGCAACCGTGTGTTTGTATTAGCGATATGCGTCATTGTTGTTGCTCTGCCTGATACCTTCCATTTACAGCAATATTTATTGTGTGGCATTTTATATATAAATATATATATGTACACATTTTTATCAAATATTTCTATAGGCAAAATGTCTACGTTCACATTTTTCAAAGACGCACACACACACACACACAATCGGCACACAAGTGCAGTGGAATTGCGGAAATGGTACAATGGCGAAGGCAACCACCTTTTTTTGCTTTTGCTGTGCACAATTAATTAATTAATAATTAATGAGTAACACTTGTAGGGAATTTCATTTAGCCATGAGACGCCTGTTTTACCAAACGCTATCACCGAGCGTAATCAATTGAGCTATTGAGGTTATGTACAAATTACTGGCACACACACACACACAAGCACAACACTCTCTTGTACATACAAATGTATGTATGTGTATACATACGTATATAGCAATAATGGGCGCGCATTTTTTTTCTATATACAGCAACATCATCATATTATTAACACTGCTTAAATTAGATATTTGATTGCACACATACCTGGTTCAAGTTGGCTCAAAAGATGCCACAAGGTAAGAAATCTGTCAATTTGTATTTTACACTCCCTCTTGCTTTTAGCTGTAGCAACTGGTCACGTTCACAGATTGTACGCGAGATTTTTGCCAAGATTTTTGATGGAATTTTTTCTTTTATATTTCTTTTCTTTTGTTGTTAGCTTAGCTACAGCAAGGGAGAAAAGCGCGTGAGGCTCTGCTTTGCAACACGCACTCACGTACACACACACACGCACGCAAACACATGCACAGAGTGCATGCACTGGTAATCGATTTTATGCTGCTGCTGCCGCAGTCGCCGTTGCTGCTGCTAATGTGCTCCCGCTGCTGACGAAGCTCCAACGCCTACGAACTTTTTGTATGCCCTGCACGTAAAATGCGCCTCCACACTAAACTACGTTTCGTTATAAACTTCACATATGTATGTCATATACACATGTATATATACACACACACTCGTACACAAGCACACAGTCGCACGCGCGCACACTCATGCAAAGCTGCGTGACTGCGTTTTTGTGGTGCCAATAAATTTAAATTTAGCTCATTTACTTTATTGTGTTGGCTTCCTCTCCATATGTGTTGCGCACTGGAATGTGTTACACTAATTTATCTGTTGACTTTGTATTAAATTTAATTAGTCGCACTACTGAGATGCGACCAGCAAGTTGCAGACGCGCGATGAACACAATCGATATGAACATATGACACTGCACCGTAAATATTAATCGACGGGAACTGCCAATGTGGCGGCAACGCGAGAAGCTAGGGCCACCCTAAAATGTGATATCGATCTTCGTTTAAATATATTTTGTTTATATATATTAAGATTTAAACTATTTAACTTTATATATTATATTTTTATCAGTAACGAGTACCTAATATCACATTTGTTTGCTTCAAATTGGGTTTACAGTGCTTTTTGAGTTTAACATAACAGCTACCTCAGCAACATTTGTATCGACAGCCGCAGTAAGCAGTAAAAATATTAATCGAATAATTTTTTATTTTGCACATTTTTTAGATTTGATCACAAATAATTTTCATTAAAAAAAAATAAAATAAAGCAGGTAATATTAGAATTTCAAACAATTTTTCGTACACTTCTTATCAATAAAGTTAAATTTAAAGCTGTAATTGCTCTGTAAACAGTTTCTCAGCTCAGTTAACAGCTGTTAAATTCAAATGCAGTTGCCGTTTGCTGTCAATTATGCTGACTCTCAAAATAATTTTCTATTAAACATTGTGTGTTTCCATAACTTTATTCATAAAATGAATCGTAATTAATATATTCAAATAAATTTCACCAAGCAACGTGTGAATTTCCAAGATGAAATGTAGACACACTGCTAATAACAGTCCAGCAAAATGCTTAGCTTTAGCTCTGCCGTGTCTCTGTTACCAATCATCGTACATTCGTGCTGGTAGCAGCGAACGAGAAAGACGCGTTTTGGGTGCGTTCACGATTTGTATAAGAGTGTGTGTTGGTGTTAAAATTTAAGAAGTGCAGCTGTCGCTTAAAACAAATAAAAACCGTATAATCGGCGCTTATTAAGAAATCAAATTGCAACCGAGCAACATCGAAGTGCACGTAAAGCCTGACTAGCCAAGCAAATCTATAAAAATAATGCATGTAAAATAATTTTAACGCCCAAAAAGTCGCCGGCCAGCAGACGCCGTTGACGCCGCAAACTCTGCTGCTGCCGCTGCTGTCGTCGGTGTCGCAGCCGCTTGTTGAAACAAATGAAATGAAATATGTGCATTGAGTGCGAATTGCGTTGATTTTGTTCAAATGCAGTGCTGACAAAGTGAAACGGAATCAGAAATATATATGCAAAAAAATATTAACCAATTCATAAGAGAATAAAAATGAAAACTGCGCTTCGTGTATGAAAGATTGTGCATGAGTATGCGTGAGTGTGTGAGTGTGTGCAGAACAAGCAACACAAAAAGAAGGAACGATGGCCGCGGCAGCAGCAGCAGTCGCATTTTGCTGACGTACCTGCTCCGCAATTAGAGTAACCATAACCGAAAATCAAGGCAAATGTTGCGGCTTCAAAAATGCAAACTGGTTACTTTAATTGCCAAACAGCTACGTAATGCTATTTTCCGCTGAACGCTGTCCGCGCTGCTCATCTACGATGTTTGAATATGTCTGCTGCGGCGATTGAGAGTAACATTGAGAGATAGAGAGAGAGCCAGAGTGAGAGTGAGAGCAACTGCTGGCTTAAGAAAATGTATGGCCATATTTGTTTCTTGTCGGTTCCCTTTTGAAACTATGTTCTGCGGCTGCTGCTGCTGCTGTTGCCGTTCTCGCCGTCTGCCTTTCGTTGCCGCATTTCTTAGATAAAGAGAGAAAAACAGCGAACGTTTCTTGCAGATAAAAATGTGCCGCAAAAATTGTATCTTGACGTTTGAAACTAGATGAGTGTATATGTTTGTTTACAATGCGTGTGGGTGTGCTTGTGTGTGTCTGTCTGTATGTGTGACATGTGCTAAAAAGTTATTTTTAATATTAATGTGCATTTAATCTTTTTCGCCAAATCAACAGAAAAATATTTAAAAATCAGCAACTGCATACAAAACGAAACCAGATAGAATCAACGACAAAACGATAAATAACGAATATAAAAACGCAGAAAGTATAATAAAAAAAAGAAAACAAAAATGTCAGAAGAAGTTGATCGCAACGACCCCGAGCTGAAATATCTCTCGGTGGAGCGCAATCAATTCAACGATCCGGCCACACAAGCCGAATGGACACAGAAACGTCTTGTTTGGGTGCCCCACGAGAATCAGGTAAGCAATGCAGCAGAAAGAAACTCTTGAATTCTGAAAGGATTATTATATTCATGCGTGTTTACCAACACTGAAACACATTCCACGATTTTCTCATTTGTTTACGTACTCGCATTCTGTTGTTTTTGTATATTGTTTTACTGTTTCTTGGGCGCTGTCATGCTCCTTGCACTCTCCCGTCTCGGGCTTTCACCCGGCCGCGCAGAAGTCGTCGCTGGCGTCGCCAAACGACCTGAAAAACCTGTAGAGCGCCTCGTTGCGTTGCGCAGGCGTTGGCCGCGCTCTGTTCTGCTGCTGCTTCGGCTTTGTTGCTGGGCGCGAGTTTGACCAGTTTTCTGTTATTGTTATTGTTGTTGCTGTTGCTGTTCTTTGTAAATGTTATCTTAATACACTTGCAAAGGCTATTGTCAACTTTGTCAAAGCAGTTGGCAATGCCAAAGTGAATTTATGAAAACTAAGAAGAATCAGAACATTTGACTCTTATACTTTCCATTCCTGTTAAGTCTTATAATGAGTGTAGTTGCTGATGTCAAACATTAATGGAAGGGTATTTTGGTTGCGACATGTTTGTCAATGGCTGCTCTCTCTTATTTTCTTCATATTTTATTAAAAGTATATTTAAGCCGATTAAGGGCGGGGGACAGGCCAGACCTATCTACAACACCAATTCCAATATGCGTCTGGCCACACAGCTGACGATAGGAATTGTAACTGAAACTGGAACTGGAAATCATGTTAAACTCCCAACTCCACTGACTGACTAACTGAATGTTGCCGTCTCGCTTTTTTCGTGCAGCTATCGCCTTTTTGGCTGCACACTCATCGTCGCATGAATCATACAGTGGGTTAACTTCTTTGAATTTGATGTCCGTAAAATTGAATAAACATCCGCACACAAAAGATATGATTGTGGGTTTTTCATTTTGAGTGTTTCTCAGTTTGAATCACTACAACAATAAAAACTGTGATATAGACATCCAGGAGAGGTAATTTGCAAATGGCGACTGTTGACCGTATTAATATAACAGTTAGTGGCTCAGTTTCCAATTTGTCAATATTTCCAATTTGCAAGCGCTGCGTGAGTCACCCGAGCGATAGGCAGAGCGAAGATGGGGAGGAAGAGGAAGCAGAAAGTCGTGATAACGAAAGCAAAATAATAAAAAACATTTATTATGTATTGAATGCAATAATTTATAGCAGTTGCTTTTGTGTGTGATAACGATAACGATAACGATGACACGCAACGATGTTTCATTTGTTGATGTTTGGAAAATATTATTGGTAGCAAAGTTGGCCCATTCACAGATAACTAAACCAAATCCAGATGTCATTCAACCTGCTGCCTTAATATACATATATTATACTATATATTCGCATATGTTTATATAGATGTATACAATAGCCCAGACTTTGTGCCTAGAGATAAAGCTGTCGTTCTTAACAATGGGCTTTGAAATAACTTACGAGGAATTGAGTAGCAAAGGTGCTACTCACTTATGAAAGTGCCAAAAAAAAATCTGAGAGAGTGCTAGGAGATACCCTGTAAATGCTAAGTAGTTTAGCAATTTATGTAATTAGAGTTGATTTTTTTTACTCTACATTTCATTTTAATGTTGAATTAATTAGCAAATATATTAGTTATTTTAGTTCTATATTTCTCTGCTATAGGGTATTTATTTATTATCATAATTATAATAGCAAAAGCAACAACTTGTCGCATTTTTTTGTAATTACGCATTTACTTAAAAAGTCATTTGCTTTGGCCCAAAGGAATTTCAAGCGCACACACAGATAAAGCAAGACATAAAACAGACAGCAACAAAAATAAAAGAAAATACAAGTAAGACAGAGAGAGAGAGAGAGAGAGAGTAAAGAGTAGAGCTGAGGGAGGGAGCGTGGAAGAAAACGGCACGACTTTGCGACAGACGATTGTCATGAATTGTCAGGCAGAGTGACAGAGACAGAGACAGACGGCGAGACAGTTGGACAGATAATGTAAGAAATTTGCATATGGCACAAACTGTTGCGCTGCTGGAATGTCCAACACATACAAATACAGCTGCTTTGCTGAATACAGTTACAGTTTTTTTTTCTTCCATGGCAAAAGGGTATTCGGAATTGTGTCAACACATTTTGTGCACTCATTTTCTTCTTTTTTTTCTGTTTTTTGCCTGCCCAACAACTGTTCAAACTTTGCGCAATGTAAAGAAAAATACTAAATATCTTAAAAATATTTATACCCATATGTATGTGTATGTGTGTGTGTGTTTGTATTTGCGTTTCTATGTAAATAATTGAACAATGGGCCGCATTGTGCGTGTGCACAAGTTGTTGAAGAAGTTAATGAGGTCTACAGGTCGTTTGCTCCACACACCTCATAGAGGCGACGAAGACATAAGACAACAACTTTCATATGGATTTAGATAAATATATAGTTGACATATTTAATCAGAATTTGCATACGATATTCGCTAGATATACAATTATTATTAGTTAAAAACGATTTCAGATTCGACCAAGTTAAAAACTAAACATTAAACTTGGTTATTGATGGTCTTCGAAATGAGCTTCAGTTGCCCCTACCACAAATTGTTGTTAACATCTCAAACCGCAACACAAGCTATGTAGCTGAGCACAGTGAGAGCGAGAGAGAGAGAGAGAGAGGGAGAGGTAGAGAGAAGCTCAACAACATGACACTCTCTCACACACATGAATTTACAATTACACCCACACACAAGCACACACACACACACACACACACACACCCATTAGTTGATAAGTATTTAAGAGCTGTTTACAAAAAAATTGAAAAGCCACAAGAAACGTAGTCGGGTTTTTCTCTTTATTTCTTTATTTTCATTTAGTTTGGTTTTTGTTTTTGTTTCTTTATATTTATGTTACAAATGTCTCTTCTTTACCGCTAATGACAAAACGTAGCCGAAGCTTTCAAGATTCGGCTCTCGTCCGGTTTACGGTCAACGAACCTGCGGCTCTCATATCTCTCTCAATTACACACACACATACACAAATGTGTGTATTATGTTTATCTGTATACAGATGTATGTGTGTATGTATATGCCATGCATATGCGTTGATCGATTAAACGCAAAGAAAAGAAATACAACAAATTTAAAATACAAAAATACTGAAAGAGAGGCAAATAACAAATTATTATGGCCGGTCAGCGTGAACTCTGCTTCTCTACAGAGAACTCGAGCCCACGATCTTCGTAAGCAGAGTTCAGTGAGCCGCAACGTCTTGTGGGTGCGAGCGAGAGGTGCATAGGCTATATTGAATGATTGGAATGCTGATGCATGGGAACGTTTTGAATACACAAGGCGGCTTGGGCGGGAATATTGGAATCTTATGGTTAATAAAATTGATATCTATGTATGTGTTTAGGAGAGAGTTGTAGTATCTCTAAATATAGATATATAGTATATACGTCTCTATTTATCGATATCTGTTAGAAGAGTCTCACTTAAAAGCAAGAAATAAGGTATTTATGTTGATTATTAATGCTTGGTTATTCCCACACAATATTGCCATATTACCTTATCGATTGCGGTAATCGATGTGTTATCAACTCTGTAAGGGTATTTACTCTTTCTTATGTCAAAGATAACAGATATTGGATGACGTATACTTCGCAAAGCTCGCACAAAAAAGAGAAAAATGTAAAGTAAATAATGAAGTTCGTATTATTGAATAGGTTGGGCGAAGAAGTATATACATACATATATTTCGGTACATATATTTAATTTGGGCATCACTGAGACTGAGTTCATTATTTGTTTACTCTGCTCTTATGTTAGAATATCTCAAGTTCAAGGTTTTTTTCCCCCAAAGATGTTTCATATATAAATTCAGCAAGCTGCCAAATCGTTTGTAGCTCCAATATTTTAAGTTACAAAACTTCCGCACATAAATAAATACATATTTATTCATTTACAATTTGTTTGGCTTTGGTTTGTTTTCTTTGCATTTGTTTTTGTTGTTATCTTCTTTGCGCTTCGTTGTGATTCGCTGATTGCTTGGAATGTGTCGTGTATGTAGATAACAATCTAAAAAACTTTCTGGCAAAGAGGGAGAGAGAGATAGGGAGTGTTTATGCTTGTGTGTGTGTGTGTGTGTGTGTGTGTGTGTGTGTGTGTGTGTGTGTGTGTGTGTGGGAGAGAAAGAGGGGACACAGCTGATTGATGATCTCATTGGCGGCCAGCGCATACTTCAGCAAATCATTTCTTTTGTTTTTAAGTATCTTTGGGCAATAATAATAAAAAATAAAAATAACATAAATATTTCCATATATGCATATAGTTGATTTGTTAAGTGTGCTGTACAGTGAAGACTCCAGTGCAGAAAAATTGAAATTATTAAACAAAATCCATGCAATAATTTACTAATTTTAGTTAAATAAAAACATCATTTAGTTTGAGCTCGAGTTTTTTTGTTCTTAGCGCGTGTTTATTGCATAAGTTAACAGGGCTCCTCACAGCGCAATAAATAGCTATTTTCATTGATGGCATTATACAACACTGAATCACCTTTGCTTACCTTTTGATACAGGAGTTATTTAATATATAATATATTTAAACACATTACGCACTTATTTCTCTTGAAGAACACGCAATGATTTCTGTTGTTTTCATTCAATTTCTGTTTATCGCTTGTGCCGGAAAAGCGCAAAGATAATAGATACAAATACACACACACACGCATACACAGATCATGTTTATCTTTAAACAAGACAAGAATGGAAATGTAGAACTGTGGAATTGTGGAACTTTTCGGATCGTTGAGGCGTGCTGCACGTATTTAACTTAACGATCAGAGACCTGCCTCTGTTTGTTGCTGTTGTTGTTGTTGTTGTTGTTGTAGTTGCAGTTGCAGTTGCTTGACTTGTTGGTCGTTAATGCATTTCATTGCACTTCTGTTTTTTTTTTCTTCCACCCTTTTAATGAGCCTCTGGAACTGGAATTAGGAATCATAAATTATGTTATTCCGTATGGCCGCAAAGTGGAATTTGTTTGTTTTACGTTTTAATTTTCAACTTCTGGTTTTCATTTTTGTGATTCATCATTGAATTCTAATTTGGGAAAATGGCATGGCGTTTTATTAATTGTATTCTTAAGAAAAACTCTTAATTTCTGCAACATTAATTAACACTTAAAGATGCGAGAATGTCATGATATACATACATATATACATATACGTATATTTTATATATTTTTTGGTTCCAGTTGAGTTAGTTATATAGCTTGCGATAAACTGCAGCAAATTCGCTGGATAAGCCTCATAAATAATGTAAATAGATATGATAAAATGCTATAAAATATAACATATATGAACAACATCCGTTTCCGCTTGAATAATAATCACGTTCGAATTTACAAAGTAAAAATATTGATTGTAAATATTTCAAACCCAATATTTTCTTATAAAACTAATATAAAAGAATATCAAATGTGTATGTTTATCTGTAATATTTATCATTTATCAATCTATTTTTCAATGTTATTTTGCTAGTCAACGCATTTATAGATTAATATCGCTCAGCCCACAGTCGCACCAAATTGCATAAGTTGTCAACACGCTCAATTAGTGCTAATTAAAATGCGTAATTAAAGAGACTATAAATTAGAAAATCTACTTAGCTCTAGATAACATATTCATGTTATTCACTGTACATACGTGTAGAGGATGTGTGTGAGAGAGCGAGAGGGCGAGAGCCCTGAACTTGCCAATAGGCAGACAGCAGTTAGACAACAGACATACAACAGAAAAAGGGCAGACAAAGGCGTCGCTGTTGCTGCTGCTGTTGCTGTCGTTGGCGCAGCTTCTGTTTGTCTTCTGCTGCTGCTGCTGCGGCGGCGGCGGTAGCAGCTGCTGTCGCTGCCTCCCCGTTGGCTGTTTTGTCTCTGCTGGTGCTGCGACCGCTGCTGCTGTGTCTGCAACGGCACTTGAACGGGCGTCAGTTTTATCGTCTGCATTTCCTTTTTGTTTCTGTTGTGGCTGCCACTGTTGTTGTTGTTGTTGTTGCCGCTGTTGTTGATGCGCTTGGCGCTTGACTCATGCAGCGCTCTGTCAAGAGATGTACTCACAGTCACACACACACACACACTCACACACATGCAAGTTCGCTCAATTAGAGTCAAAAGAATACAAAAACAAGCATAAGAAGCAAGCGAAAGAAGAAGAACCAGCAACAACAGCGTTACAAGGCGTGTGTATTGTTTTTTTTTTTATGCACATGCAGCCAGCGCAGCCAGGAGCTTTAACTGTAATTGCTGTTGCTGTTGCTGCTTCTTCTTCATTTGCTGCTTTGTTTTCATTACAAATTTGTGCTGAATTTGCATTTGTATTATTTCCTGGAATATATTGTCGATAAAGTATATGTAATAAATAACGGTTAATTGACTCTCACACGTGTGACTCACATACACACACACACACACACACACACACACACTCACACACTCACATAGCGAGTGACTAATTCGCAATGAATTTGAATTCAATTTCTGATTTCTTTTTCTGTTTCTTTTCTTTTCTTATTTTTGCAGGGCTTCGTTGCCGCCAGTATTAAGCGCGAACATGGCGACGAGGTGGAGGTGGAATTGGCCGAGACCGGCAAGCGTGTCATGATCCTACGCGATGACATACAGAAGATGAATCCGCCAAAGTTCGACAAAGTCGAGGATATGGCCGAGCTGACGTGCCTCAATGAGGCGTCCGTGTTGCACAACATCAAAGACAGATATTACTCTGGCTTGATCTATGTAAGTACCAATATGCCCCAGCTAAATACCCAACACATACATACAGACATTTGTGTAGACCCATGCCCAAAGCAAATAGATGCCATTAGAGAGGGAATCGCTTGAAAGTTGCCACAGCTGCTGGCAATGTGACGGATGATGACGCGAACTTTAGATAAACATTGAGCAATAGTTTTTTTTTCTCATTCATTCGATGCGTGGGTAGCGCGAATAGTAAATGACTAATCAATGGGTAACTGTGAAAATTGAATAAAGAGACTGCATTGTTTATTTTGGCAGACTCAAATAGAAAAGAGAATAAGAGAGAGGGAGCAATTGATGCTATGCTAAAATTTTAGCAGTAAGAGTTAACAGTGGCAGCTGCGCTGCATTAGCAGAGAGAGAGAGAGAGTGGGCGAGAGCACTCTTTTATGTTATAGTCGTTTGCACGACTTCTACTTCCAGTAAACTTTAGGCCGCCCTCGCTAGCTGTTTCGGGTGATTTAGAGTTTTGTGGAAATGTTGACAGTTGAAACCCTTTGCGCAAGCCATGGAGTTTCCATTCTGTGCATATTTGTTTAAAAGCGCGGCAAATATTTGTCACACACAAACTGCAAACAGAGAGAGGGAGAGAGAGGCAGATAGGTTTACTTATACGAGTATACGCATACATCATACGTATGTCTGTGTATGTGTGTGTATAAGAGTAAACAAATATCGAATCATCAATTGTCGTTTGTGATGTTTCCACTGCATTTGTCAATGTCTAAAAACAATGATAAAGAAGAAGAAGGAGCAGTCTGTGATGCCTTTTAAAAAGCCAACACATCCGCCGCTAATTGTTATGCCAAAAACGTTAAGTAATTTAAACAAAAAACAATATATGTATGCATATATATGTATGTGTTCGCATTTGTTCACATCTGATTTGTTGTTTAACGTAGATAACGAATTCCACGCCTGCAGCCCATAAATTCGGCTTAAATATAAATCAATGGGTAGCTGTTGCGTCTGCCGCTGCAGCTGCAATTACAATTTCAATTAATAGAAATTGATGCTGACACATAAATAAACGAAAACGAAATGAGCAACAAATTGGGAATTTATTAACCAACTGCTCCAGCAGCAACAGAAACAGCAGCACTCTGTCTCATTAACCCAATAAAATAAACAACTGCAAATTGAGTTTCAATCTAAGAGAGCTGGCAACATGTTGCCAGCATCTGTTGAGCTTTTAAGCTATGCTTATATTTTGGTGGTGGGTGAGCACGCTCTCTCCTATCTCTCTCACTCTCTCACTTTATTCTTTGGCTGCTGCTAACAAATTATGCGGCGCTGTTTTTACATAAACATTTTATGTGCCTGCTGCTTAGCATTACATTTTCATTGTTGTTGTTGTTGTTGTGGAGTCTAATTAAATGCGCAAACCGTTTTCGGCCTTTTCAAATGCGGCCGACGTTGGGTTTTTGATGTGGGCGTACACTGCTTTGAATTTGTTTATACACATTGCCGTTGTTGTTGTCGCTGCTGCTGTTGCTGTTGCTGTTGCTGGTGCTACCGCTGGCGCTGCCGTGCTGCCACGCTTCAGCGCACACGACGTCGACGCACGCGTTTTAGATTGTTGCTGCTGCTGCTGCGCTGTCAGCTTTACACTCACACAAGCGCACCACGCATTTTATTTACACTGTTCCCGCACTCTCTCTCTCTAGGTCTTTCTCACTCTTTGTCTCTCACCCACTTTGACCTGTTTCACTTAAATTGCGTGTTGGTTGGCAGAAAATGTTGCTGACGCGCGCACTACTTAGAGTGAGCTTTTATTTGTATTCATTTTTATTAACGGCATAATTATTATAATTTGTTGACATTTAATTTGATTTTAAAAATGCAATTAAATTAATTTGTGTAGCAGCTGCTGCCTGGCTGGCTACATGTTGATAATTAATAAATGTCACAAAACTGCGTACACACACAGAGAGAGAGAGAGAGAGAGACACACACACACACTCACGTGTATGCAAATGTAATGTCAACACCTAGCAACAAATATGGCGACTGGCAATTTGTTTGACATGAATGTCCAAGCGAATGGGCGTCAAAATGCTGTCGGGTAACGCAATGCACAACCCACTACCCACTGCCTACCCGCCGCCTACCGCCCACAGCGTTCAACCCTCTCGCTGGCTGTCCAATTGGACGCGCCCGCTTGCAAATCCAATTGGCTGCGACGTACTTCGATTTGATCTCTTCATTTAGCAGCAAATTTCATGCAATTTACCCAGCTGAATTAATGAATAAACAAATTGCGACAAACAAAAATTGAACATTTCGTGTTTGTATAGCTGTCAGCAGATGCGCGTTGCCAGCTAAATATAAATAAACTTGACGTTGTCTCAATGACCCCCATGGGTGCCTACCCTCCTCCTCCTCCTGCTCCTGCTCCTGCTCTTAGCTAGCTAGCTGAAAAGCTAAGCTACAACGACAACTGTATTTGCCTTTAACTATCTTTGAGTTATGCACTAATTGAAATTTCATAGCGAACAGATCCGTCGCAAGCATTTAAGCCATTCAGATATTGAGCACTCCTCACCTCCCCACCTCTCTTTCTATCTCTCTCTTGTCTTCTTGTGGCCCTGATGACACACAATTTGCTTTTGGCTAGTTTTACATGTGCAACAAATTCCGACAGATCTTTGGCTATATCTGTATCTGTATATATGTATGAATATTCATATTTATTTATTTATGATGCATGCGAATTGTGGCCACGTTGCGGCATATAAATTATTTCACATATACTATATATGTATAACTATATATGTATATAATAAACATTTTGCTTGACAATTATTGGCAGCTCGAGAGCTTTGCTTGCTGCATGTACCGTTTGCTTCGTGTGTGGGCGGGTAGGGGGTTGGGGGAGGGGCCTTAACACGTAATTAACATGAAAAGCGCCGACATTTTGCGTTTAACATTTTGCTTGCAACACGTTGCATATTGCAGCTGAAATATAAATAATAATATTTTCGCTGGACGGCAATTGACTGTGATTTATCTACATACATACATACATACATACATACATACATAGATATATTCTCAGCCGCACCGCACGCAAATTCCAATGAACAGCAAATAAAAAGCTCGCGCTCAAAGCTCGAAAAGCGCGGCCTAATTGAAAAGCGTGACACGTTCATTCAGCGGAGCAGCGATGGCGCTCATATCAATTACGATTGTTCTAAGATTTGTGTGCACATATACCCTATAGTTAATTTGTGGTAGTAGGGTATAATGGGCTGGAGAGATAATTGAGCTTCGCTTTGCATAAAGTTCTTTTTGCATTGGGAATGTGTGGGTGCAGAAATTAGAGTTGGAATGGGAATTCGAAGAAGAACTGGAATAGCAATTGGAAGTGGCATTGGACTTTTATTGCATGGAACTTATGCTTGAATTAGGATGCTATTGGAAGTCACTTTGGAAGTGGAACTTGTTTGAATTGGAAATAGAGAACGAATTGGAATTAAGACAGGATTGATTTCATTTTAAATTCAATATAACAGAAATGAAAACGAATGCTAATTGGAATTAATGTTAAAGCAAGAAATGGAAGCAGTATAAATATAATTTAAAAGTATTACTAATTGGAATTGAATTTGAATTCTAATATTATGGTAACATAATATAAATTATATAAATTAGAATTGGAAATAATGTACGAATAATATTCCGATTAGCATTCGAATAAATATTGCAGTTCAAACTGGAATTCGAGTTGGAATTTTAAACTCAATACGAGAAGATGATTCAAATCAGGGAATTCCAATCCAATGTCGGTTGATAGTCTTAAAGACATCAATGATTGATTTGATTAACTTTTATGCCCAAACACGTGCAAGCTGAATAGATCATAAAAGATCAAGCTTAGCATAACAGTTTTACAGGATAGCTTAAAGGTCGTTAAATATATATATATTGCATTTGTTTTTGTTGTTGTTTTGGGGATTTGCATAAATTTCATCAGGCATGGCACTTAATAATATTGACTTATTATTATGCGCAAATTTATATATTTTATTGTAGCCACGTTTCACACTCGAACGAGTTTTTGACCATATTTGGGCAAGCGTTTAAATGCCGGCCGGCTGCTTAACTGATTGGATTGAAGAGAGGGAGCTGGGTCAAGCAGATCATTCAGCTCGTCGAACCAGGACAATGACTGCGTGTGTGTGTGTGTGTGTGTGTGTAGCATATATGAGTCAAATGAATCAGTCGAGCTGCACAGATGCGAAGCGGGTCTCGTCATGGTCGTCACTTCTAAAACGATTGCCAAAAATGAGCAAAGCAAAGTTTTTGAGCTGCCATTTTTGGCTGTCTCCGGCAAGGTTGTGTGCTGTCTTTTGGTTGATTGTCAAGACGTGATTTTCTTGCCATATGCCGAAATGAAGTTACAAGCTGTTGCCTATCTACCCTGCTCTTCCACTGTCGCCCTCTCTCTCTATCTCCCTAAGTCACTTGGACAATTTCATCAAAATTTGCCGAGTTTTGTCTTCATTTTTTGGCACCCAAATATCTTACAATTCACAACTTTCAATTTCTCTTTTGATTAGTTTTGTGTGTGGGCAGCATTTGAATTTGAATTCGAATTCGAGTTCGAATTTGGGCTTTTGGCTATTCAGCTTTTGCGTTTAATGTTTGTTTAATAACTGAAAAATCATTCAAGAGTCGCATACTTAGTGCCCACGCAGTCCAGTTATGTACATAGATATGTATGTATATCGGCTACATATGTATATATATACATATCTGTATATAGTTATGTGGGCTTTGCCGCCAGCTAGATACTGATACAGTTTCGGCTACAGATACAGATACAGATACATAGCCTTAGATACAGATACACATATGCGTTTGCTTTTTATGGACTATCCAACTTTTAAGACTCTGTGTGTGTGTGTGTGTGTGTGTTGGTAGTGCTGTGGCCGTGTGTGTGTTTCTTTGGGCAACATTAACTAGGCCACTGAACATCCAGCTGTTGTTGTTGCCTAATTTGTAGCATGCTTAAAGTTTTCAGAACTGAAATATTTAGAATAGGATTTTATAAAGCTAGCTTTAAATACTTTAATAGAATAAGACATACAAAAGTCGTCACATATCTAAATTATGTCGCATATATGTAAATGATAACTTAATTAAATAAATTCAATCATTTGTTGTATTTCATATGATTTTGGTTTTGATGTCTGTTATGATTATGTTATTAGCATGTTATTAAATTATCGCCTTTCTATGCGATTCACATATGGGAACGACAGACTGCAGTGTTTTCTATCCATGTAATTTACAAATTTCCAAGTCAAATCTTTTATTGAGATCAGGTTACTTAAATTACTTAAATGGATATACTTCGGGGGTTAAAACTCTGTTATAGTAGTAAAATTTCGTTTAATCAAGATTGTAATCCATAATTTTTACTAATACTCCATTCTTTTATCTACCTGCAGACATATTCCGGTCTTTTCTGCGTTGTGGTCAATCCCTACAAGAAATTGCCAATCTATACCGAAAAGATAATGGAGCGGTATAAGGGCATAAAGCGACACGAAGTGCCTCCGCATGTATTTGCAATAACGGACAGTGCCTATAGAAATATGTTGGGTGGTAAGTGACTACGATAAGGGGCTATATATCAGACGCTATTTATTTATATACATATATATAACTGCATAATCTGCTGCGCTTCATAAACATTTGCCCAGTTATTTTTTTTCTTTTGCGATTTTTTTTTATATCGCAATTTTTGTGCTTTATCGAAATAAAAATTCTCGACTACAGCAAATAAACAAAATGAATTAAAAATGCTAAGAAGAAGAAAGCAAACAAACGAACGTACCCAGAAATACCTTGATAAGATATCAGCAAAGCCGACGAAGAGCTGAAAATTTCTGCGAACTGCGTGACTGCAGAAATCCATGAGAGACTCTCTTAAGTTGGTCAGACTTTAGGCCTTGACGTCAACAGCGCACCGCCCCGCCCCGCCCCTAAAATAGCAGCGGTAAAACATAGTGATTCATTCCATACAATAGATGACCAAGCCAAGTTTTAAATAGTATCTGGGTATATACATATGTATATATGCTATATATGTATGCTCGAGCATATATAAAAAGAGTGTTTTGCATATTCCTAATCTGAAACTGAAAACTGGTTTCCTTTTTGACTCAGTTTTTGTTTGTTTTGGCTACGGTATTTTGCATACCCTAAAGTGGATAAATGGGCCGAAAAGAGGTATATTGCTAGAGCAGGAATTGAAGTGATATATATTGAAATATATTAGAGAAATATGTGTATATAAAGATAAAAGAGAAATATATGAATAGTATATTAGATAAATATTTATATACAGTATTGATCTGATGCCCATAAATGGGAGTTGAATGTTATTTAGCTCAAGATTTGGATATTGAAGATGTCGGAATATGGTTCTACTCTTATATTACTTTTATAGAGCAGATTGTGACTTGTTAAAAAGTCAAGGCAGTCCGTCTATAAAAGACTAAACAGAAACTAGGTAGTCTGGGGTGTTTGCTAGTCGAGCACACTCTCGCTTGCTGCTGTTGTTGTTGTTGTTTTTTTTTTTTAATAGAGTAGTTGGGCTGCATTTCAAGCGTAACGTAGATTTGTTAGTGCGAATGACTCATCTGCTGTGGAGCTTGCAAAACATATGCACAACTTCTCTGGCCAGCTGAACTGCTGCTGCCCCACACGAAACTCCCCCAAGCCAGCTCCCCCCCTTCGATATTGCGTTTATACGTGTCATTACCATATTTGGGCCTAGAACGCGAAACGCTGTGTCTGGCAATATGAAAATATATATGAAATGAAGAAGAGGAAGAAGCAGAAGACGAAGAAGAAGAAGAAGGAGAAAAATAATATAAAAAAAAATAAAAATGTTTAAACACTTTGTCACCATATTTGCCGCTTAATCAATTTTCGTTTATGCACAATTTTTTTAATGCTTGAGGAGGGGGGAGGGGGCTGGTCGAGTATTAAAATGTGCACACGATTTGGACTTTGACTTGAACCGAAAAAGAGAAAAATAAAACAAAACTTGAACAGCAGCGGGTGCGGCTTTCAGCCTGCTTTGATTTATTTGTGGCTGCTCCACAATCTACCTACCTATATCTATATCTATATATAAAGCTCTTGTCTCTGGGCTCAGGCCCGTGCCCGTGCCCAGCCCAGCTGAGCCCATCCCAAGCCGTCGTCGTCGTCGTCGTCGTCAAAGCCATCTCTGCTCCGTATCTCATTCTCTCGCCACATTGGCCCCAAGCACGCACCACTTGACCGTCGTCCGCTCGCTCTGGCCATTGGTCACCTTTGCGGTTTCTGCTGCCAACTGCAATTTTAATTTTAATTTTTCTTTTCTTTGCGTTTCTGTATTTTATTTTATTTTTTTGGAATTCCATTTTGACTGCCAAGCAGCGCTTCATAATGCTACCAATGTCATAAGTTTTGCTGTTTATGACAGCCAACAGACACGCCCTCAAGGCGCTCATTGTTGTTGTTGTTGTTGTTGTTGTTGTTGTGTTACAGAAACTGCAAAAATGCGTCTTGGGTCAGTTTTTAGTCATATGTCAGATGGCTTAAGGAGTGCCAGCTAAATTAACTGGAATACCACTAATGTTAAGTAGGTGGATTAAGTAAAGCAAGTTTATAATTGATGTAAGTCTGTGGAAGAGCAGTTCTTAGATAATAAATGTACTAGCTCAACTAATTATAAACGTAAATATTGTTAGAGATTGGATATATTTGAAATATAAATGATAAGGGATTCTACTATATATGTATGTATGTATGCTATTAGTATTCGAATATTTCTAAACATAAATGTTGTTAGAGATTAGGGATAATGGATCAAAGCGCTCTTTCGATAGCCCCCAGCTCTTTAAGAAACTGTCTAAGTTTATACTTGTTAATATCAATATTTTAATTGCAGAGATTATATTTTATATATATGAAGAGAAGTACTAAAAATAATATTCTCAATAATTTATTTTAAGAGACTTTTCTCAATAATATATCATAGATTAGTAATAGAAATAGGCATTATTTCATAGATTGCTTTATTAATGCAACATGTTCTTGATATTTAAAGCTAGCTAAATAGCCCATGCTCAATAGATCTCTCTCAAAATGTGCTCCATAATAATCTTTTCCCTTCGTCTGTAGATAACAAAACACAGCAAGCCAAATATAGTTTTTTTAATTAATACAAAATGGCATATTTACACGCATCAGCCATCAGACATCAGACTTCAAAGTAATTCTGGCTGATCTATAATAATAATTTTGATTTTCCATGAGATCTCTCAAATGTTTGCAGTTCGCAACGCTTCAATGAATTTTTGCTCCAAATACCAAAGAACAACAACAAGAACTGGGCTCTAATTGAGCTATAAGAAATAAAGAAAAAGGAGAAGAGGCAGCAGCAGCTAAAGTAATGCCCATAATACAAGAATAATAAATAATAACAATAATGAAAAAGACAATTTGAGAACCAATAAAAAAACAAAAAACAAGAAAAAAAAACTTGCTCAAATGTGGCGCCAATATTTAAGCTACAATCGAGATGTTTGTTGGCTTTTTTTTATGGCTCCATTCAGTTTTTGTTGTTGTTGTTTATCGTTAACGCTTGAAAAAGATCATTTGCTGTGGATGGGAGGAGGGGGGAGGGGGCAAGTCGGGCAGCAGCACAACTTATGCAATGCGACGGCGGCGGCGCCTTGACGATGTCTAAACGAAACTCAAGCTGAGATCTACCGAGTGTCCATCTATGGCTATAAAGCTGGCAGGCCATAATAAGTACGGGGTCGTTATGTGCCAATTTGTTATCTATATATTTTTTCTTATTTTTGTATTTTTATTTATTTTGTATTTTATTTTTTGCTTTTTTATTTTATTTTTTATTTGTAAACCGAAATCTGTGCCAATGGATATGTTGCGTCGTGTTTTTGTGGTTACAATCTATAGCTAGGTAGAGCTCACTATGCAGTGTATGTGTGTATGTGTATCGATTATGTGTATCGAGTATCGAATATCTGGGCTAACTGCAATCTGTGCCTGCCTGACTTAGTTAAGCGTCTAACAACAGCTGCCAGAGCTGCATTTAGTTAGCTAAACAGATCAGCAAGTGGCGCCCAATTTCTATATATATATACCTACTATATACACATGTACATGCATGTATGTATCTATATATCGATGTGTGTTTGTGTTTATGAGATGCGCGCAAATTTTAAATGATTTTCAATTGAATGTGTGTGTGCGAAGCTTCATTTTATTTTTGTTTCTTTTACTTGTCTATGATGTCGTACACACCCTGTGATAAATTAATTGTTAGAAAAAAGGAATTTTGCTTAAAATTTAATATGTAATAGCAACTATAATCAGTTTTTATAGATCTCTTGACCAATAATAGCATTTTATAAAAGACAAATATAAATTTATTATAATCTATTTATAAAATATTATTTTTTAATTTAAAGTACATTTTTTCTATTATATTTTTATATATATTTATTTTTAATTTCATTATTATTTTTTTAATTTCATTATTTTTTATTTTATTAATTTCATTATTTATTTATTTTAATTTTTTACTTTCATTATTTTTCTTTTATTTCATTATTATTATATTAATTTTATTATTTTATTTTTTTTTAATTTAATATTTTGTTTATTTCATTATTAATTTTTATTTCATTATTATTATTTTAATTTTATTATTTTTATTTTTTTTTTTATTTAATAATTTTTTTTTGTATTATTATTTTATATTATTTTTTTATTATTATTATTTTATATTATTTTTTTTATTATTATTTTTATTTTTATTTTTATTTTTTTTATTATTATTTTTATTTTTTTATATTATTATTTTTTTATTTATTTATTTTTTATTCATTTTATTTATTTCTTATTTAAAATACATTTTTTCTGTTTTTCTTTCCTTTTTTTTCTCATAGATATATATTTATTTATTTATTCTTAATTTGTATTATCTTTATTTTGATAAACATATATTTTCCCAATTTATTCAATAAGTTAATATAAAATAATTTTTCTAGTATGCCTTTCGGCTTGTTTACAGGGTATACATTCATTCCTATTTGTCTTTATTTTTATTTTTTGTTGCTTGCCGCACTTGAATTTGGGTCAACTTAAATTTCAAGCTGAGCTTTGCTTAAACAATAAAAAAGACAGAAAAAAAGGGGGAAAAAAAAAACATTACAATAAAGAGAAACTGAGAAAAAGGCAAAAACAACAGAAAACAAAACATTGTCAGCTATTTTGTTGTTGTTGTTGTTGGCGAAGTTTTATCTGTTTGTCGTTGTGCTTAACCCATTTCGGCATTTCTACTTAATTATTGAAATGGATGATTATCCATTATTATTGTTATTATTTTAATAAGTATTAGTTATGTTTGATGTTTAAAATGATTGTTTAGCCATTATTTGTTATAGCATATTCATAAGCAATATATATATTATACTCTTATTCCATTCTATCCCTAGGATCCAAACATATCCTTATCCTTATATTCTATTCCTATCCCCATTATTCCTAACATTGCTCTCTCTCTCTATATATATTTCTATTATAATTATTATTATTTATATATATATATATATATATGTTCTCCATTTCTGATCTATTTCTATAAATTTCCATAATTTTCTGCCTCTTTCCAGATCGTGAAGACCAATCGATTTTGTGTACTGGCGAATCGGGTGCTGGCAAAACGGAGAACACCAAGAAGGTCATACAATTTCTGGCCTATGTGGCTGCCTCCAAGCCCAAGGGCTCTGGTGCGGTAAGTGTCTCCCACATCATACACTGAGAGAAACAGAAACTATCTATTTATCGATATACAAATGCAAAGCGGTGCGTGGGCTCAATTGCCTTAGCAAAGCTGAAAGATGAAAAGACTTCTGACACATGCTTAGTTTAATTATTCATTATTGTCGTTGTCATTGTCATTGTTACGATTATCATTATGGTCATAATTAACCAGTTGATAAATGGGAAAATCATATGGATATTAAAAATATAAAAAAAAGACCAATTCACGTTGTGAATGTGTCGGCAAATTGGCTTTTATACGCCCTCAAGCTGGCTAGCAGTTGTGGGTGTCATGAGATACCCTGTACTAGTGAAGTGAAGTTGCTGGAGACTGACTAGTTTGCATATTTAATATGGAATTGAAATTGAAGAGAAATTAAGTAGAATTTTTGGCTCATTTAAATGCACATCTGGAATAACTAATTATATGCATACATAGATAACTATGTATATGCTTTTTACAGAGCATTTATCTAGTCGAGCAGGTGTTTTCTATTAATCAAACACTTTTTACTTTGTTGATTCAGCTAAAACGTTTTCCCAGCTGTTTGTGCGTCTCTAGTTACGAATTATGATCCGTAAATGCACAGACACGCGCACACAGAATGCACACACACATATATATGTTGCACTTAGCATTGATGTAATGACATTAAATCACGTAGCCCCCATGAGGCCAGGCATTATCCATATATGCAGCATTATATTGTGGCGCATATGGCGCAGACCCCAAACACTAGAAGCCGCACAATAAAGCCTCTATCTCTTACTCTCTCTCTCTCTCTCTCTCTCTCTCTATCTCTAACTCTTTCTACACACACTTCATTAATCAGTCAGATAATACACATATCTCTATCTCTCTCTCTCTCTCTCTCTCTCTCTCTCTCTCTCTCTCTCTTTCTGTGTGCGTGCCTGTAGTTACCCCAAGTTATTTGATGGCTGCTGACAAATGACTTTATTTGTGGTGCCCTACATCATCTGGCATAGATATGATGTGATGTGTGCTCAACACCCAAGTTTATAGAATAGATAATGTGAAAATAACAATAAATTAGGCGAGCAATTTGGGGCTTTTTCTTTTAATATTTCATTTTTAACTGGAAAGCCAAATAAGGAAAGCTTCAGATTCTCTGCGTTGATATATTTATTAGAGAATGTGATTTATTTTTTTTGCCATAAATGTGCGAATTGTTTGTGTGAATCAGAGGTCAATTGGGGTAGTTCTGGAGATATAACAACAATTTTATAGGAATAATTAATTATAATAAGAAGTAAATATTTGCTTTAAAGACATTTCGGTTTACAGTCTAGTTTAATATATAAGCTAATTAGTTTCTCAAGTAAATATTAACATATTTGATCTATTCAACTCATGTAGAGCATAAGCAATTCGTCATAGTTCAGTCCAAGTTGGGGCGTTTTTCATTTTATTTACAACCATAAAATAAACACCCGAAATGAAATTTAATTGCGCTTGTCAATGGACAGCAATAAAAGAAAATAATAATAAAAAAAAGGAGTGCTGGCGTGGAAGGGGGTAGAAGGGGTAAATAGGCAATTGCCACGCCCTCCCTTGCGGTGACAATGGAAAATTGAAGAGAATTGAAAATGAAATCACTTGAAATTGCGTCAGGGCCAACGAGTTAAAGTTTTTTCCATTTCATATCATTTTTTTGTTGTAAGTTTTTCCAACTTGTTTTTTTTTTTTTTGTTGAGATGTTCATATCTAGACGTAAAAATGTATGTCACATACTCGTTGTTGTTGTTTCATAATTTGCAGCTGTTGCTGCCATAATTGGCTTTAGCTTAGATGCTAACGAAAATCCTTTTAGACAGACGCTGCTGCTCTTGAGAGCTGTTGTGGAGCTCTCTGTTTTACAGCCTTATATGAGGGGTGATTCTACAACGTTGCTGTTGTTGTTGTTGTTGCTGTTGTTTTTCAGGTGATAAGCTGCAAATAAAACATAAAAAGTCAACACCAAAATTGAAATTGAAGTGCAAACAGTTGTTGTTATAGTTGTTCTTATTGTTGTTGTTGTTGTTGTTGTCATTTCAGCTGTTTGCCAGTTTGCTATTAATTATGATTATTTTGCCATAAATAGACGCTGATATCGTGCATGTTCAACAACTGAATCATTCACTCACTATACGTGCGAACAAAAGAAGGAAAAAACAAACTTCAATTCAAGGGAAGGTGCTACAGGTGTTACACACACACACACGCACACATACTTTGATTAGAAATTAGTTCATCATAATAGTAAGTCGTAAGAGCTTTGAGTCTGATAAGAGCGGGGAGGAAATAAATATCAGGAGAGAGAAAGAGAGGGAGGGGAATGGGAAGAGTGGGCATGCCTTAGCTTATAAGTCAGCTTGATTGGGTTTATAAGATTTGTTATTATATATTATTATTGTAATAAAGTATGCAGTTACCTAATGCAAGCAGAGACTGAAAGAGAGAGAGTGAGAGAGAGAGAGAGGAGACAGAGACAGAGAGGAAAGCAAAGAAATGTTTTTAAAGAGATATCAAGAATATATGACATATATACTTATAATATATATGGGATTCGTGAAACTCTTTTAGCAGGCAGATCAGGAAGATAAGGGATATATCAATTTTAAACATAAATATACAAACAAAATTCTTCATCAAAACTTTGCACAGCTTTGCATTTGTTTATTTTCAGAAATTTTCCCAACTATTTACTCTTATTATTCTTACTATAAAATATAGTTTTATATACCACAATTTGTTAAGAGTTTTACAACTTTCGAATTTAATTGTAAGCTTAAGGCGTTCTTTTTTTTCGACTTATTTTCCACTGCTCTATACTTAATAATTATATTTTATTTATTTATTTCATGTGCAAACGTTACACCTTCTACCACACACACACACACACACAAACACCACTGTATACACACACACACGTACACCACTATCTACCACTATTGTTTGCCGCTGTTGTTGTTGTACAATTGACTGGTTGTTGCTTTGTTTTATTTACTATTTAATGCGATTTGTACATTTTGTATAAAACATAATTATTAAATTTAATTTAATTTGTACATAAAAAAAAAAAAACAAAAACAAACGAAACCAAACCACACGCAACTCAAATCGAAATAAAAACCAACAACCAAAAATCCACAACCAACAACCAACCAACCACAAATCAACCCAAACTCCAAAATATGAACAGGTGCCGAATCCTGCCGTCCTCATTGTAAGTATGCAAAAGTCTAGAAATAGTACACTCTATATACATGCAAATATATTTATAATTAATTAATTTTTTTTTTAAATTAATTTCTAAACAAAATTAACATAATTTTCGTTGTCTTTCTGTTTGATTCTTACGAACAAATTCTGTTAAGAAGCGTTTCAATTTGTGTTCTTAAAAATGTCTTTAAATTGCCGTTATTTACTTATTTTTTCCCTTGCCTCAACTCATTTTCATTTTCAATGACGAATAGTGCAAGGTTTTCATTGATTTTGATTGTCATTAACTTTTGTTTTTCTTCATTACTCATTCATTGACAAATTTCAAATTTCGAGTGAGAGATTATTGAGAACAAGTTCCACTAATTGAATTCTAATCGCAACTGTGCCATCTGCTTAACTCCTATTCCCACTTCATGCTATCCATATATATCATCATATATATATATATATATATCTCACGCTACGCATATTTTAGAGTAGTCATCAAGAAACATTTGCGGTAAAGTATGCTCCAAGTAACCAAGCAAAAGTTTTCAATCTATCAACATAGTATATAAATATCGTATATATATATATCTGATATATCTTATATGTAGAAATCTATTTCGTTTTGCCTTGGCTGTATTTATTATTTCTGTACCATTCAATGCTGTGCTAGCTCTAGTATTACAATTAACAGAGTCAATTGCTGATCTACGTAAATCCCATTTAGCTACTTAATACCTTTGCCTCTAACCACATACCCATTATTGCAGAACTTTTCGGTGAACACGAATAAATACATTAAGGTCAAATGTAATGTCAATAATATATTTGGTAATAAGGTCCACAGTAGGAAGATCATCGAAGCAAACAACAACGGTGTCGGTTCGAAGACGATCATGCAGCTAAGTAGCTGCCATGTGGTGGATCGGTTAGCTGCTGCGACGCATTGTGACTGTCTTGTAGTTGATATGCCCATGCCCGAGGTGGAGGTAAAAGCAATCCGCGACCGGATTGTGTAGCTAGCCGTATGGCTTTAGAGACAGACGAGTGCAGTGCGATCGAACGAAAGGGAAAGCAGAGAGCTCTCTGCTCTCACATTACCTGAGAGATCTGAAATTCTTTGCGCCGCTCGTCATGAGCTCAAGCAATTTTATCTAAAGAGAAGATAAGCTATACAAATTTACTCAAAGAGTATTTACGATCAGAGCATGATCAGCCTTCATAAATCCTATTTATATCAGAAGTTAAGCTAAGGGCAACTGTCTTGAAGGTTTCTTATTTAAGAGTTCCTTTACAAGCTGACTAAGATTGAAAATCGCCCAAGAGTTGTTTGACAATACTTCAAATGCAGAAGAGACTCGATGATCGTTTGAAGATCGATTCTTATGATATACTCTCTAACAATTTATTCACGATCTTATATATAGTTTTTTTTTTAGTCTATTTCCAACTGATTCTAGCTCTGATCCTAATCATTATTCTCTTTGACTGCTCTTACTCTCAATGATCGCGATCTTCAAGGCGATCGCACTGCATTAGCCTAGGAAATTGTGACCTGTCCATTCACGTGTAGGAAATATGTTTTTGTTTTTGTTTCTTCTGGCTTTTGTGCATGTTCTTCTACTGCTCGTTGTTAACTAATCTGAATAATAATGTAAATATGTTGTATGCGTTTGTCTATGTAGTTACGTAATCATATATGTATCGTATGTTGTATGCATTGAATGTTTAACCCAATGAAATGCTCTATGTAAGACTCTTGTGTAATATATATTAATGTGTGAGCACTTTCGCAGGGCGAGCTGGAGCAACAGCTGCTGCAGGCGAATCCCATACTGGAAGCCTTTGGCAATGCCAAGACGGTCAAGAACGACAACTCATCGCGTTTCGTAAGTAAAAATTAGTATACAAAATATGGAAAGCAGATTGATTAATATTGCTCTCTTTGTGCAGGGTAAATTCATACGCATCAACTTTGATGCATCGGGCTTCATTTCGGGCGCCAATATCGAGACCTATCTGCTGGAGAAGTCGCGTGCCATTCGTCAAGCGAAGGACGAACGTACATTCCATATATTCTATCAGCTGCTGGCGGGCGCAACGCCGGAGCAGCGCGAGAAATTCATACTCGATGACATTAAGTCGTATCCATTCCTCTCAAACGGCACGCTGCCCGTGCCCGGTGTCGATGACTTTGCTGAATTCCAGGCGACAGTCAAATCGATGAACATCATGGGCATGACCTCGGAGGATTTCAATTCGATATTCCGGATCGTTAGCGCCGTGCTGCTCTTTGGCAGCATGAAGTTCCGGCAGGAGCGCAACAACGATCAGGCAACGCTGCCCGACAATACGGTCGCCCAGAAGATTGCCCATTTGCTTGGCCTGAGCGTTACGGATATGACGCGCGCCTTTCTCACGCCCCGCATCAAAGTGGGTCGCGATTTTGTGACCAAGGCACAGACCAAGGAGCAAGTGGAGTTCGCCGTGGAGGCCATTGCCAAGGCGTGCTATGAGCGCATGTTCAAGTGGCTGGTGAATCGCATCAATCGATCGCTGGATCGCACCAAGCGACAGGGCGCCTCGTTCATTGGCATTCTCGATATGGCTGGCTTTGAGATCTTCGAGCTGAACTCGTTCGAGCAGCTGTGCATCAACTATACCAACGAGAAGCTGCAGCAGCTATTCAATCACACCATGTTCATCTTGGAGCAGGAGGAATATCAGCGCGAGGGCATCGAATGGAAGTTCATTGATTTCGGACTCGATCTGCAGCCCACCATCGATCTGATCGATAAGCCCGGTGGCATCATGGCTCTGCTGGATGAGGAGTGCTGGTTCCCCAAGGCCACCGACAAGACGTTTGTCGACAAGCTCGTCTCCGCCCACTCCATGCATCCGAAATTCATGAAGACCGATTTTCGTGGCGTTGCCGACTTTGCCATCGTTCATTATGCCGGACGGGTGGATTATTCGGCAACCAAGTGGCTGATGAAGAACATGGATCCGTTGAACGAGAACATTGTGTCGCTGTTGCAGGCATCGCAGGATCCGTTTGTCGTGAACATCTGGAAGGATGCGGAAATAGTCGGCATGGCACAGCAAGCGCTAACTGATACCCAATTTGGGGCGCGCACGCGCAAAGGCATGTTCCGCACCGTGTCGCATTTGTATAAGGAGCAGCTGGCCAAACTGATGGACACGCTGCGCAACACGAACCCAAATTTTGTGCGCTGTATCATACCGAATCACGAGAAGCGGGCTGGCAAGATCGACGCGCCCCTGGTGCTGGACCAATTGCGCTGCAATGGTGTCCTCGAGGGTATACGCATCTGTCGCCAGGGCTTCCCCAATCGCATACCCTTCCAGGAGTTCAGGCAGCGCTACGAACTGCTTACGCCCAATGTCATACCGAAGGGCTTTATGGATGGCAAGAAGGCATGCGAGAAGATGATCCAGGCCCTGGAGCTCGACTCCAATCTGTATCGTGTTGGCCAATCGAAGATCTTCTTCCGCGCCGGTGTGCTGGCACATCTCGAGGAGGAGCGCGACTTCAAGATCTCCGATCTGATTGTCAATTTCCAGGCATTCTGTCGCGGTTTCCTTGCCCGCCGCAACTACCAGAAGCGTCTCCAGCAGCTGAACGCCATACGGATCATTCAGCGCAATTGCGCCGCCTATCTCAAGCTGCGCAACTGGCAGTGGTGGCGTCTGTATACCAAGGTCAAGCCCCTGCTGGAGGTGACCAAGCAGGAGGAGAAGCTCGTGCAGAAGGAGGATGAGCTGAAGCAGGTGCGCGAGAAGCTCGAATCGCTGGCCAAGAACACGCAGGAGTATGAGCGGAAATACCAGCAGGCGTTGGGTGAGAAGACCACGCTTGCCGAGCAGCTGCAGGCCGAGATTGAGCTGTGCGCCGAGGCGGAGGAGTCGCGTTCACGCCTAATGGCACGCAAACAGGAGCTCGAGGATATGATGCAGGAGCTGGAGACGCGCATCGAGGAGGAGGAGGAGCGCGTTTTGTCGCTGGCCGGTGATAAGAAGAAACTGGAATTGCATATTCAGGATCTGGAGGAGCAGCTCGAAGAGGAGGAGGCTGCACGCCAGAAACTCCAACTCGAAAAGGTGCAGCTGGATGCCAAGATCAAAAAGCATGAAGAGGAGCTGGCGCTCACCGAAGATCAGAACCAGAAGCTGCTGAAGGAGAAGAAAGTGCTGGAGGAGCGTGCCAACGATCTGTCCCAGACGCTGGCCGAGGAGGAGGAGAAGGCCAAGCATCTGGCCAAACTGAAAGCCAAGCACGAGGCGACCATTGCCGAGCTGGAGGAACGCATGCACAAGGATCAACAGCAGCGCCAGGAGTCGGACCGCACCAAGCGCAAAATCGAAACCGAGGTGGCCGATCTGAAGGAGCAGCTGAACGAGCGACGCATCCAGGTCGAGGAGATGCAAGCACAGCTGGCCAAGCGCGAGGAGGAACTCACCCAAACGCTGATGCGCATCGACGAGGAGTCCGCCTCAAAGGCCGCCGCCCAGAAGGCGCAGCGTGAACTCGAATCCCAGCTGGCCGAGATCCAGGAGGATCTCGAGGCCGAAAAGTCAGCGCGCAGCAAGGCCGAAAAACTGCGTCGCGATCTCAGCGAGGAATTGGAGGCGCTTAAGAACGAGCTGCTCGACTCACTGGACACCACAGCCGGTAAGTCGACAATTGATGCTTTTCCTGTAATATTTTCTATATCGAATTCTTCTCTTCTCGCTCTGCCCAACAGCCCAACAGGAGCTGCGCTCCAAGCGCGAGCAGGAGCTGGCCATGCTGAAGAAGTCTCTGGAGGAGGAGGGTGTGAATCATGAGAGCGTGCTCGCTGAAATGCGTCACAAGCATGCCCAGGAGCTGAACAGCATCAACGATCAGCTGGAGAATCTGCGCAAGGCCAAGGCCGGCCTGGAGAAGGCCAAGGGCACCCTCGAGGCGGAGAATGCGGATCTGGCCACGGAATTGCGAAGCGTGAACAGCTCGCGGCAGGAGAATGATCGACGACGCAAGCAGGCAGAGTCTCAGATCGCTGAGCTGCAGGTGAAGCTGGCGGAGATTGAGCGTGCGCGTTCCGAGTTGCAGGAGAAGTGCACGAAGCTGCAGCAGGAGGCGGAGAACATTACCAACCAGCTGGAGGAGGCCGAACTGAAGGCCTCGGCGGCCGTCAAGTCAGCCAGCAATATGGAATCGCAGCTGACAGAGGCACAACAGCTGCTGGAGGAGGAGACCCGCCAGAAGCTCGCCCTTAGCTCAAAGCTGCGTCAAATCGAATCGGAGAAGGAGGCACTGCAGGAGCAGCTCGAGGAGGATGAGGAGGCGAAACGCAACTTCGAACGCAAATTGGCCGAGGTAACAGCCCAAATGCAGGAGATCAAGAAGAAGGCCGAGGAGGATGCCGATCTGGCCAAGGAGCTCGAGGAAGGCAAGAAGCGCCTCAACAAGGACATCGAGGCGCTGGAGCGACAGGTCAAGGAGCTGATGGCACAGAACGACCGCCTGGACAAGAGCAAAAAGAAGATCCAGTCAGAGCTCGAGGATGCTACCATTGAGCTGGAGGCGCAACGCACGAAGGTAAGTAAAGAGACGCAGAATAAATGAGTCACTTGCTCATCCTTTAATCATCCATCAGGTGCTCGAATTGGAGAAGAAGCAGAAGAACTTCGACAAGATACTCGCCGAAGAGAAAGCCATATCAGAACAGATCGCCCAGGAGCGCGACACGGCGGAGCGTGAGGCCCGTGAGAAGGAGACCAAGGTGCTGTCGGTATCCCGCGAATTGGACGAGGCGTACGACAAGATCGAGGATCTGGAAACGAAACGCAAGCAGCTGCAGAACGAGCTAGACGATCTGGCCAACACACAGGGCACGGCCGACAAGAACGTTCACGAGCTGGAGAAGGCGAAACGTGCGCTCGAATCGCAGCTGGCCGAGCTGAAAGCACAAAACGAGGAGCTCGAGGATGATCTGCAGCTGACCGAGGATGCCAAACTGCGTCTGGAGGTCAACATGCAGGCGCTGCGCTCGCAATTCGAACGGGACCTGCTAGCCAAGGAGGAGGGCGCCGAGGAGAAGCGACGTGGCCTGGTCAAGCAGCTGCGCGATCTGGAGGCCGAGCTGGACGAGGAGCGCAAACAGCGAACGGCCGCAGTGGCGGCCAAGAAGAAGCTGGAGGGTGACCTCAAGGAGATTGAGACCACCATGGAGATGCATAACAAGGTGAAAGAGGATGCCCTCAAGCATGCCAAGAAATTACAAGCACAAGTCAAGGATGCGCTGCGCGATGCCGAGGAGGCCAAGGCCGCCAAGGAGGAGCTGCAGGCGCTGAGCAAAGAAGCCGAACGAAAGGTGAAGGCACTCGAGGCCGAAGTATTACAGCTGACCGAGGATTTGGCCAGCTCGGAGCGTGCCAGGCGAGCGGCTGAAACAGAGCGCGACGAACTGGCCGAGGAGATCGCCACCAATGCCAGCAAGGGCTCGCTCATGATCGATGAGAAGCGACGGCTGGAGGCGCGCATTGCCACCCTGGAGGAGGAGCTCGAGGAGGAGCAATCGAATTCAGAGGTACTGCTCGATCGCAGCCGCAAGGCGCAGCTACAGATCGAACAGTTGACCACAGAGCTGGCCAACGAGAAGTCCAACTCGCAGAAGAACGAGAACGGACGTGCGCTGCTCGAGCGCCAGAACAAGGAGCTGAAGGCCAAGCTGGCCGAGATCGAGACGGCGCAACGCACCAAGGTGAAGGCCACCATTGCCACGCTCGAGGCCAAGATTGCCAATCTGGAGGAGCAGCTGGAGAACGAGGGCAAGGAGCGCCTGCTGCAACAGAAGGCCAACCGCAAAATGGACAAGAAGATCAAGGAGCTCACCATGAACATCGAGGACGAGCGAAGACACGTCGACCAGCATAAGGAGCAAATGGATAAAGTGAGTGGAAATTGTAATTAAATTTGGAATAATACTAATTCTCATTTTATGTATCAATCACAGCTGAATAGCCGCATTAAACTGCTCAAGCGCAATCTGGACGAGACCGAGGAGGAGCTGCAGAAGGAGAAGACGCAAAAGCGCAAATATCAGCGCGAATGCGAGGACATGATCGAATCCCAGGAGGCCATGAACCGTGAGATTAACTCACTGAAAACGAAATTGCGGTAAGCGCAGGGCAGACACTAGCGGGGGATGATAACTGGATGAACTGAAGGCAGCAGCAGTGGCTGGAAGTTTACACTCTTGCAGATGAAGTAGAAAATGTATAGCTTATAAGCGGGGCATTTAAAATATTATATTTTTTTTGTATTATTTCTTTTTTGGTTTTTTTGTACTGTTTATTTATTTATTTTTCTCTCTGGGCTTGACGACGTTGTTACTATATATTTGCATATATAGATCGATACAGGTGGCCGAGACTGAAAAGGCCAAAGCATATTCGCCGAAAAAGGATGCTGCACTCATTATGAATTGTGAGGGTCTGCATTAGGTTTCCATTTCGCTTCGCTTCCTCTTGGTAGGCTGTAAGTGCTGGCGACATCTTCATCTACACCCAACCAACTACAGAGAATGAACCAATTCCAACCAGATCTATGTCAAGATTTTAGTGCATGTTAGACACACACACACACACACACACACATACATACACATTAAATCGTGCGTTTGAATAGCGTTCAATGTTCGATACGAATCCCCTCCCAGGAATAGAACTTAGTGCATTATATCGTACATAGCGTGTCTCCACTTCCCCACAACTCTCGTTATATTGTTTTATATACATATATATATATATATATATATATGTATGTGTTTGCGTTGACCCTTACAACTCCTTGTTTTTGTTTTTGTGCACGATAAGCCTCTGTCTTTAATGATTTCTTAAAAGAATTTTTTATAATATTTTGTATTTGTTTCTCCTTTTGTAGACGCACCGGCGGCATGGGCCTCAGCTCCAGCCGACTCACGGGCACACCATCGTCCAAGCGCGGAGGCGGCGGTGGGGGCGGCGGCGGCGACGACAGCTCATCGGTGCAGGATGAATCATTAGATGGCGAGGATTCAGGCAATTGACGCGTTAATTATTAATACATAAAAATAATAATAATAAAAAAAAAAACAACAAAAAAATCAACAAAAGGAAATAAACGATTATATATATTTTAATGTTTCTTTTATATAATTTCTCTGTTATTTTTTATATAAACTATTATTCTTAATTAAAAACTTAAAGACAACAACAAACGCAAAACAAATTAATTATACAACTTAAAAACAAACTACAACCAATACGCGTATTAACTTTCTTCCTTCCCCACTTAAACCCCCCTTCAACATGCAATATACATATACAATACACATGCATTTAATAACTAAAGGTTTATAAAACAATCAAATGTTGAACAAGCAACTAATATACGAATTTCGTTTTGTTTAGAAACAATAAATATTTGCTATAACAATTATAAATGGTTCAAATGTCTGTTTGAATTTGCGCGGGTCAAAAGTGAGTTGTGCTGGCAGTACTCTTGCAGTGTGGCCATACATGGGCACAATTTCTCGAAAGTCATGCATATCAACCAGCTCTTGTCAGTGAGCAAAGTCAAGAAGGTCGTGTAGGGATTTTCAACAGAGTTTGTGAGGAATAAAGAGCAAAGAACGGTTTATTTTTTAAATTAAATTAAATAAAAAAAAATTTTAAATTAAATAAAAAATAATGAAATCATGTTTCTTTTCATTTGATGTAATTTGCTTGTAATCAATTCAAGTACCAACAGTCGAATTGCACTGCGAAAAATTGTTGCATACCGTTTCGGGGCTGCCGGTAAAGCCGTTTTAGTGCAGAGTTTTCGTATGAAGGTTTTCTGAAGTACCAGGCGAACAGAAATCAGCAGCAGGGCTGAAAATGTTTATGAACAGTATGCGAACAGTGCAAAGCAAGCTAACATAGTCGCTGTTAAGTACGCTGTTAAACAACAGTAACTGTTATTTTACCGCCAAACCTTAGGGCAGTTGAATTTTGAACTTGAATCTTAGCGGCGAGGAAGGAAACTTGATGGACAATGGTGTTATTTATTGATATATAATCAATTATATAACTTTTATTGCTTTATATACTTACTATTTATTATACATTTGTTTCATTTCTTTATACATATGATACATATATACAATTTGTTAACTACTTCTACTGCTATCGTATCCTAAGTCGTGACAAATTCGAAAATCTCTTGATTGATAAGGCACTCCAGCGCAAGAGGGCTCTCTCTCTCTCTTACCCATGCACAAAACCCATTTGTGCTGCCCCGCCCACAAATCCCTCCCCTAACTAGTTGCTAATGGCACTACGAATTGGCGCGATGCGCCAGACTGACGCCATGTGGCAGGACCTGGACAACAACAATGCCACCATTGCTTGAACTTGGACCAGCAAGGGCTTCCAGCTCTGCAGAGGATTTGCTCTTCTCCAGCTGCTGCTGCTCCTCACGCTTGCTGTTCAGATAGTAAACGCTTGCCACAATCAGGCTGAAGCTGGTCACGGAGACCAACAGGGTGCCGTACTTGAGCGCCAGCTGGATGGCGTCCAGGCCAAAGGTGCTCACATAGAGCGTGTGCAGGACATCTTCATTGAAGTCGCCAGCGGTTATTTCAATCCAGATCAGGGGCAAGATGGTGGCATTTTGCATGCGCCAGGCTTGATCTGAAAGATGAGGATGTTGATGTTTGGAATCTTTAAGCGAATGCCATTTAACTTACTGCGCAGCAGTGGCGTCTTGTCCAGCATGATGTTGATCTGGATGCGGGAGGCGCCGCTAATAGGGAAGCCAAAGCGCGGATGTATATCGGCATAAGTCTGATGCAGTTCGGCATCTGGATTGATGCCCTCAAAATCCTTGTACAGTATCGGATCGCCGGTGAAGAAATGCGGAAACGATGGGAAAATTGGTGAATCATCGTAGCACCTGGTCGCATTGATTACGCCACTCGGCAGACAGAGATCAGTATTGCGGCAATAACATTCGTTGGCCGGATTCTCGGAAGGATGGGCAAAGACGTCCAAGGGCGTACGATAGCGCAGCACATCAATGTCATTGTAGATGGTCTCCTCCTTCTCGAAGCGTAGCGGCACCTTACGGCACAGTACCTGCAGGAAGACATTGACCGTGCTGCGAGTCTGCAGCATGGTGGGCGAGAACATGGACGGCTCGCTGCCATCGATGCGATTGCACTCGTCGCCCTGCCAGAAATCCAACTGGGGCTTGCCATTGAACTGGGTGATGATGCTAAACTTGGAGATGTCGTCCTCGCCCGTGTTCAGCTGCACCGAGTCCACGCTCGTACCGTTGCGCTGCAAATGGAGATCAGAGATCAGGGATTAGCTGTTGTGGTTTAAGTCGAGTCAAAGTTGTTTTTAGTTCTCACAGTTCTCAGCAGACCGAAGTGCGTCTTGCCGCCGCCCAGAGATTCCAGACTGATTATCTTGTCCCGATAGCCCCACAGATACTCGTAGGCAGTGAGTCGCTTGAACAGCGGCTCCTCAAAGAGCTTGATGGTGCCGGTCACAAAGAGGCGCTTGATTGCGGCCATTCGCTTCACATGCACCGCCGCCGACAGCAGCGGCACATTGGGCACCAGGATCACATCATCTTCCCGCACCGTCGACTTTTCCGGCAGAAACTTATACGATTTTTTATCCTGCAAGCAGATGTACCAATTCATATATTTGTTTACGAACTGGAATGTTGTGAGAGGCTTACCCGAAATGTAACCGTATGATTCTTATTGAAGGACACCTGATCCTTGATCGTATGCTCCTGATAGGTGAGCGGGCCCAGATCCTCGACGTGTATCTTGTCCGCTCGCCCAGCCAGATAGTCCTCAATGTTCGTATAGTTGAAGATGTGCGCCTTGAGTAGAGTATCATACTTGGGATCCGGCGAGAGCCAACTGTTCGCTGTATCCGAGTTCTCAGCGAGGATTAAATTCTGTGAAAGAAACAAGTGATCGGATATATATAGGTATATAATAGGTATATTTGCAATTAGAGCTGGTAAAGAGAGAATAAATGAATGTAGAGGGAAGCGAATATAGAGAGCAAATAAATAATCTTTAACTGGTTTTACCTCGAGCATTGTATTATTGTAGTATTCGGTAAACCACATCACAAAGAACCCGGTCACGCTTATCACAAACAGCAAAAACATGGAGCCCAGCACTGTATGTAAAAAGGTCGCAATAAAATTGGGTTAATTCGAGGGCGATTACACTGGTATAAATACTTGTGGCATGGACTTACTTATCAGTGTGCCCATATCCTTGGACGTCAGATTGCGCAGGGCCAACGATTCCAGTATCATGTCCAGCACCGTCAGCTTCTCGGGCCCGGGACTTGAGTAGTTCGAGGCATTGCCATTGCGTAGGGAGTTCAAGGTGTTGGTCTTCGATTTGTTTGCTTGTACTGTGAGATCCTCTGAGGCAGGCAGCGTTGGCTGTGCCACATCATGGTGCAGCGTAGCATGCGACATGATGTCTGGAGTATTTGCTGTAAAATATATAATGATTATTATGCATTATGCATTGCTATTAGCATTATTTATTATTTGGTTTATAAGTTGTCTTAGCACAGAGCCACGTCTCGCGTTATGCATGTTATATATAACCCTAAATGATCTATGGCGACACGTGTTATATGCCACATTGCCTTATCACTCGCCATTCCATTAGGGCCTTAGTATTTCGCTCTGGTCATTGAACCAACGAACACAAACTTGCAACTGCATGTTTCGCGTATAGAAATGGTTTGCCCATTCATAACTTAACCTGACTCAGGTACCTGTGCTCTATATAGATTGTATATATGTATGTACTATATATATTTATATGTATAATTCAATTCCGAAATGATCTAGCGCTTGAGTCGCAGCTCTTAACCAGCCGATCGTTGAACACCGTGTGTACTAACTAATCTCGGTTTTGGTTTTTTCACAAGCTACGCGTGCTACTCTCAAATCAAAGTACAATAACAATTCTATATATATACATATACATATAATATACTAATCGGTCTATATAGAATGGCACAGGGCTTATCAGTGCTTAGTAAATGCGAGAAGGCTACAAACACAATTCATACAGAGTATATTCAACGAGTATATTAAAGCGAATCTATAGACACAAATATGGACATATCAGCATACATATATGTATATGTATGTATGTATATACCTTATTATGCTCCAAATTGCGAACTTGTTGGGGTACGTCTTATTTTAGGGGCTTAAGCATAGTAACTATGAATATATAGATATACCTATGCCTATATACATATGTGTATGTGTGTATATATGTTGTATATGGGATTAGCATATAAGAGTGTTAAGATCTTTTATAATACTTTGTATTCGGATAATTCTCATAGGAATAGTAATGATTATAATGGCAATAAGATTTGGACAATAATAATGATAGACCGAAGAAAACGATAACAATCGCACGAAATCTATAAAAAGTCAGAATTTCTAGTAGTTCTTATCTAAAAAAACAACAAAAACAAAAAACTATTCTAGTTTCTATATATAAATGAATGAAATACATTGCAAACAATTCAAAATACTTGAGTGAGTGATAAGCTAATGCCCTAATGTAAGTTAGGTAGGTACAGGAAAGTTCTTATAAACAACAATTTTAAGTGCTCTTGTGGTTGCAGTTTTAGTCGATAATAACTTTAGAGTATCAGAGTATTTAAATATGCCGATTTGGGCAAACGAAACGATGAGCTATAATATATGTAAGAAATTTCTAATCTTTGATAGAACTTTCTGCTGATTTATTATATACATATATGTATATAATTAATCAGCAAAAAAATTCTATTAAATATATAAGTTATATACATATATATGTCTGTCTATATATTCATTATTGCTAGCTCTGCGTTAATGTCAGCTGGAAAAGGGGTCAACAACACTCTGATAAGAATTGCGCTGCTGTTTGTCATAATTGCCAATTTGAATTGAAAAATTTCCAATAATAAAAAACTATGAAAGGTAGCGGTTATCAGAACAAATGAACTGAGCTGTATCAAAAGTTGATGGACTCTCAAACGATTTACATACTTGCAGTCAAGTTCACATACACACACACACACGCGCACACTCATGTATTTATAAATACAACTGCATGTGGCAAGTATTTGGAAGTAGCTCGAAATATGTTCTTTTTTTATATATTTAATTTCTGCTCACTCGGTCGCTGATAAGTATTCACACACAAGCACAAACAGACATAGATACATACATACATGCGTACATACATACAGACAATATACGTACATGTGGCTGGACGTTGTGCGGGCGTTTAAAAGCTTTGAAAGTTGCACTGGCGCTGTTGTTATTGTTATTGTTGTGTTGTTGCTTCTGCTATTCAACTCACTGCTATGAAATTTAATTGACGCTGCAGCGTCTTTCACTCAGTGCCATTGACTGATAACACAATGGCACGGCCACGGAAGATGCGTCCACCTGTGCGGAGAGCAAGTGCCGGCATAAATAATAGCGATGCGCAAGAGCTCTAATACGCAGCTACTGTTGTTGGTGTGCACTTGAAAAATGTTCACATGAAACGCGGACAGGAACACGTATGAGCAGCCAGCTGATCGCAACAAATTGGAAACGAGACACGCGCACTCAAACTCACACAGGAATTGCACTCGCGCTTGTTCTCACTCAACGTTACTCTCTCGTCTGGCGTTGCTTCTCGCTTGCACTCACTGCAAATGGTGCTCCGTATGTATGCGCTCTTGCTTAGACATGCACTTTCCAAGACGCCTGCCAAACATTTGGCGTTTTAATTAATAATTTGTCGCTGTTTGCGCTGAGTGCGCACAAAATATGAAGTCAAAAATTTTAAAAGCTTGTTATTATTCGTATTACTGCTGTTGCTATTGTGCTGAGTGTTGTGTATTTCAATTCGGTTCAGCGACACACTACGCCTAGGCAGAGCTAGCTACTCTCTTGTTGCTGTCGAAATCTGATTGAATGATACTGGTTGTTGTTGTAATTTTGTTGTTGCTGTTCTTGTTTCTGACGTTCCAGTCTTTACTGGCTGAGTGTTGTCTTGTGTTTTGCGTTCTTTGTTACCCACTTTATTCTTTGTTTTGTCGCTATTTCGTTCTGACTGCCGATCGGTTGCTGTTGTTTTTGCTGCTCTTATTTTTATTATTATTATTGTTGTTTTTGTTTTTTCCTTTTCATATGGCAAGCTGGTTTTCCGTATGACTTGTTACAAATTCGCTGCAGTTTCTTTTGTTGTTGTTGTTGCTGCCATTGGGGATATTGCCTTTGTTTCAGATTTCTCTCATTGCACTCACTTTTCCATTAGCTACAGGTGAGCAGCAATTAATTGGCAACTCGTCTGCCAACCTGGCAATGCGAATTATTGAGGCAACACAATAATGTCAGACCCTTTCCGTTGCACGTTTCACATTGAACGGATTAGCAGGGCGACTTCACGCACTATCAATATTAAAATTGCGTCGTAAGATTAGATTCGTTTTGTTGTTGTTATTATTGTTTGCGTCGTTGATGCCGGAACCTTTGCCACTGCTTCGGCTGCTGTTGCTATGTTTGTTATTTTGAATTCGGGGTGTACCGTTACACACGGCGAACACACAGCGAGTTGCGCCCTGCCCACGAAACAAGTTATAACTACGACGCGCGCAACGCATTCACTGGCTTGGCCTGGCCTGCTGCTGTCCTCTATTCGCTGCCTGCGCCGTTGCTGCTGCTGCTTTCGTTGCGTCGCTGCATTCGACTGTGAGCGAGTGTTGATAAGCGAGCGAAGACATTTACAGCGGGAAGAGCAGCGCGCTGTTCGCAGCTGGCAGCTATGATTACTGATTGTTGACTGTTTGTCCTCTGTCTCTGCAGCAGACGATGTTCTTGTTTACGTATCGGGATCACTTCTTTCTGACGTAGCAATCGCACATTAGCATACGCATGCATACGACGGACACAAAGTGCAAATTTAATCACCGAAAGACAAAGAATCGACACAGCGAGTATCTTTCGTTGTATATACACATGTACATATGTGTGTATGTATGTATGTATGTATGTTTGTTTGTTTATAGGTATGCGCATAGCATCCCCAGCATTGCTGCTTAGACATGATACACTTCACCGTTCGGCACTCGTCGTCTTTGGCGTTCGGTAAACGGCGCTCGGCTTGTTGTTCAATGATTGTTTCGTTATTATCTTTTAGCGTGTGCTCCATTTCCATAGCAGCGGTCGAAGTCGAAGATGTGCACTGAAACAAATTGCGTTGTGCGTGAAGCTTTGGAAAGCTTCAAGGCTTATTGCTGCAGCAGCTGGAAAGAGCCATACGCTCTCCTCTCCTCGCTGCCATGCTCTCTCTCTCTCTCACTCTCAAGCAGCTGAAGGGAGTTGATCTTTGTACGAGCGACATCATGGTGTTGGTATGTATAATTGTTATCAATGTGTAATTTTAGCTATTTGTATGTTAACTCACTCTTATACAATTTCGTCTTATATGCTGCGTAGGCGACATGTTTGCATACTATTATACATGATTTGCTCTTATATTTTGACTTATACGCTGCATTAGGAGTTGCGCAATTGTGTTTTAAGGCTTAACAACTGGTTGACTCTTATAATTGAACTGGGATTTATTTATAGCAATGACATTCACCTAATCTAATTAGCGCTATAAAAATAAAAGCAGATAAGTCTTATTAAAAGTGAAATTGCGTCTCAGTTGCTGCTTCACCCCCAACCCCCCGCTCTTCATCTACCAGCTAGATAAGTGCTCTGTAACAACAAAAGTCTCGCGTTTGTTTTCTCTATCAATTAGCAGTTTCTCAGTGTCGAGAAATGACAGAATTTCTCTTTGTACATACATATGTCTTAAAAGGTGCAGTACACTTGACAAAAATAAAGCAATACCTCTCATTCACGCACTCTTTGTTTTTCAGCTTCCTTATTATATGATAGACTCATACGTGTTTTCACAGATAAATACATATGTATGTATGTATATAATGAGAGGTATATGTATATATTTAGATTAACGTTTTACCTGATTCCACACGCACTAAACGTGTTCACACTACCCAAGGCACAAGAGATACACATATGTATGTACATACCTATGTATTTGTAAAGATTAATTCGCATGTACTTAATATATAGCTGTAAATAGCTGATAAACGTACGAGTCGAGTTATTGAACTCTATTCAAGTGTATTCTGCATTTATCAGTTTAGTCAAGAGTTTACTTTACAATAATCTCGCAGCTATAATACCAGTATTTACATACATGTATTTATTTCACCCCTCCAAACCCGACTTTTACCTCCTGCGTAGTCAGCGATGCTTGCTAAGCGTGCTATTTGCGCTGTCAATCATCATACCCTATACAATGCGTTGACGAGGTATAAAAGCGCTTGCTCTTGTTGATTTCCGCCCGTAAGGGTTTTGGTAGCAGATATTAAATTAAGATTTGAAAACTTAGTTAACAGTTGATCAGTTGATGATTGGATCACAGCACTCTCTTTCTCTTTGTTTTTATACCCTGTTTTCCTTTTACACTTGAAGGCCTTGGGCAAACACCTGTTCAGCTTGACTGATAACGTTGGACTTATCATATGAACTCTCTTTCTTTCTTAATATCTGTGATTAATTTTACATTTGTTTGTTGATTTATATATCTGCCTTCATTTCTCTCTTCATTTATGTCTTATGTCTCCCACTTTTTCTTTTACTCTCTCTCTCTCTCTCTCTCTCTCTCTCTCTTTCCCTCTCACTCCCTCTTTCTCTTTTTCCGCAGGTTCCTTCTCTCATATCTCATTGTATGGTTTACTCTTTGTCTTTTATTCTCACTGACCTTCAGCTTATCTTTATCTTTCTCTCTTTGTCTCTCGCTCTCTCTCTCTCCCCACTCTCTTTGTGGAGTTCTCATTTTAATGTACTTTAACCTTCAGCGCTTCGTTTAGGGTTCTTCACTTTTACAGGGTATTGGAATGCCAGCAATTGCTGGCAGGCTTCTTACTTACTTATTTGCCACCCATCGAATAACAAAATCATCCAAACAAATGATAGCCTCTTTGAACTTTGTCCACATCACTGGAATGATTAAGCTGACGACCGAGCACAGATGAATATATACTTCAATATAGTAGAAATGTTTTCGTGCGCTTAATAGCTTTTCAATAGGCAGCCTTCACAGATCTGTCGCTGCGAACATAACCTGCTTAAATATATATTTATTATACATACATACATGCATAACTGGTGGAAGGAAGTGAGTTCGAGTTGGCAAATAAAATGCAATTATGAAGCCTTAGCTCAGACAGCTTAAGTGTCGTTCAGAGTTAGCTAATGCTGTCTGAGTCGTATTGGGGCTTTTGGCTGTTATCAGAGCAGTGGGGTCCTACGTCAAAAGGCAGACACATTGGCATTATTCGGCTTTATCGCTAGCCAATGCATTCATTTCCTATATGTCTCACTCTTATCAATCCCAAGTCGAAGGCACTTTAATTTATTTTCTACTGCGAATGGTGCTATAATATATAGATAGTATATATAGTCGATACTAAATAATATACATATGTATAATTTTAAACAGATAGCCCGGGTTCAAGTGCCAAAAATAGTTTCAAAAGTTTACATAAAAAACAATTTCCAACTATTTGTTGTCTCTTTTTGATTGGATTTCGCATTCCCCACCTATTCAAATTGAATTTGAAATTCAAAATTCTGGTTACACACATTGGCATGATTCATAATGGGTCTTTTTTGCAATATTTGTCTCCGTAAGTAAGAAAAATGCGACAGTAATTGTATTTTAGTGGTTGGCGGACAGAAGGGCGGAGACCTTACGTAGGTCCAATTGATAGCACGCTAACTTATCTCATTACATCTGAACTGCTCTCAACAAATGTAAGCTTAAGTGCGATCTATTCGAAATGATTTGTTGTTGTGCCTATATCTCCTCTATATGTTTATTCAGTATTGCATATATGTATGTACTATCAAGCTGTTAGAATACCGATTCAGAAATCTTTATATCTGCGATTTTCTCTTTCTCTGTCTCTCCAGATTCACTCTCGCTTACTGCTACCAATCCTATCCTCACTCTCATTCAATCTCTGTCTCTCTATAATTTTGCTTTGTTATAAAACCCATAAAATTTTGAAGGTTTGCTTATTTCTTAGCAAATAGCATAAGTTTAAGGTTCGGCTCATGGTAAATGTATGTTAGATATGAATTCTGGCTTAAGCTTCTGTCAGCCTCGTTTATCCGTGCCATTTCAGGGCGTTTACGTTTGTCTATTCATACCTCATGTTTCATGTTTTGTGATTTAATATTTATGAGATCGTTAAAAAAAAAAAGAAACAACAAATATGCCAGTCCGTATGTCATTTTACATAAACAGAAAGGTCGCATGCAAGCCGGTTAGCCTTATTGGCATACAAAGTTGTAATTCGTTTAGAGTTTGTGGCTTGAATAGGCCTATTAACTGCAATGGCTTGTGCGTGTGCGTATGTATGTGTGTTTGCCTGTCTGTGTGGGGTGTCATCGATGTAGTTCAAGGTCAGCCAAATTAACCTTGTCGAAACTGTAGCAATGCTTAACTGACGTATTCCCCCCTAAAAGTTTTCAACGAAGTTACTGTATAAACAAGAAATTGCATTGGAAAAACACTTACAGACCCGATTCTGGCTAAGCACATGAGTTGAGGCGAATATTTCCCACTTAGGCAAACACTTCTAAGCCATAAGTGAAGTCTACTCACTTTACTATTTCCTATTCAATATATGTATATTTCCAGTCCAACTGCAATGCAAATGCAACAAGTTTTTCTCGGTTTTTTTTTTTCATTATTATTTTTGTTTTTCCAGCTGACTCTGTGTGTGTTATGCCCACAGCAAATTTACATTTGGTTTTTTCTTGTCATAGTTTTCTATGTTAAGTAAATACGAAGATAAACAATTCTGGCGTAGATATATGTATGTATGTATGTTGCAACTGGCCAGAATAACAAGAATTGCCACAATAAGCGGCCACATCTTAATGCAACTTTGCGCAATGGCGAGGGTTGTGTCAAGTTGGACACCAAACACCAGACAGCACAACAACAACAACGTCAACATCAACAGTAATAGCAACAACAACATTTTTGTTGTTATACATTCTTAAAATTGTTATGTTTCGCAAAGCGAGACGACAAATTGTTAGTCATTTACTCGTTTTTTGGGCATATAATGATTTGCGTGTATGTGGAAATCAAAGATATGTTTGTTGTCGTTGCACGTTTTGGCAGCGACAGCATAAAATGAAACGATACGAAACGAAAGACTTCAATGCAAGCAACAAACTTGTTTTTATCAGCCCGCACATAACACAAATAGCAAAAGCAGCGCGCCAGCAGCGCAGCACAGCGGCAGCAGCAGCAATAATCATGCATGACAACGCCATTCAATAGAGCTTTTTATCAATTGCATTTGCAAGGCGGCGCGAGCACTAAAAAGCTTTTACGCTGCACTCGGCGCTCTGAGCGCAAAGCTGAGTGAGCAGCGCAGCAGCTACTGAGCTGAGTGAGCGGCGAACAGTGAGCGCTGCGCACTGAAGCTTACTCTCGCCTTTGACGCCGACGATGTTGCGGCGTCGCGACGTCGCTGACCGTTTGCGTTTGTTACCTGTTTATCTGGTTTTTTGTCGCAATTCAAGCTAAGCTTGAGCTTTTGCGACTGTGCGCCCGCTGCCTAAACATCTTTCGTTGTGCGCGCATTTCAAGTCTTCAGTTATTCAGCGGCTTTGCTGGCGTTCAAGTCGTTTCTCTTTCGACGTTGCCGGGTGCGTTAAACAATAAAAAAAAAAATCATTTTAAGCCAAGAATCTTGACTGCATACCAATTACACTGTTAAAGCCGACTCGTGCACACTTTTAGACGGTGTGCATTAGTATATATGTGAGTGTATGTGTGAGTGTCCGTACGTGTGTTTGTCGTTGTGTTAATTTTACTATTTTGAAATGCCTGCGGTTGCCTGGCAAGCCAATATTGTGGCTGCTATTGCTGCGGTTGTGGCAGTTGTTGCTTTTGCTATTGCCTTTACTGTTGTTGTTGTTGTTAGCTCGTGTGTCTTTCACAAAATCGAAACAGGCAACAAGTGTACTTACACTTGTCCACTGCGCACAGTAGTCGCATTCCAGAGCTCTGCCGCAGTAAAAGTTGCAGACAGGCCACGATAATATGCCACATCGATACATATTTAATACAAATTCGATTACATACATATGTGTGTAGATATACAAATATATATATTAATATATATATCGCTTAAGTTATCATGTCGCAAGACCTTGCCAGTAGGCCCAGCCAAATGAAACCGAATGAACATGCTTATTGGCTTTAAGAGCGGCGCAGGCAAAGCGGAAAATCATTAAGATACATGTGTAGCTATGTAACATACACAAAAACGCACACACACACACAGGCACACTCTTGCATCTTGTGTGTGTGTGTACGTGCATAGTTTTTATGATTACTTATGTGGAAAAAGTGAAATTTCGCTGTTGACGCCACGAAGAAGCAGCCACTCAAAACGAAATAAAAGCTAAACATCAAAATCAAAGTGAAGCGCGCACAAATATATAAATAAATAAATGCAAGACGCTGACCACATAACCAACAACCATTTATCCAAATATCCGTTTTATCAAAAAGAGAGCGGGTGAGACAGACAGAGAGAGCGAGAGAAAGAGAGAGGGAGACCGCGTGTCTGCTATTTGCATTATTATCCGGCTAAGTAAAAGCCCTTTGGCACACGCAGCTTTACAAATACACATGCATATCTTCGTTGCGTGCGCAACAAGTGCCGCTAAAGCTATTTATATAGAAATATCCGTTTTATCCGACAGAGAGCGAAAGGCACGCTGTGGTGGGTGTTTGTGTGCCACTTAACTTTATCCGGCTAAGTAAACGCCCTTTGCGTTAATTTGCAGACACCGTTAAAATGATTCATTTTATAAAAATTGCGTGCTCTGCGACAATTGTCGCGCTTTGTCTGTAATAGTTGCTATCTCAGTATCACTCTCTCTCCCGCTCGCTCTTTCTTGAATAACACGTTGCGGCAATAACAGAAAACTGACCTACTACCAAGATGGAACGAACTGGCGTTGTCACTGAGACACGCCATTGTCTAGCTAAGCAACTACAAAAAGCAACAATTTTAAATCACTTTATTGTACACATATTATCAAATGCAACAAAAACAATAGTCGAGAGCCAAAAAATAAACTTTAAATATAACAAAATATTGTCAACAGCTACGTCGCTCACTTTTTGGCCCGGCCAAAGTCACCGACAGCAACAACAATAACAACAACCGACGGCTAAAGCAACTACATAAAATTGGGTCAGGGTAATTGTTTACACTAAGTAGCTACTGCTACTGCTACAGTTGCTGTTGTTGCTGTTGCTGTTGCTTTTGCTGTTTCTGTGTTTGTGCAACATTTTAAACGCAGTGAAATTATGCGGCATCTCGCAGCGGCTTTGGCTTGCAACTTGCTGCTGGCATTGAAAGCGCTCTTCGCGATTCTCAGCTCCCAGCCAGCAGCACTCTCAGTTGCCCACTCAGCACCTTCGTTTAGAAAGTAAGTTTCTATTGAAGTGGAGTGGAGTGGAATGGCATGGAGTTCTGCTAAATAGCAAAAAAAAAAACGCGATTTCACGTTAAACGCCCAACAGTTGTTAATTAGAAAAAAAAGCAGCAAGCTAATCACAAACAATTACACTTGGAGTATAAAAAAAAAACAGAAATAAATATTTTAAAATATTATTTTTAGCTGATATCATATGTTGTTGATAATTTAACTATAGGTATATAGCCGATTAATAATAGATTTTAGTTGAAATATTTCTTAATATAGAATATTGCCTAGCTTAAGGCGCAGCTCTAAGAGACTGCAAATAAAACTAGAATTGCATTAGATATTTAAATGAAGAATAAAGGGTCACAAACAAAAGCTAAGCGCTAAGAATTTCATTTGATTGCAAAGCTCTCTTGCCTTTGTCAAAGGAGAGAAGCCTGTTTATTGAGCTGGCAGACAAAAGCAAAATGCTATATATAAATTGTGCTACCTGATTTCTAATTCATATAATTAATCTTGTCACTTTCTGCTATTCATTAAAAGAATAATGATTGCCTTTATGTATATATATATAAATAGACAACAACTGGCTATTGCTAGCATTCATATCTTATTTACTTAGTTTGTCGCTACTCATACCACTATATAGATAATTGTATTACTTTAACTTTAAACTTATATAGCATGCCATCGTCTAGCTGCTAGCAATACTCACTTCTTATTTCTTCTTCACTTATTTCTTATTTTTCATAACTAAAGAATAAATAAACGAAAGCAAGTGTGGTGGACAGACAAAAGCTGATTGCTATACATCATTTCTTATTTATTTCTGATTAGAAAGATCATTCTGATTAGCAATACATTCTTTTGTTTATTAAAATAGTAAGCAATGCATACTACAAAGAAAATCTGAGTGTAAGTTACATACACTCCCTTGTGATTTTCTCCGATTTCCCATTTGTGATAAAGCAACAGCTGTTATTGCTGAACGTCAGCGCACGACAACTGCAACTTTAAGGCATTTCCATAAGTATATACATATATATGTATGTATATACATACATCTGTTTCCCAGTTGTCAGTAATATCAACTTGAGCTACATATATAATATCAGCTGTTTATGACTGTTTGGACAATATTATTTCGCTGGCAATTTCTAATCGAAACGGCTAAAAATAACACAAATCATACTTGATATACGATCGTTTCTCTCACTGTAATTGGCATTCATTGAACTTGCCAAACGTACAAAAAGCAACAACAAATCAGAAAGAAGAAAAAAAAGCACAAATTGTGGGCAGAGCCATTTTGGCATTCAGTGGCCAAAACAATTTGTTGCCTGATTTATGGCTCAATGGTCAATTGTTCATCGGCTGAATGTCGCCCGAAAAGCGCACAAAATAATAATAATTATATTAGTTAATTACTATTCAATACGCATGTCATGCGACAAAACCCATCTGAACGTGGTCCAAGTATTTGGCTCTCTGGCGTCAATAACTGTTTGGCGCAATTTATTCGTACCTGAGCCGATCATTTTCGATTGTTGTTGCTGCTGCTGATGTTGTTGTTGTTGTTGCTATTATAACTAATAGCGGTACGACCTTCAGCGCACACTAAGCGCCGTTCAATATACAAGCCAACATCATCTTTGTATGTGTAAGCGTGTGTGTGTTCGGGGCAAAGTACAAACTGTGGACAAGCTCTGCAAACAGATTTTAATGATTTGCCAAATACCCAGTATTAGATATGGTTGGCGTTTTAAAGTTATCAGATCTACTAAATTTGACTAAAAGAGAGTCCTTCTAAGAGAATAGAAAGAGAGAATATCCTTTGCCGCACTTGATCGTACAGCCTTTACCTTTGGTGTAGCGCTCTTAGAACCAACTCTCAGACTTTAATCGATTTTCTGTATTAGACTGCAAGAATACCCTGTAGTAGACTGAATAAAAGAGAATATTTATATTTATTCTTCTTATTTATCTTGGAATAGTAGACAGTGTGATGCCCTATGGACTTCTTCACTTAACCCTGTACCAAACTACTTAACTCGCACTCTCAGTTCCATAGCCAAAGAAGATCTTAACTTGTATGCTACAAAATCCACTCAGTTATCTTAGCCATCTATCAAGTACGGGGTATATCAGATCCAAATACAAAAAGAGTGCAGTCAAGGCAAAAAACAGTATTAACTTGTGGCTTAGTTGGTCGAGCATTTCCGTGACATGGTCAAGTGCTGTTTAACTGCAAATAAACACAGACACAATCTGGCCGACACGCAGATATGCGTTTTTCTCTCTTCAACTTCTTCTGCTTCTTGCTGCAAAGCGCAACTGAAACGTGCCCATAAGCCAAATGCCAATTGACGTTGCTGTTGACCATAAGCTGGCCATAGAAAGAGATACTGTTGCAAAAAAAAAATAATAATACAGATATAGTCAGGTATCTGAGATGCGTTGCCAGCCTATATAGACGCCACCTTGACGCTGGCTTATAAGAACCTCAACTGCATTCCGCTCAGTGAAAAGATCTGTATTGTTAACAACTAGATAAGACGACAACGAAAATTGACGCACTGACAATTAAAAAAGTTTTCGTTGTCGTTGTCGTTGTTTGGATTGTCTATTGTTTCGTGCGGCGCTTGCAAATGGCTTGGTTAATAAATGTATTCATCAGAGTCAGATTTGTTTTTAAATATTTTATGATGCCTGCCTGTGCCTGCAATTGTCAATAATCAAGCGGTTTGGAAGCAAACAGGCAACGCTTTATAGAAATTATGGCCAGCAACAACAACAACAACGACCGCAACAACTACAATAGGGGCAACCGCAATATTGAGGCCCTGGCCTCGGTCAAGGTGTTTGCCAAAATTAAAAATACAATTTTTGTATTTTCATACACACTCTCTTAATAATATGCGTATATGCCAAGACAAGCCTGGCTATTAAGATGCTCAGCGTATTGGCAACAGCATTTCAATACCCTGTTCTCGGCACACACAAAGAGAGTATGCTGTTTCTGTGTAGCTGAGTTGTCTATAAGAGGAAAGCACAAGAGTCGATCGACCTTCTGCTTGGTAGGGAGAATTCCCTACAGAATCGCTCTTCTGCAGTGAGCGTAAAAGGAACCTTGAAAAGGTCTCAAGAGCTGTTCGATCCACGTTGAGTGCAATGTCGGCAGCTATAAAGGGCGCGCCTGAACAAGTGCCTGGTCAGTCTCATCCCTGACCTGGTGCAAGGCGGACACAGTGAGGGCGCTACGTTTTACTTTTTTTTTTATTATTTTATTATTTTGTATACTATGTACATATATTTACTTGTATTTGTATATTTATAAGAGATGATTTATCATGTTATTATTTTAAAATTGTAAACAATTAAATTTGGCATTCATTTTTATTACCTTATAATATATATATGTATGTATTTATTTATTTATTTTTAAAAATATATATACATATATATTTATATTTATTTTATATATTTTTATTTAATTTAAAATATATTATTAATCAATTAAATAGATATATAAAAATAATAGTTTTTTTTTATTTATATTTTATTCATTACTTTAGTTTTACTTTTTTTTTAATTTATATTTTACTTTAGTTTTTTTATTTATTTTTTATTCTTTACTTTACTTTGCGATACTTTTTTTTGAATAAGTAAAGGGCATATGATTTTTTTAGTTAATATTTTATAGTATTGTTTATACTCGTATTATAATGATAACGATAATAATAATAGCAGCAAACATGATGGTGATATTATAATCATTAAGAATGTAATGATAATTTTTTAATGATAATGATGTTGATAATGATAATTATGCTAAAACTTACTAATGAACATTAGTATTTTTTATTAACGATGAGTTCATCATTAACTTTATAATAATAATCATAATAAATATATTTCCGTATATATGTCTAGTTTAGTATATATCTCTAATTGTTTTCTAATAGTCTTCACCATCATAAACTGCCATAAACTGAAGAACTATAAAAATAGTAAACTATAGACGTATATACATACTAGCGTTACTTCCCCAATACTGTTTAATGTGAATAGTAGACTGTTAAACATACTCCGAAGTCCATGAAAGGTTTTATACTAGGTATTGCATAGTTGAGCATTTGCAGAGCTCTACCTAGTTTTTTTTTCTGTAAATATGCGTTTATGCGTCTATACGCATGGCTATTAAGACGTTCAGCGTTTTGGCAAAAAACGATTTCTTTGTCTTTTGTTTAATTGCCTGACTGCTTCTGCTGGAGTTGAGGCTTACTTGGGCGGGCTCTATTCATGGACCCAATCATGTCGATGCCTATTGTCAACAACAAAAGCGAAAACAAAGTCGAACAGCCCATTAAAAAAGATTTACGAAATCTTTAAACTAGCTCTAGAGAACTCTAGAAAACAATTGCTGACTTGACAACGTTCTGAAAAACAAAAGCCAAAACTAAAAGATTGTATAACACACGAAATGCCAAAGAGAGTATTCAAAAACGTTGTCTGATAAATTAACCAATGGAAAAATATAGAAATAAAATTGTAAAGAAAAAATCAGAAAACAGAAAATAAAACATAAACAATACAACACAACGGACAAGGCCAGTTTGCCCTGAAACGTGTCTGAGTTTGAGGTTCAGAGCTCGGCCCTCTCCGAACGAGTTAAACTTGACTGCTACACTTTAGACTTGAGCGTGGCTAATATATACACGGATCGTATGTAGAGAACCCAAGACATCTAAACAATAATAACAATAATTATCATCATCTCGCTCATCATGATCGTCATAATGATCATTTTATTTTATTATTTTTTATTATCAACAAAGTTCTGAAACTTTGCCCGGCAATCAACTTATGCATTCCTAGCTCGGCTTTCATTAACTAGCCAAGTTAACGATTCTCGGCCTTAATTTAAAACCAGATTTGCATCTTTATCGTAGTTTATTATAATTATTTCTGTTCTGCTATTTATAGTTCTGCACCAGAAGGCGTTTCACACTCTAACATCCGCACAACGATCACAATATGAACGGACCCAAACACAAACTTTGTACCAAACTCTCCAGCACATATCTGCGCAAATGGTGTAAGTAGAGCATTCACAGGTCGGATATGATTTCTAGATGTAAGAGTGAAGAGCGTTCTAAATGCAAATTGCAAGGTTTACGTGTATTTGTTGCCTGGGAAAATTAATCAGCCGCAGCTAACATAATAAGGTCAATGTTGCCAGATTGCTAAAAAAGCGCTTAGCATACATTTTAAACTAGGGATAAATTAGATGCAGGTGTATGTGATTCTTGGTTCAATCTGCATTTTAGAATACTTCTCTGTCAAGTCATATTTATTGGCTAGAAAATTCCATTAGTTTTTGTTGGCTATACCACATTTACTTTAGTACAAGTTTTTCTTCTTTTTTTACAAACTGTTCTTAGTTTATTAGCATTTAAATTCCATTAGTGCTAATCTAATATAATGTTAATGGCTTTCAACTTTATGGAATCTTTTTGAGATATTTCAGTGGTTCTTTCAAGTGAATAGTTTCAAAGTTTAGGGCTTTACCTGAGTGGCTAAACACATTACTCAACCAAATTATAAGTTATATAAAAGTGTTGGCTATTTCCGTCTTTAATTTAAATCAATTACAATTATACAGTCCGAGCAGCTCGTCACAGTTTTCTGACAAGGCTGACAAAGCGAATGAATTAGACGCAGTTAATTAAGAGAGCAGTGATTAAAAGATTTGTAACAGCTAAATAGGCTCTTGATTGAAAGTAAACTTGATGGTAAATTAAATACGTAAGCAGCCAATTAGGCGGAAATAGATGTACAGCAGTCTATAATAAGCTAATAAAATGGTCCAAGTGTTGCTGTATAATTGAAATTTTCAATTTGGCTGAAAATTACGTTCTAAGTATGGAAACTGCACGCGTACTAAGGCTAAATGTAATTAATTTGGGAATTTTTGGAAGGTATGGAATATCAACAGTGTTGCCAGATAGTTGAAATTTTGTCCATAATATTTAAAATTTGTGCAGAATCCAAAAGAAAAAATCTCTTAAGCTTTTATGGATTAAGATTACTGATTTCTTAAGAATGTTGGCAGATAGTATTAGATTTTAGAGCTCCATAACTCAAATGTAACTAAGAGTGGGTGTAACCACCATAAGCACTACAAAAGAAAGCTTTATAAATTTCCAGAAAATGCACCTTAAATATTTCCAAGTAGCTTGAGCCTCAATAAACCTTTGCTGCATAAAGGTTTTCAGTTACATTCGAGCAAGAGCTGGTATTGTATTACTGAATAGGTGTATTATTTCCGTATTGCATTGAAATCGAACTCAATCATTACCAACTGAATAGCTTGCTGGGCGACAGACACATGCCTTTAATGTTTTCTTGACTGTTTCGCTATGACTGGTTTTACAGGTATTTCAATTTTGAATTCTAATTGATGGGGCAGATACCAGATTTTATATATATATGTATATGTATATATATATGAAGATGTCTATGCGGCGCTTTCTTGACATTGTCAAGGTCTTTTACACACATAGCGCATAGACAGTTATTCAGACATTCAGTCAGCCAAGTCAATGTTTACCTGGCATCAACAAACCTCACACATTCTTGATGAATCAGCCGAAATAATTTGATTTTTGCGTTCTAAAGTTATGTAAATAAATAAATATATACACACATACATACATACATATATATACATATGTATATGCATTCGATTTGTTTACACACAATAATACTTGAGTAGAGTTTCAATGGCGAGGATAATAAATAATTGCGCTTCGCATTGCAAGCTGACGTGAGGGCAAACAAGTGGAGCTTACGACTCAATGGCTGGCTATCATAACTGGTATAATACGCGGTTAGTTAGTTGGGCATTAATAAATGCATTGATAAGTCGACTTTCTGGAAAAACTAGCCGACGTTCATTGGAGTCCATTAATTTATACAATTATTCAATCGGATGATTAATAGCTAATTGCAGCTACGTTTCGTTCGTATAACTTGCATTAATTAACTGGCGAACGAACAATGCTATAAGGTCGCCAGATCAACTAGCCACAAAGCAAACGAAATGTGCTAAAAATAACGGAACGAATGGATTTTCGACTCAGAGATGAGTCTATGAACTTTGGTTGAATTTACAATCTATCGATTATCGATCTATTATATAAATATGGGCATCAAGTTTTAGCTAATCAATGTGAATTAACGCTAGACTCTGATATTTATTAATGAAATAGATTAGGTATTGGAGAAACCCATTGAAGGTGTTGATCAATGTAAGACATATGCACACTTCACACTAAATTCGAGATATTTCCGAAAAGAGCCAATTATATCACTTCGTCTGGAGAGCGGCGCGACACTGATTCACCTTGCTGATCCTAGCTTGACTTGACTTGCATATGTAATTTTGGATCGAGCCAAAGGGGCGAAGGTCAACAGCTAAATTTTACCTTTCCAGTTGAATAACTATGAAAGAGTCTGCAAAGCGGAATGACTGAAACGTCTAGAAAAGCTAGCCAAGGCAACCTAATGCAACAAAACAAAATGAGATTAATAATTCGAACTCGGTTTTATGCTAAATACGGCTTATCAGAAAACTATAGCTGAGAGAGTTGGCACCCAAAAGACAGATCAAAGTATAGAGCATCATGCGAGAAAAGAATATTTTTCTTCTTACTATTATTATCATATTTTAGATACATATAAATGTCTTTAATTATATACATTTCATATTCATTGTATAGGAAACTTCTAAAAATTCCCCCATGATATTCCGGTTTTAGAATAAATTTAAATATATATATCGTTCATTAAGTAAAAGTTGAGATCCCAGTTTTAAAAGTAGTAAAAGTTTTAGAGTCTTTGATTTAAGTTTTAGAGTCACTGAATTATCAGCTAAATATATGTATGTAGTTCAATAATTTGGATTTGTTAAACTAATTTGTTGAAATTGCTTACTGTAAGCATTCGCACCTCAAAAAAAAAGAACACAAATGCATTAGTTCTCATTAGGATAAACATTTATGGCAATATAAATGATCTATTCTACTGTTATCCATATAATATTTATGAATATATAAAAGTATGCACATATTACTTCTATGATTCATCTGGTGTGTGCAACGCATCTGTAAGATTTGAACTCGTATCATTTAACACAAATCAGGCGGCGACGCCTTTATTAGCTCTTTGGGTTCAGCTTGGGAGGTGAAAAATGATGTACGTGCACTGAGTGCATAAAGCGAGCTGAGATGAATCATTGCTCAGAGCATATGGCATAGGGGATCAGTCAAACGAATCGTTCGTTATTAAATGAAATTTCGTTTTCTCTCTCTCTACTCTATTTCTATCTCTCAGGGATTACAATTGTAATCGCCGTCCTTTTACTAATTGGCGGAGTTTTGGTTGCCTGTGAATTTTCGGTGCTAATCAATGCGATAGTTGATCGCATGATTGCGCTGCGACCCGGCTCCAAGACCTTTGGCTGGTGGGCCAAGCCTCCCGTTGAGCCGCGCATCAGCTTGTATGTGTACAACGTGACTAATGCGGATGATTTCCTAAGCAACGGCTCCAAGGCCATTGTCGATGAAGTGGGACCCTATGTTTACACGTAAGTTCAAGATCTCCCACTCTCTCTCTCTCTGTCTCTCCCACTTGAAATGTTAATGATTTGATTTTGCAATTTTGCAGCGAGACATGGGAAAAGGTGAACATTGTGGAGAATGACAATGGCACGCTGAGCTACAATCTGCGCAAGATCTACAAGTTCCGTGAAGATCTGTCGGCTGGTCCCGAAGACGACGTGGTCATTGTGCCCAACATACCCATGTTGAGTGCCACCTCACAGAGCAAGCATGCCGCCAGGTAAGAGAGCAACTCGAATACTCCATTTCCATGTCACTTCTAAGTGGATTGCTTTGATCTCTTTTAGATTCCTGCGCTTGGCCATGGCCAGCATCATGGATATATTGAAGATCAAGCCGTTCGTGCAAGTCTCTGTGGGTCAGCTGCTCTGGGGCTATGAGGATCCTCTGCTCAAGCTGGCCAAGGATGTCGTGCCCAAGGAGCAAAAGCTGCCCTACGAGGAGTTCGGTCTGCTCTATGGCAAGAACGGCACCTCATCGGATCGCATCACTGTCTACACCGGCACCGAGAACATCAAGCAATACGGCATCATTGACAAGTTCAATGGAAAAACACATTTGCCGCACTGGACCACGGACAATTGCAATCGTCTGGATGGCACCGATGGCTCCATCTTTCCGCCGCACATTAGCAAGGAACGTGTGCTCGAGGTATACGACAAGGACCTCTGTCGTCTGCTGCCATTGGTCTTTGAGCGTGAGGTGGACACGCCCAACGATGTGCCCGCCTATCGTTTCACACCGCCCGAATGGGTATTCGCCGATGTGGAAAGCCATCCGGATAACATGTGCTATTGTCCAGCGGGCAAGCCCTCCTGCTCGCCCAATGGCCTCTTCAATGTGTCGCTGTGTCAATACGGTAAGCCAACTAGCCAAGTCCACTAGATCTCCACATTTCTATAGCCGATCTTCTCTTCTGCAGACTCGCCCATTATGTTGAGCTTCCCGCATTTCTACTTGGCCGACGAGAGTCTGCGCACTCAGGTCGAAGGCATTTCGCCGCCCATGAAGGAGAAGCATCAGTTCTACTTCGATGTGCAGCCCGTAAGTATATGGAATTTGCGCTCCACTAGCTGATCCTTAATACGACTATTTCTTCCTCTTCTTCTCCAGACAACGGGCACCACTCTGCGTGTGAGCGCTCGCATCCAGATCAACTTGGCCGTCAGCCAGGTGTTCGACATCAAGCAGGTGGCCAACTTCCCGGACATTATCTTCCCCATTTTATGGTTTGAGGAGGGCATCGAATCGCTGCCCAACGAGGTCACGGACATGATGCGCTTCGCCGAGAATGTTCCGCCCAAAATTCGCGTCGTTCTCATCGTGGGCCTGTGCACCCTGGGCCTGGTGCTGCTGCTGCTCTCCACCTTCTGCCTGATTCGCAATTCGCACAGGCAGAGCACACTGCACTTGGAGGGCTCCAATTATCTGGCCACCGCCCAAGTGGACATGAACAAGAAGCAGAACAAGGAGAATCCGCCCAATGGCAGATATTGAAGAGGCCTCACCGCGCGCTGATCTTCTTCAATATATTGTTTTGTAAGGGGCCTTAGTCGGCGCATTAGTCTTAAAATGGAATTTTCTTTTAGCTAGGGAACTCACAGGCAAAATCTCTCCGAGTGCGTTTAGTCTAGAACAAATGGAGCTGGGAAGACTTATGTGTATGTACTTATACTGTATATTGTATGTATGATAGGTCCTCGTTGTAAGTACTTATGTAATCGTTATAAAAACTTTCAAGTGTATTAACTATATATATATATACGTATATATGGTCTGTCAAGCAACGGTCGTGATCATTTTAAGTCTCAAAAACAAACCCAAATTCTATGTCATAAAAAAAAACAAAAACAAAATTATGCATGACCAAATGAAAGTCACAAATATAAAATCAATTAACGAAACAAGATTCACAAAATCTATATATCAATATCTATACATATATATGTATATCTATAGATATTCATTAATGTTCTCTCAAGTTTCGTTCCTCATATAAATGTGCTTGATTAGACAATTAACAAACAAAATTTGAATGGACTGGCAAAAATTCCGATGCGTTACAAACGAACTACAACAAAAATATAATATATGATATATCTACAAATAATATAATATAATATAATATAAAATAATATAATATAATATATATATATATATATATATATCTGTGTCACATATGTTGTATGTGTATATGTGTGTGTATCGTATCTATATCTGTATAATGTATATGACTCTAATGTGTACAATAAATTACGCTATTATTTTAATTAGGCACTTAAAAAAACAAATACATACATTGTGAATATTTCTTGCCTTTTGAGGAAGGGTTTGATGGGCTTGGAATTGAATTCGGATTCGATTTGGTTTAGGCTTTGCCATAAATCAATTCGTTATTGTTTTCTGAAGATGATATGTGACTACTTTATAATAGCTATTCTATTTAGATGTACAGCCAGCATCGAAATGCTTATTAATGTCTGTTTAAATAGAGGTTCTCAATTGCTTCCATTAGGGTTAAGAAACTTTGTCAAGGTGTCAGCTTTTTAGTAGATGAATCAATGATGTGTATAGCTATATATATACCTATGTATATATATACCTACGTATGCCTATAGATATGCATATGAGAGTCATAGATATATATGTCATATATTATTTTGCAAATTTCGCTCTTAAATTAAATTTGACAATTTAGTGCAGATTATTCTACAATTCCATATCATCTAGAGCAGTTCTTATAGTTCGACTTAAAAATAGATTATAATTAGGTACAGCTGCACCTTAGCATGGGCTTTCCAGCTAACTTATCAGAGCACAAATTAAATTTTATTAATTTGAAATTCATGCTGAGCAAACGCTATAAAACGAATCAAGCTGAAATTTGTTTTGTGAATTAAATCGAAAGTGAATAATGAACACAAAGCTAACGTGCTCAGTGAGGAAGTTCAAATTTCCATCGAATAGAGCTGTTTCTTGATTAGATTTCACTTGAATTATACAGAAAACGTAACGCTACAAAGCAAATCCCTATGGCATATGTAGCTATAAGATCTTAAAAGATTTTATTTTTAATATTAAAAATTTTTATATTAATAAAAAAAATGAAAATTATATAAAAAATATATAATATATAAAAATAAAAAATTTTAAAAGTATAAATTATAAATTTAATGAAATTTTGAATATTAAAAATTTATATATTTAAAAGAATAAAAATTATATATAAAATATTTGCAAAATTATATAGTTAAAATATTTTAAAAACTTTAATAAAATTTTATATATTTTTTTTTTAATTTAAATTTGCAAGTTTAACATTTTTCATAAATTGTATAAATATATTTTGTTTTTAAAAAGTCAATTAAATTCACTCATACAGCACAATGTCTCTATTTTCCGTTTCTAGGGTATATTCTAATTATCAGCTTTACTTGTTTGTTGTGTGTGCTACAATCCAAATTTAATTGGTAATAAATTGGAAGATTTATGTCAGGTTAACATATTTTGTCACTTGTGAGGTGCAAGACTCTGAAGTAACTGAGGTGTCGTCTGTCAGCTCATTAGTTGAGATGTGTTTCACACGGCATACCGGATCTCCATTGGCGCATCAAATCAGACAGACGAGGCATCTGAAATGGATGCGAATGCAAAAGCGAGCGCGCAGTGTCATCGCAATTAGAGTTCACTGCGATAGGCCAGACATGATGCCCGAGGGCAAGTGCAATCCACTGACCGCGAGAGCTGATAAAATTGGTCTGGCGATTGGTCTGTCTGTCACTGATAAGACAGCATCTCGGCTCTCACTCGCTCGCTCGCTCACTCACTCATTCAGAGGTTTGCTCGCGCAGCTGATGCCGCCTCTGATTTGAAGCATCTGCTGATCACATCAGCAGATCTCGGCTATCAGCCATTGGCAATGGCAAACACAAATCTTGAATGCTAAAAATATTCGAATGCATATTCGAGCGCCCCCCCGGCCAGGTGCACTGACTGAATGGGTCAGCCATGGCTGACCGGCCGCAGCTGACTGCAGATGCCAATTGGGAGCAGTTCCATAAAACATTAATCTGAACGAACATAAATTTAAATTACGATTTGCGTAAATTCGATGTTTCTTCGGGTCACAAGTTGAGGGCTTATCTCTTGCAATTGCGACAACAGCCGCCAGCAGAGCGTGTTTGGCCTTTGCCAGCTGATAGCCTCTCTGCTATGATGATACCCTGTAGCCGGCTGAACTCAAATGGATGGTTTAATGGATGGAAATTAGACTAGTTTAGCATAAATTTATAGAAACTAGAAGCAATTAGAAAGTGATTTCGTTATGTATGTAGTTGAAGCTAAATGAAATTCAATTTGATAGCAAATCTGTTAATGAATCCCTAGGATGTTTGTTGTAGCAGTATTATATATATAATGTTATCAGTTATGCTTCTATATATAGTTACTCTTATTCAAGGATATACAAACTTATATACCTTATACCTGTATGCCTTATATTCTAATATACCTTATACTCATAATACATCTGTATAGAATAAGAGCATATCTTAAAATATTATTTAGGATGCAATTGAAGTCCTTAGGGCTTTATTTTATACTTACGCTATCCTCTTAGGCGTGAATTTTTATTCTTGTTAAGTTTTCTCAATTTCTCGATCATTTAGGCAACTTATTTTCACTTCCCAATCTAAATATTCTGCTCAAACTTCAATAACATCAATTCAACATTATTAGTTAAAGATCTCAAATCTTTGATTACCATATAAGCCAGGTCTAAAGCGTTAAACCTGTCTATACAACGCCTATTTGTACTTCATATTCTCAAATAGAGCCATCTGCTTATAAGTTCTCCCTTAGATTCATTCCCCACGCTTAGCTCTAATAAAATTCTACTCACATAGGGTGTCTCTGTAGTCCAGCTAATCTCTCACATTTCCTTCACTTTTACTTGATTTGCTTTTATTTGTAATCACATTTTTAGTTTAGTTTCGTTTCGTTTCGTTTTCAAACAGGCCTAAGATGAGGAAGGGACGTCGCGATAAGACCGATTCTGTAAAAAAATACAAATTTGTATTTAAAATTCAATGGAGACTCGAAATAGCGTTTAGTTGCTGAAATCAAACGAATCGCGTGATTTGAAGAACGCAGACGCACAGCAATCGAATCGGACAGCCCATCCAGCTCCCAGTCTCCCGTTTTGAGTGGAGGCAGTGCATCATCGTCAGCCATGGGCCACACTTGCTTCTGGCTGAAAATTGTGGCAATTGCATTGTTCGGCCTGCTGAATATCTATTTGTTTGTGATCTCGTGCGGCATCAACTATCAGTATGCCGCGGCCCAGGAGCAGGTGCGTTTCCGGGACGAGATGCCCACCATGGACAGTTGGGTGAATTCGCCGTTTGGCAAGCTGAAGAGCTACCTGTTCAATGTGACCAATGGACCGGAGTTTCTGAGTGGACGCGATGCCAGGATCAAGCTGCAACAGATCGGCCCGATTGTCTATAAGATTGTGGGCTACAACAACATCCTCAATCGCACCGAGAACAGTGTGACCTATCGCAAGCATCGCTATCGCCACATTCAGTTCGTGCCCGAGGAGAGCGTCTCGCCGGACATCCTCAACAAGACGATTGTGCAGTTCAATAGCTTCCTGCTGGGCGCCGCTGCCAAGTACTGCCAGATACCCTTCACCTCGATGGGCTTCAATGCGCTGACCCTGGGCGAGCAGGTGTTCATGACCGGCAGCGTCTACTATTTCCTGTGGGAGTTCACTCGACCCACGCTGGAGCTTTTTGGCAAAATGTTGCCGCTGGCCACCAACTGTGGCACGCTCTACAATGTGAGTAGTCAGACAGTGTATTCCCCAGTTCCTAGCTCACACCTATCCCTTGGCAGGCTCTCAAGGAGAAGGAGGAGATCTACACGGTGAACATTGGCACTGAGGTGGGCATGGAGAACTTCTTTCGCATACAAAGTCTCAATGGCGAGCTGCGCATCCAGGAGCGTGTGAAGGACAATCCCCGAAATCTGGGCGACAACTGTCCCATCTATGTGGCGGACAGCCTGGACAACTCGCTCTATCCGCTCTTCCTGGAACGGAACTCATCGCTTAGCATCCTGGCGACCGAATCCTGCCGCGTGCTGCCCCTGCGCTATCAGCGAGATCAGGAGCACGATGGCCTGAACTCGTTCCGCTTTACGCTACTCCAGGCCAACGAGACGGCGCCCAAGTGCATGGATAGCACCTACGGCGTGAAGCTGCCGCGCGGCATGTTCGACGTGTCCAAGTGTGTGATAAGTAAGTGATGAATGGATGAACCAGCTAGAGGCACTCGCAGAGACTCATCTCTCAATCTCTCATTCATCTCTCTATATCCCGCATAGATGATGCTCCTTCGGCCTTCTCCATGCCACATTTCTATGGCTCCAGCTACGATTGGCGCCAGCACTTCGAGGGCCTCAGCCCCAATGCCGAGCAGCACGAGCCCTTCATACTGCTGGAGCCCAACACGGGCATACCCATCAATGAGAAGTATCGCTTTCAGTCCAACACCCCGCTGCCGGACTTTAGCAGCTACAGCCGCAAGCTGACCAAGCTGAGCAACATGATTGTGCCCGGCTTCTGGTATGAGTTCGTAAGTGTGCTGCTAGCTATTGGTGTCCCTCGTTTAACTGTACTCTTTACTCTACCCAGGACATGGATCACTTACCCACTCATGTGCTCTACATAATGCGCTTCAATGTCAACTGGCTGCCGCATCTGCAGCCCTACCTGATGGCCTTGCAGCTGCTCTGCGCGCTGTGGTGCGTGCTCAGCTTGGCCAGGCGCTGCAGCAGGAGTCGCAGCTACGGCGAGCTCTACCGCAAGCTGTGCGGCGCACCCGTTGTGCAGCTGGAGACGATACTGAATCCTAGGCCGCAGCATGAGCCCAAGCTGACCACTGAGCTGTCTCTCAAATAGTCGCACTTGCGCATATTTGTATCTTATAGATACGCCACACTTGCCAGAGCTTTAGTTTGTGTTTAGTTGTATGTATTTAGGTTTAAGCAACGCGCATTACACCTCCGCATGGCCTGCGCTTATCAGCAGCGCCAATTCACAGAATCACAATAACAATGATAATGCTAATGATAATGCTGACATGCGTAATTGCACAACATGAATTCGCCCCTCATTTCACCTTTTGTGTCAAATCGCGCCAGATTGACATGGCCAGAGGGAAGCGATGCCCCCAAAGGCCCTGGGGTTTGTTATGACTTGGCTTTGAGCTCGCCGCAGTTTGTTTGATTCCTAGGCTCAGTCATGATCACAGTGAAGTCATAGACAGACGCACACCTGCACCTGGCACCATGCTTGGCAATGAAAACCTGCGCACGTATCACACTTAAGATCTGTCCCCAGATTTATTTACCTTTATTGAAGCTTCGTCGGTTGATGTTGTTACTGCTGCTGCTGCTGCTGCTGCTGCTACTTTGCTGCGTCAGGTTTTTTGTTTATCTCTGTTTTGTGTCTCTCTTTCTGTCTTCTGCTTTACTGTTTGTTTTCTGTTTTGGCTTACCTTCCTGAACCTGAACTTTTGCACATGCTGCCGCCACTGGCTGGGCTTTCAAGGCAAGCAGCCCTTGCTTGCCCGTTGCCCGTTGCCCCTACCACGCCTACTTTTGATTGGGACGCTGTCATCGTGATCGCCATGAGTTCGACTGTTTACCTTTCCTCTGGCCTGGGTACTTTCCATTTGCATAAGCTAAAACCGATCATGACAGCTGTAACACCCATGTGGCAATTGGTCAACGATTCACACACAGCTCTGCCTGTGCGTGTGTGTGTGTGTGTGCGTGTTTGTAATGCAAGTGTTGAGAAACGTGAGCAGAATATTGTCAAAACAATATTTCTTTATATGCATTATGTTTTCTGAAAGAATGTGAGGCGTCGATTTCTGATCAGAAAAATGTTTCCAATTGGAGAGATGCGAATTTCGTTCTGCTTTGTATGGAAATTATTGCTCATAATCATAAGTAGAATCTTAAAGATCTTGAAAGATTATATATGGAAATATTGTGAAAATGAAATGAATGTGAATGAATGTACATACAATTATATAGAACTGGAAAGATCAGTAAGTCTTGGTATAGTCGACTTATTTCTATTATATATATACAGATATACATACGTAAGCGATACGTATATATGAAAGCTAAAATATCTAAAAAGATCAGAGCAGCCAAGATCACATGTTCACTTTGACTAATTGGTATACCGTAAAGTACTTTAGAGAGAGCTTTTTAGCAAACCAGAAGCGTTTTGTCAACTCCGACTAAGATTTGTTTTTAGGAAAGTTCTATAAGAGATATTAAAAGATTTTAATTGAGAAAATGATTTAGATATAAAAATATAATGTAAGGTAATCTTTTTTTCTCTGAGAATATAGTTGGAAGGAATATTTTTCTTCCGCTATATGAATTTGTAGACTTCTGGCCAAAAGAAGAAATATAAACTACTTATTGCTTTATATATGTAAATGTTTACATGCCATCTAAAAACTTTTAGAGATCAGTTTATTTTTTAATTACAACATTTAATTACAACATGTTCCTAGAAGTATCAGATTTCCGTATATATTATGCTCTATGTACATACATACATACATACATATGTATATATTGTAGCCTAAGGGCACTTAACTGCTGGCAGTTAAATGTGTCCCAACATTTGTCGACCGCCCTAGAGATGATTTTGTAAGTCGCCAGATACGACAAACAAAATGAAATGAAAGATTGTTAAATTTAATGATAATGTGATAAATCAGCTGAACTTTGCATAATTGCACACTAATTAACATAAAAGTTATATCACAGTGATTTATTGGCTTTTATTAGAGACAGCGGGCTAAAAAGCCAGCCAGCCACGAGCCTTAAGTAAATAAGTAGAATTGACCCATTGAACTGTACGTAAGCAGGCAAGACAAACGAGATACTCGTGCGAGAAGCTCGAGTCATTCCCATTAAACAAAAAAAATATATATACAGGAATAATAATAATAATAAAACCTAGCTCTAGAATTATAAATATATGTACATGGATTTAATGGCTCATTATTGTAGACCCCAAGTTGACAGAAATTAAAAATGAAATAAAAATTATTTATAAAAATATAACAACAACAACAACAACAACACAACAATAATTATCAGCTCTGATTTGACTGTGGAAAAGTCTACCATGCAACAGATTGAACAGAAACTGAGCGCAAGACATCGCCTCGTTTATGGCGGTAAATCCCAGTTCGATTTGCCGCAAAAATAAAAACAAAGATACAAAATCGAGACCAGTTGAGCTTTCGAAATCTGGCTGGGCCTAGATAGAGAGAGAGAGAGACACAAACAAAAACACACACACACATACATACTTCGATTAAATGCTGCAGATAATGTAAATGAAATGGGGGAAATGCATAAAAGTGATTACAACATAATAAACATGATCGTAAAAGATCAACAGCAACAACACCTTTGAGTTTTTCACATAAGTACTTTGCATGTTTTTCCTATGAATTTCGTCTCAGCGCACGGGGCGAAACGTGCAAGGCACTAACAAGCTAAACAAACAGCTGTGACAGCGCCAAAGTGCGGCGAAGGTGGCGAATGCGTCGAACAGAAGAGAAGAGACGAGAGGCGGCGAGGCCACATTTACATTTAAGACGTCAGCGTCGGCGTCAAGTCCAGAAAAAAAAAAAAAAACAAAAACAATGTAAAGCTTGCGTACATCCCAAGTACGCGGCGAATTGCTTGGCTGGCTTAAAATTCGGGTGAAAACTAAAAATCCGGTTCAATTTGGCTGCACGAAAGACCTTTGACTGGTGGAACTGCCGCCCAGGCCGACGCCGACGGCAGCGCCACCGTCAGTCGAGTGGCCAAGCGAATGTGCGAAAGCTTTTGGCCGTGCCAACCGCGCTCCTTACTATAAAAGTCGGCTAAACAGGCTAACAGCTTGGCAATCAAAGCTGTGCTGTCGTACGCAACAGACACAAGAGAAAATCCACCAACAGCTCGCAGTTCGGCAGCAGCAACAACACGAAACGGTAAGCAAACATTATTTGACAACAAGAGAGCGAGAGAGGAACTGAGTGAGTGAGCGATGCAGGCTACGCGTGCGCTTTGCTGTCTTGTGCTTTGGCAACTGTAAATTGCTATCGATTGGCAGCACTTGCGTGCACAAAACGACAGTAGAAACGTAGCAGCAAAAAAAAAAACAAGACGCAAAGCGAATATAATCCGTTTTGAATAGCAGCTAAAATAAGACGCTGAGTGAGAGAGAGGGAAGCAGCGGCGAGCGACGCAGGCATTGCAGCTGTCCATTCGGCATCGATGCTTGGTCTATTGCGTAAACATATTGGCAACACTTGCGAACAACGGTACAAAAGTGGTTTTAGCTAAATGAAAAAAAAAAAAAGAGGGCGAACAGCGAACTTAATCCACTTTGAAAAAGAGCTTGAAGTGACGTGGTCCGAAAATTGTGAAATCTGTTGTTATTACTAAAACTAAATCATTAATTAGTATGCATGTGCCATATATATGCCAAGAGGCATTAATAATGCATGAAACGAACTTAGCCCAGAAATGAATCGAACGATTCATTCTCAAAGCTCTGGCGCGTTGCTAGCCCCTTTTACACAGCAGAGCAGACTAGATGACGCCTCAGATTATTTATTTGGGACAAATAATATTACCACAAATAGTATTTGAATAGCTGTTCATATATTTGTTTTGCAATTACTCACATTTTAATGGAAACGTTTTCTTCCTCTCTCTCTCTCTCTCTCTCTTTGTTCTACAGTTCTTGAGACAAGATGAAGGCATCGCTGGTCATATTGCTGTTGGGATTGTTCGCCGCCCTCGCCTTGGCTAGGCCCGAGAAGAAATACACTAACAAATTCGATAATGTCAATGTGGACGAAGTGCTGACCAATAATCGCATCTTGACCGCCTACATCAAGTGCCTGATGGACAAGGGACCATGCACGGCCGAAGGACGCGAGCTGAAGAAACTGCTGCCCGATGCCCTCGAGTCGGAGTGCTCCAAGTGTACCGACGTGCAGCGTCGCAACTCCAACAAGGTGATCAATTATCTGCGGATTAACAAGGCTAAAGAATGGGACGAGCTCCTCGACAAGTACGATTCAAAGGGCATCTACAGGGCCAAGTACGAGAAGCACGTTAAGGCGAATTAAAATGACGTACAACAACAAAAAATGAACATCAAATCAAATCAATTTGTATTGTCATCTAAACACATACTCGTTATTTAAACTACATAATAACCAGATATTAAGATACAAAAGAAAAACAAAAACAAAACAAAAATGATAAAACTTTAAATGATCTGAATTGTTTTTTGTTTTGCTCATACCTAAACACTTGCAATGCAAATTTTATTCCAAAATTCATCCGAAATGTGAATAGGCTAACTTCCGGGAACTATATCTGATACAATAGGTTTTTCTACGATTTCTAAGAGTCTGAGTTAGGAAGCCAGCTGCTATTTCGATTCATTAATTAGATCAATGGCCCTGAAATGATTGGCCACATTGATCGTCCAGTCTGATTGGTGTCCGGCTGTAAACTCTTTTTTAAAGCGATAATTACAAATGAAGACGCGATCCTGATATTCTGGCATTGTGCTACAAGTAGATCAAGAAAGTCCGAGCTTATAGAAACAGAGAGAGATCTAATTGTTAACTCTTTCGCTCACCCCATATTCCAGGGTATCTCCTCGCCGCGCTCACGCATTTCGGTCAGGCCACGCATCACATGAAACACCATTGTGATCTCGACCCAACGCTTTTGCAGCTTATCGTTCGCATCATCGAACATGATGCCAATCTGATAGGGAAACGACAAATAGATGTCGCTCTCGTGGATCTCCAGCTGTTTGCGCTGCGTCATGGACAGCTTCTGCACGACGGGCTTTAGTTCGGCTATGGCCTCGGGTGTCACTAGATCCTGTAGCTGGCTTAGATCTCCGCCCACCAACTTGCTAGATACGACCTATAATTAGTTCACAGTAGATTTTCACATATGAATAATTTTGCTGCGTAATTAAAGCAACAATTGGGGAGTTCACCTGAAGCGCCTGTTTTGCGCCGTATACAAAGTCCTTGATTTGAAATTCACTATCAAAATATGGACGTATAATGAACTGTACGGTTATCCAATTTTTGATTGTATTCAGTGCCGATGGCCATATTATCTCCGGAAAGTCCATCAACCTGGGCAACTGATTGCGACTTGTTTGATTTTTGTTCTGTTCGGGTGCATGCGGCAGCGTTGCCAGCTGCCGCAAGCTCCCTCTGCCAGTCTTCGCCATTGTCAGACATCTCCTTAAAGTGTGTTGCATAGTTAACAAACTCTTTAGAACAACAATTATTAATTAATATTGTGATTGAACTTTATCTGCCGTATAATCAGCTGTTTGACCAGGGATGGTTAACATAAAATTTCTTATAACATTTGGCTGTTATGCAACATTACACTGTTAATCGTCCATTGTGATTGGAGCGTGCTATAGCAGTCAGCAATTTGTTGCGGTTAATGCTCAAAAATGGCAGTCACTTCCGTCTGTCAAGTTTTTCTTTCTTTCCCAGCCACGACGAGCAAGGGTCGACATGAGGTATTGACGAATTTCAGTAATTTCTGTGTTTTGTGTACGAAAATATGTGAAAAGTGTGCAAAAACTTGTGGATTACATGTGGCATGCAACATGTTATAAGTGCAGTTGCCCAGTGTTATCCAAAAATGTGTAAATTGAACCGAAACCACGTTCATGCACACATACACACCTACACACACGCAAATTCACGGCATGCTGCTTTATCTAATTCTTGGTGTTTTCTACTTGCAGTTCTCTAAAGCTCCAGAAGAGGCTCGCAGCCTCAGTGCTGCGTTGCGGCAAGAAGAAGGTTTGGTTGGATCCCAATGAAATTAATGAGATTGCCAACACAAACTCGCGTAAGTATGCCAAAAGCAGGAAGTGTGTGTGTGTATTTGAATAAGTGCATACTAAATGGAGATTTTTTATCTTGCAGGTCAGAACATACGCAAACTGATCAAGGATGGTCTGATCATCAAGAAGCCTGTCGTGGTCCATTCCCGCTACCGTGTGCGCAAGAACACCGAGGCGCGTCGCAAGGGCCGTCACTGCGGCTTTGGTAAGCGCAAGGGTACAGCAAATGCTCGTATGCCCACCAAGCTGCTGTGGATGCAGCGGCAACGTGTGCTGCGTCGCTTGCTGAAGAAGTACCGCGACAGCAAGAAGATCGATCGCCATCTGTACCACGATCTGTACATGAAGTGCAAGGGTAATGTGTTCAAGAACAAGCGCGTCCTCATGGAATACATTCACAAGAAGAAGGCCGAGAAGCAACGCAGCAAGATGCTTGCTGACCAGGCCGAGGCCCGTCGTCAAAAGGTGCGCGAGGCACGCAAGCGACGTGAGGAGCGTATTGCTACAAAGAAACAGGAGCTGATCGCCCTGCATGCCAAGGAGGATGAGATTGCAGCGAAGGCAGCCACTGCTGGTCATTAAGTCGGCGGCAATTCATAAGTAGTAATTGTTTTTCAAGTGAAATAAAAATTGTCATTTTAGTTTGGCCGAAATGATTTTGTACAAACGTGGAAATCGCATTCTTATAATTTCTAAACAACCAATTGGAGGGATTGGGTGCAAGCAACAGCTGTGCTGCCGTATTTCGTTGTATTGTGTAAAGTTCAAAATGGTTTTGAGCTTGGCCAAAACAAACACTTGATACCTGAGACGCAAACCAATAAGTAATTTTAGTTCAAATTAATGCGCTTTTTAACAGAATATGAACGATACATCAAGTGCACGTCTACTGTGACTATCGATAGCATGATTGCCTGAACTACTCGATACTGTATCGTTTTCAGTTCAGTTTATGAACGCTAAGTGATTGAGGCCACACTGTTCGCCGCTCACATCATTTTGAAATCGAAACTCGTTCGTAGCGGTCGTTTGTCGTGGTGCAGCAGTGCGCGAGCAAGCACAAAAAAAATATACTTAGAATTTTGATATATAAATAAAGTAATTAATAGAATTGATCAGCGACTAACATCAGTCTATGTATGCTTAGAGCCTTATTGTTGGCATAAAACGGCAGCGACTTCTCAAAAGTAACGCAAAACGAATTCGAGTTCAATAAATAGCAAACGTGTCGGCAGATTGCGATAAATTAATAACTACTTTTAACTAAGTTTGCTGATTTCGTAATAGCAACAAAGATTTTCCTTGCCTAGCCTAACCAGAGGCAAAGAATTCTCAACTACAAATACTAATACAGAAAACATCAGCTGAAGGCCCGCACGCACACACAGTCACAGAAACATAAACCCAATGCGATAGACACAGTGAAAGTGCGCGTGTATGTGTGATACACAGAGCAAAAGAAAAAATTTTTATTAACTTGTGGTGTCAGCATTTAAATAAAGAAACCCAAAAACCGTCTGCTTAACCAATTTTGGTAATAGAAGACAAAGAATTAATCAAATACAGCACAATGAGCGGATACACAGACCTCACCAAGCTGGAGACTAGTCGGTAAGTAAAATCTTATGGGCGAATTAAACACACATAGATCTCCGTCTCTCTACATACATATGTATATGAATATGATTGTATGTGGCAGTGTGTGTACGTATGGTGTCCAGTTTTGGGCTGGGCAAGCGCGAGTTTCTAGTTAAAATGTGTTTAAATTCAATTTAAAGCAGTTGCTAAATAATAGCAGAAGGATGGGAAGGGGCAGGGGCCGGCGGAGAGGCACACAATTTCGCTCACATCATTTTGCACGCTCTTTCTCTCACTCCCTCTCTTTCTGACTGCAAGCGGGCACCGCACCCCTTGTCCACACGGCATTTTCTCTTTCGTTTCGACAAGATACAAAAATTTTATCGTACGATGCGGACCGCCATTCAAACACGAAAGAAAAAAAGTAAAGGCAATGCTGCCTAATATGACACAATCGTGCTATAGCTGTACATAATATATATGTATATGCGTATGCATATGCATGTGAGTATGTTGTGTGTGTGTGTGTGTGTGTGTGTGTGGGTTTTCAACCTGGGCTCGTTTTGTATATATGTATGTACATGTCTGCTACTTGAGTTTGTTTAAACTAATAAAATCGCATACCTCTGACCACCATTCCACTTTCCACCGACGCAGCTGAGGCGTTTTATGTGTTTATTTTTGTTTTATCGCCTTTGCTCTAATCAGCACTTTTGGCGATAGCATGTCATCTATCGATAACAACTATTACTCATCTTCATTGCCATTATCACTATGCAAAAAGTTTCAACTATGAGCCATCGGCGGACGCCGCAGGGTATAAAACTAAAGGCAAAACCAACAAAAATGAGAAATAATAATAATACAAATAAAAACAATCAGAAGCAATGGCATGATTCAGTGTCCCACTCTTAAACTTGACTGATTGACGTAGGCATATAAATATGTATATACTCATAAGTACATGCAAGTCATTAATAATATGTTGTTGATGATGGCATTTGTGTGCGTTACTCTGAATAGTGGTACAAAGTAGTACGAATTGCTTTCGCCTTGACAAGCTCACAAATTTAGTTAGAATTTGTATTTGTTTTTGATTGCGTTGTCGCATGTTAACTAGTGAAATATAATTAATATCGATTTGCTCATTTATCGATTATCATTGGAGGTCAGTCGAGGCCAAACAGGGGCAACCACACTGTACAACAACATTAAACAAATATTGGTCAATGCGCTTCAACAAAAAACAACACAGCCAACCAACAAAATAGTGTTGCTCAATTTTGCAAATATTGCTGGCAAAGCCACAACAACAACAATAATAATAAACAGGCAGCAGCAAGAGTAGCGTCTCTTTATCTAACAATCGTACAGTTACAGCTCGCATCACTGCCGCCCTCTCTCTCTCACACACACACACGCGCTCTCAAATAAAAGCAAAGAGTACTGCTGAAGAGAGCGAAAGCGCTCTCTTGCCACAAAGCAGTCGCCGCACATTCGGCACCCGCGCCCGCTCGCCCAGCTGCGAAAAATCGGCTGATTTCTGTGTTGTATGCCGCGCTGCTGCTGCGCATGTTTCGCTGCAAACGAAAAAAAAAACTGGACGCGTGTCGCGTGCCTGGCTTGGCCCACTTCACAGGCAGGTGTTGCCGCCAGGTGTGCACTGGATGGGCACCAAGCTTTTGTTTTTGGCGCCTTAATGGGCCACACGACTAGTCGCTTAAAATCTATAGTGAGAGAATAGGAGACAATTACCACAGTACAACTACACTAACAGCTACAGATATTTGCTCAGATAAAAAGGTTCGCCGTGCTTCGCTGCAATTGGTCGTTTCGTATGGCGTGTTTATCGAACGCTGTTTCGACTGCGGCTTTTTCCTCTGCTGCCGGCATAATTGGGCGCAGCTGCACTTGTTGTACGATTACCGCCCTCTCCCTCCGCCCACTCTTTTGCCGCCCAGCATACGTCAGCTGTGAAAGGTCAATAACGCTACTGCTCCACTCTCTCTTTAAGCGAGCTTTTGATGCTGGCGCGTGGCCAACTATGTGACGCCTGATGATGATTTTTTTTTCTATTTTAATTTAATGCGACATTTGCTAAAATGGACAACGCCTGATTTCTATTTCTATCTCAATTATACTTCCCTTTTGCTGAGCAATGTAAATCAAATATTTCATTCATTGTCTAGGTAATTATGTATGAATGAGGCGATTCGACCGGACGCTACTTATTGATAAGATAATTGCGCGCCTTACACAATTCTGATAGCCTCATTTAATACCCTACAGCAGACGTAAACAAAGGAGTTTGACCTTTTGGTGAACTGAAGGTTTCTAGAATGTTTATTCCAAATTATATCCATGTAGAACTAGATTGACGTAGTGAAAAACTTGTTTAATAAAATCAACAAAATTAAAATAAAATAAATGTAAACAAAGGTTTTATTACTATTGAATTTAAAGTGAGTTCGGGCATGGTAGATGTATGTAGATGTATTTATAGCTCTAACTGTTCAATTATTATTCGAATATTCTAGTCGAAATGTAATCAAGCGTAAAACTAAAACGCAAATGAAAGATATTAAACTGATATTTAGTATGCATTTAGTTTAATAACTCCGCAAACTGTAGGTTCAATTTATTTTGAAATTATTACATGCTAGAGTACTAATTACAGGGTAACTCTAAGTCCATCATGTAAGACATTGTAAAGGGATTTTCTTATGACGTTAAACTCATTCAAATGCCATATTCAATTAGCTCAATTAGTCATGCAGTATAATAGGAAAGTTTCTAGCTATGCATATATGTATATGTATATAAAGAGAGTGAAATAGAAACAGAGATAGACAGAGAAATAAGTATGGTATGACCAGTGGAAAAAAACCTTGACACAAGCGTCGCAATAGACATCTCTTTACACTATGCCACTATGTGACTTTGTGGTCGAGCACGCGGCAGCGGCGTGTCCCATGCCCACAAGAAGCTATCAATAGTCTAGACGATTACATGACTGGGGGTGGGGGGCTGGCCTTAATAGTTGGGGGAATGCCTTAAGTGCATATATATATATATGTATGTATATGCACAGCCAAAACTAAATTTATCAAGGCGGGCAGCCCAGACGATCACGCGTCTACCACGCGAGACACTATCTACAGAGAGTTATCAGAGGCGGCGAACGAGCCAGCGAACGAGCAACCCAGCGATCAAGCGAACAACTCCAGCTCCAGACGATAAACGTTCCGAACTTCGAACGTCGGCGCGCAGTGAGACTAGCCGGCGTCTACGAGTGGGGTTAATCGGGTTGTACACTACAAATGGAACGAAGCCCATTAGCCAGACTCGAAAGGCTAATAGTTTGCATGTGCGACTTTCGCAAGACACGTGGCTCGAAGCGCTTGCCCCGGCTGCTACGTAGAACAGGTAGACGAATGGGGAGAAAACTGAAACGTATAGATATATAGCTATAAATGTGTATATACATACATATATTTATATGGCGAAGACACTTGCTATTCAGAAATAGAAATCAGCGGCTCAGAGCGTACAGGTTTTTTATACCTTTATTATTATTGTTGTTGTTGCTGTTGTTGTTCTTGTTGTTGTTGGTCTTCTATTTATATAGTTTGTGTTTAATGAATTTGGCAACTGATTTGCATAGATTGAAATCAATTTGGTATTTATCAGGCGAGCAGAAGATGATGTTGATCTGTTGTCGGAACTGTTGAAAAGAACAAGTGGCCAGACTTAACGACGACACGTTTCCAGCCAGGCGAGATCGGGTTATTTCTATTGAATGGCCAATTGGCGGCTATTGTCCAAGAGGCAAACGTGTGACGGACGGGTTTGTTTTTTTTTTGTTGGGCCTGGGCTAGATCAGGCTAGACAGGCGCATATTACGAAATGAATAATGTTTTAATGCTGACGTCTTCGAAACTATAAAGCATATGACTTTGAACATATGTTATATATTTTGGAGTTGTTTATATATAGCCGAGTCTAGAGTGTTCTTTACAGCTCATTTCAATGCTTATATATATTTACAATACAATTGCCTTATGTATGGGCGTATGAATATTTGCTCCCGAATCGGTTTTTGATTAGAATAATGTGTGGAGGATTTACCATATATGCCTCAAAATTCCTTATTAGAACTGGTTCTGTACAAGAAACCGGTCTGAATACAATCATTCTTGGGCTATCTATATAATACCTTTACTATATCTCCCTCTCACTCCCTTCTCTCTCACTTCAGGAACTGCCTGCGTCGCATTGTGCGTCACGATGAGCAGCAGTTCTCCAAAGACTGCATTATAAATGTGATGGAGAAGTTCGTGAAGACGGTTAACATCATGGATGATACCATATTGGTGCCATGCAGGCTCATGGATCGGCAGGTGGGTTCCAAAACAATGTAAACTCACCTCATTGCCTTTTATTCCTCCTCCTGCTGCTTCTATCTACCCATTTCCATAAGAATGTTTAAACAATTTAGCTAATGTATGCTTGCCTGCTTGCTGCTCTCTTTTCTATCCGAATTCTCCCCATATCTAGATCGGTGATAGCACTGATATAATACCTGCAACGGGCAAGGATACAACCGCCAATCAGCTGACAAAAAATTCCAGTGCCGAGGGCAAACGTGGTGCGGCACATTCCAAGAATGTGCACGAGTTCCTCAACGCCTCGGAGCTCTTCAATCTATATACCGTGCTGAATTCACTGAAGAAAGATTTACTCTGGACAAACAATCAGGATGATGATGATGATGATGAAGACAACACACAGCTGGAAACAGAGCAACAGCAGCAACAACAGCAACAGCAGCAACAGCAGCAGCAGCAGGAGATCAAGACTGAGTCCAACACAAATAGCAACACCAGCAGCAGCAACAGCAGTCGAAGCTCTGCGGGTGTCAAGGGCCATGTGAGAAGGACATCGACAGCATCCATGATGTCCACCACATCGGTCAGCAATCTAAGCGATTCCGATTCCGATATGTCGAACGAGATCGACTCAGGCCTGGAATCGGATGGCAACAAGAGCGACAATGCCCAAAGCACCGATGGCAGCGACATAGCCGATGCCGCCTGCCAAAAGTCCAGCGACAAGGCCACCGAACTGGCCCGCCGCTGCAAACGACATCTGAATGGTCTGTACCAGTGCCTGGAACAAATGACAGAGGCGGCCAACTATTTGACCGCCAGATACCAAAGTGATATTGGAGCCGTTTAAGTTTGAAGAAGATGATGAAGAAGAAGAAGAAGAAGAAGAGGGAAACAATTACTAAGTAAATAGTTAAAGCGGTTGCCAACTCCTCGGGCGGGCTCTAATCATGTAAACCAAATAGGGAAAAAGAGATAAGAAAAGAAAAACAAAAAAAATAGTAAAAACCATAAAAAAAGGAAAAAGTATATAAATCAGGATAAACAGTTTTTTCTCCTTCTCTGTCTATTGTGTGAGGTCCTTTCTGTTTAAGCGAGGTTTATTTTCAAAATGTGCGGGGTGCTAGACATATGAAAACCTATATGTATATATATACATATATATATATATATATATTATTATTATTGTGAGGATTGTATAGATATATGTCGCCTATTATGGATACTATTAATAAATATATATATATATTGAGATAAATATGTATGATAAATCAATCGAGTAAGTCAACATTATTTTCAAGAAACAAACAAAACATTTTTTTCATGATTTCTATTTGGGTTGACGGGTACAACAACAAAGCAGAACAAATGATGAGAATGTGTGTAGGTGTGCTATGTGTGTGTTTGTGTGTGTCTCAGCTAGTTTGATATAAAACAATTATGATTGTGTTTGATGAAGAGCATTCCTTTAGTACACGAGCTGCAAACGCACGCAGGCACACAAACACACACACACACACACACACACACACACACACACATACATACATGCATGCACTAACATACTAGAAATTGGGTGTGGCCTGGCCCCACCCGGTATATATATATACATACATATATATAAATAAAAAGAGAGATGTATTGTATACTCAAGCAGCAGCTGAACTAGCGCTGCAAAAAACACAAAAAAAAAAAGCAAAAATGTTATCCTATTTGTCTTTCATTCTAATCTGCCCTATATATATATATAGACTATATATATATATATGTATATAAATATGTCTGTCATTTGATTTATGCATACTCTAGCTTTAGTTTCTTCTATGTGTAAAAGTGAAGGAAAATATTCGAAATGCAAAGTGTTTAAAATGTTCAATTCAAGTACAAGAAATATAATTTCGAAACACAATTAATTCCGTTAATGTTATTGTAATTATTTGTATGCCACCTCCAGAGCCCCATAGATCCCCAACGTTCGCAACAACAACAAAAATCACATGCTTTCTATGTACATATATAGACACACTCACTCACTCACTCACACACACACACAGATCGAACAAAAATTGCATGTGACTGAAGGGCGGACGGGCGGCTGGGGCGTGGCAAGCTTGAAACGTTTACGTGTAAAGAGAATTATTTATACATTTAATGAAATAAATATAAAATAAACAAAAATTTATTTAGAAAATAATTAACATAAAATTTCTTTTATTCAATTTGGTGGAAAAAAAAAACTGTCGATGAAGCAACTTGAAGAATGTTGCGAACGGGTCTAGACGACGGCGTGATGCGCTCTCAAAACTTAAGTGCAAATATGGGGTTTTATAGAATATAGGCAATATATCAAAATAAAATTTAATAAAATATTAAATATGTTGAGCCTACAAATTTATAGCAAAACCTAGCCGAGCCTAATCTTGATCAAAGAAAGTTACGGAAGTTTCACACTTATAAACGTTTTTGCCTTTCAGATTAGCTAAACTTTACTTGATATTTACACATAAGTAATATGTGTATGTAATAATATAAACTCTTTTAGATTCTATAATATTCTATAACATATATATACAAATTCTTTCAGGCAAATAAACACAGACATTTCGTATATTAATATATACAAATAACCTCATATATACAAATATAGAACTACTTATCTTAACTTTGAAGCATATGTACAAAGCTTAAGTTTCATGCAGACCCAAATATATATAATTAAAATTTGTCGTGATATATTTATTTTCCACTAAATATACAACCCTATATATCTACAATATCCAGTGATATCTGAACTGCGATACTATGTTTACAAACCTATATATCTCAAGTTTCAAGTTATAGCTAAAAGTTCTGTCAACCCATAAGTCTCAAATTTAAAATATATATATACCCCTTTTCGCTTTACCCGCTGAACGACTATCGAAATTATTGATCGATCGCATGTGCCGGTGCAAATTCCACTTTCGCCTCTCTTTCGCCCTGACAATGACCATCATAAATACATATTTTATAGATTACGAGTACAGTAAACATTGGCTACGACAACAGCTGTTCGTTTAATTTATGCCGCACGAAATATACTTTTGACAATTGGCCTTTGATAATTGCCAGACACGACATCAATTTCTTTTATGAAGACTATAAAAAGTTCTAGAAGGGGCCAAAGAAAACTTTAAAGCAGAAAACTAAAGTAAATAACCCCATTCGTACAGGTGTTAATGGTTAATCGCAGCTCTGCACTCGGTATTGATAATTGCAGTCAAATCTGGGTGGTTTATTTATAATACGATCAAATATATATTTATATATATAAACTTATGAAAAACTAAGCACTGATAAAAGTACAGTTTGAATATGTCTTTCAAATGTCTTTCAAGTTCCCGCATAAAATGAAAATTTTATACAATTTAGCTAGAAGTGAACAGACATAAATGTTATATAATCTAACTCTCTAAACACCTCACAGTTCTCAAATGTAACCTTAATCTATGTACTAACGAAAGCACTTTACAAAATGTTAATGGATGTTAAAGCTCACCTTTTAAAAGTCAATAAAGTCCCCCGGAATTCCAGAATGATTTAACAAAGTGGCCATCAAATTTTTTATTTAAAGACATATGTACATACACATATACATATATTGAACAGCAAAAATTTTTATGCATTTATTATCTAGATCTTATATAGATAAATAGATCTTATAATCAGGTATAAATAAAGCTATCTCTACAGCTTTGGTATACCTATTATTATATGTATATCTATATAAGTATACATATACATATATTGGCCTCCGTCTTCTTATATAAGTGCTGCTATATGCACTCTACTAGTACTTTGTCTGTGTTGACTTAGCGTTACGGTGTCACAAGTTGCATGTCTAAGCAATTATCTAAATGAGGTATAAGTTATAAGGTTGCAAGAAATGAGCTACGTAATTGTTAACTGTCAATGCATCATTATCTGAATAATATGGATAATTATGGGATAGCACTTCAGACATTTTATAGTCTTACGACATTTTCAATTAGTCCTGTGGGAATTCGAATTTAGTAATTACTTTTTGTAGTACATTAATGTACTACCGATTATATTCAAGATAACTGTTGGTTGTACTCGTATTTGTATTGGTAATGTTCTTTTTAGCGCGTTGCGAGAATTACAATTGACAGTTGATATATAAGAGGCATATATGTATGTAGGTGGGAAGTATATTGTAGTTCCTAATGGTAGTTCAAGCATGAACATTTACATTTACGACCATCTCTAATGTGAAAACGATGAAGTTTAGTTACATAAAGAAGATCCTATGATCCAATTACATGTCTTGGCCATGGCAACGTTCCTATTGACTTTTACTAAAAATTCGATATTGCTATTATAATTAGTATATGCTTATCTCCGGCTGGTATTTATAAACAATAACAAAGTATTATATAATGAAAGTTCACTGTATCCGATTAGATAACGTACACAAGAAATAAGTCTTATTCAGCAAGAAACAGAAAACCGGTTGATAAACTAATGAAACTTCGAGTAATTCAAAGGATTTCTGATAATGAAACTGAATCATGCCATGAAAAGTACCTAGAAGAGAAACCGAAACCCAACAGCTGTAGGCATCGAAGAACAATTGCTAACCTAATAAACATGAGACACGCCCACGCGCCGGTCGCTTGCCAAAAGGCCTATCAGCATTTCAATAAAAACTCGAGCGTTTTGCAATTGGCGATAAGAAAATTCGATCGAAAGTCAGCCGATACTTGAGTATTATCTGGGCCAGGTAATGCCACACTTGACGAATTGATTTCTCGGCCATGGCAAATCATATACATATATAGTATAAGCCAGAGCAGCGATAGCTCGATTAAGAATCGCGACCAATTGACTGAAGCCCTGAACTTGTTAAAGTTTAATCAGAGGCGACATTTTAATATATGTATGGTAGTGGAGGGAGGATTCAATGACGAAATCATCGACATCGATGCTAACAATGTTTCAACATTGTTCTAACCAAGAGACTTCTAGACTTAAGATTCAGCGTATTGCCAACTGTTTTCGAACACATTTAATTAGCGCCCCGATACAAAATCAAATTATATTGAAAGGCTTCCGTATTGGGGGGAAAAGGCCAGCATAGAACTGAAACTGATTTTAGATTAGTTGATGTCAATGTTGTTGTTGTTATTATTATTATTATCATTATTATTGCGTCGTAGACGGGGTCGGGGACATGGCTAAAGCCATTTGCAAATTGCGACAGTTTCGTTTATCAGCCATACACACACATACACACATACATACATATATCATCATTGACATATGTATGTGTGCAGAGTCTATCATAAATGAATATACACATGTATATACATTTATATCTTTTTTTTATCTATTCGTAGTTGTAGTAGCTTCTGCTCGTGAAGCCGAAACTTGTTTTATCTTTAATACGATTCTAGCTAGGCGGAAATCGAATCGAACGATTTTTGACTGTGGCCAGCCTCCGTTATTTTATTTTTTTTTTCGTTTTTTGAGACACAGACACTAAAATACAACCGTTAGCAGAGGCTGTGAGCCGGTCAAAGCCGGAAACTACTATTAAAAATATATTTATATAGATGATCAAGCGGCATATGAAAAATTTTTATTTGATTGCCATTAAACCATTTCCGTTTATTGAACCCGACCCGAACCTTGAGAGTAGGGTAGGATTTCGTAATCAAAAAATCAGTTAAGAATTACAGAAAGATGTAAAATTTGATCAACAATATTTACCAAAAAAAAAAAAAAAACGTTGTACTTATTTATATACTATACATATGTATATTCAGTCTCAACCTGTTTTTTAGTAGCTAAAGAAAGCATCACGATGACTCAGCGTTTATTTTGGCGTACTTAATTTCTGAGTTAATGTAAACCTGTAATTGCAATGCCCTCAATACCAAAAGTGGGCGGGCGGGAGGTGAGTTGTGTTTGCTCAAATGACTGAGAAAGACAGAAAGAGAGAGAGAGAGAAGCCCGGGTTGGGTAAGTATCATCACGATCGCCGCCACAAGGTTAACATTTGCCGCAGCAATTAAGCAAGGTCCGCAAATTCTTGTGCCACATTCATGCAGCTGGAGAATCTCCGACTTCATTCGGAAGTAAATATTATCACGTGTGAGAAAAACAAATACGAATACGAATACAAATACGAGTTTCAATTGTGCGTGTAAAGCTAATCGGACAAGACGGCATACAATCTGTATAATGCCCAAGAAATTAAATGTTACTTACCGACGCAGGCCCAAAAATGATTGACTGTCCAATACCCTGCACTATTATTGAGAAAGTTACAAAAAAGTCACAATGACATTTACAAAACATTTTAATGGCGGCAATTGGAGTAATTTAGTTATGCGCATAAAGCGATAAAAAGATTAATCGATAGATTTTGTCTATGGTATTTTCGTGCTAAGCGCCTGTTGAGCTGTCAATTAACATTTATGGTTAACAGCCACAATTAGCACATTAGCACAGAATTTTGTTTTTTTCATAGCCCTTTTTTGGCAGTTACCCGCACAAAATGTGGCTCCACACATTAATAACGGAATTCGTTATAACAGTGTATAATTTAAAAATTTAGTGTGTTTAGCTTTGCATATTAAAATTACTTCCGTCGTATTTGACCCCAAGCCAAGGCATGACCCCCAAAGCAGAAACTTAATATATATTATATATATATATATTATATTAAAGCTATAATTAGAGACTAATAATTTCCGTTATGAGTTTAGCCAAGTGATCCAATGCCTTAGTGCATGAAAATTAGCTTCCTGCTTGCCAAAAAGAATCGGCACTCGCAGCTGTTCGTACTTTTCATTCATTGATTGATGCTTCATTATGGACTCTATATTCTCGAGGTGTGCCCGATTTCGATTGGGCTCTGGCCATAAACGAGATTAGAATTCCGCATTATGCTGTCAAGCCGGCAGCCTCGTGCGCCCCTCCCCAACCACTTTTGTTGTATAATTAGAGCCTAGGCACAAGTGCGCAATGCTTACGTCGACAAAGAGAAAGAGAGAGAGAAAGACAGTCAGAGGGAAAGAGAGGCATGCATGGCTAACACTTAACACACAGATATAGCTTTTATAGCACGTAAACAATGTTAACAATGCGAACTTGGACTACGGCAACGTCTCTGCCTCTGCCTTTGGCTTCGACTTGGGCTCGGGCTCTGGCTCTGGCTCTGGCACTGTCTCTGGCTCTGGCTCTGGCTTCGTCTCAGATGGGTTGGCGGCCAAGCTTTGGTTCATGGCTAGCAACTAGTACAAAGTCCGAAAACTCGAAATTCCACACAAACACAAACACACACACACACACACACAGTCATATGCACACTTTACGCTTTTACAAATCGCTAAATCATGACAGCGACGCAGTTGCCGATATTCATTCACGAACATTCTGCGACACTGCCCGAAAAAAGAAAAAAACTATAGCCGAAAAGCAAGAGATACAACAACAAAGCTCTACAGATTTCCTTATTTATGAACTGACGCGTATTTCCCCTTTATATATATATATGTATTTAAGATATATGCATATAATCGTCTCAAGTGCTAGAATCCGGTATATCATACGACTTGCGTGAAGTTCATTCCTTGAGCACTTGCGCTTAATTGGCTCTAAAAATAAAAATGGCAAAACAAAAAATTGTTAAAAAGAAAACAGAAAATAACAACAGCAACAACAAAATTGAACTGTGACGTCAAAATGACTTGGGTAGGCTTCCCAGCTTTGGGAACTCTGATTCAGCACTTGGGTAAACTTCAACGCAATGTCGATTGACCCGCCCCCCTAGGTCTAGAGCTTTCAATAGGACAGGCCGGTTCTATAGACAGGCAGACAACTCAGCATGAACTGTCAGAAAACCCCAAAGGTAAAAATAGTTGGCATTTGGCTGTAGCCGACTGTCACATACGCTGTTATCGTTCGCATGAGTCATGGGGTCTTATTAATGGTAATTTTTGTTTCTCAGCTTTCCAAGTGCAGAAATACGAAGTTCCCTTGACATTTGTTGAATACTGATGTGTGATTTGGCGTGGTCAAAGTAAACCTGGCTTGAATTCTTTAAAAGCTATACATTTATATAGGCGTAAAGTAAAGCTTCGAAAGCTCGGAGCTTTGAGCTTTTGAGCTGTCCAGAATTTAGTTAGCATTGAACTTTTACCTTGAAGTTGTGGAAGAATGTAAAACATAGTTATAATTATGTTTATTATTCAAATAGATTTCAGATAGATAGATAACTACAGAGATAAATGGAGGGATAGAGGGATAAATAGATAAAGTGATGTATAGATAAACATGTAGATAGATAGATGAAAGAATGGATGGATTAATTATGAATAAATACGGTTTAAAAATCTATATGTTTATATTCCAAATCCAATCTTTATAGATTCTAACCTGTAGATATTAGTATACCAGAAATGAGAATCTTATATCTTTATCCCGAACAATCTATAAACTTCAGGTACTTTTAGCATGACTGCTTAGCTATAAGATATGTGCTAACTAAATGTGCTAACTATTCTTTCTACTACATACCAAGCTAATATGCCCACTTCAACACCTCCTTCTGGCTAATTGAATCTCTGGCTGTTGTCTGTTGTGCTACCTGTCTGTGCGCACAGCATCATACTTATGATCTGCTTATGTTGTGCCCCAGCTAGTTTCTCATATGGACTATAAAATATCATTTTTTTTGCCAATCAGAACCGGAATGGCAACTACGTCGCAGCGATTACAACAAATTTTTGCACATAGCAGCATGAGTTGGCTAAAACATTTCTCTTTCCAGACCACTAAATACTTTAGCTTAACCTCATTTCGTTATTTGTTGTAAATGTTGCAAAAAAAGAGAGAAACAAGAAAAAAAGACACCCAACCTTTAGTTAGAGTTAAATTAATTAGTTATTTCTAATGCGTACGCTGATTTGGTTTTTACCTCGACAGAAGTGGCTGACGAAATCTTTGAGAACTGGTCGGACAGTTGGGCGGCAGACCCACGCACACACACACATGCACGCAGACCAGCATACACACATACATACGCAAATTTGGGCACTTGGGGGTCGCTTCATTGCATTGGACACCGAAAAGTTGTTGTTTATTCAACAACAAATTGATGTTGTACTTTTTGCTGTGGTCTACAAGTTGAAGACAAGTGTATGTGTGTGTATATGTGTTTATGCATACATATGTAAATCGTGTAGGTGCATATGCATACATTTACATGCTTACAAGAAGAGGCGTCAAAACTCACGACAACAACCACAGCAATAGCAACAACAACACACAACACTGAGAGTCATTGGACTAGTTTCATAACTGCCAAAACAACAACCCCACTGACGCCTCCCTTCCCCTCTCTCTTTGCCTAGGCCGACGCTCAGCTGCTATGCTGTACATGCCTCTGCTCGGCGCACCTGCTGAGCGCACGGCGCAGCGCGCAGCCGCAGCAGCGCAGCAGCGACATCAGCCGAGGCAGCCGCACGGTTTCAATCTGAATGCCAAGCGTTGGGTATGACCTTCAAGGCTACAAAATAAAAAAAAAAAAACAAAAAAGCAGCAGAGCTGACTGCGACGCGTCGCGAGCAGCAAGCGGCGACAGCCAAAGTATCAGTTTATGGTCAACAAAACAACAATAACAACAAAGATAGCAGAAATAGCAGCAGCTACATCAAAAGACGTTAAAAAACAACAACAAACGCAAGAGAATCACTGCAGAGAGACAACATGTCGTCAGCAGGCAGAAAGCTTTCAAGTCACACGCATTATTTTATGTATTGGAGCTTGAAATTGAAAGCTGCTGTGACGGCAACGGCGACGGCAACAGCGACTGCGCAGCTGCGTCCACAGCGTGAGACAATGCAAAAAATATAAAATAAACAAACAACAAAGCTGCAGTCGACTGCAGGTTGCTCTGTAATTGCTGGAACAGTCGAATGGGCGGAACTATCGATAAAATACTAAAGCTGTTAATGTTGAGATTCAGCTAACAGAGTTCTGTTACTGGTATGCATTGGTAGTAAATTAATTGTTCATGTTATTGTGGCTCACTGAAGCATGTTTTGTCACCTACTGCATATACCCATCCTGTCGCTGCGGCTGGGTATGCTTGGAATGTGCAAGTTTAAGATATGTGCTAAAAAAGCTTCTTTGTGTTTTTACAAGCGCAGCCCCTGCAGACTGCACTCCTTTGCCAGCGGCCCGTTTTCGAACCAGTTTCGCATCCTCCATTCGGCATTCCCCATTCCAGCCAGCCGCTCCATACATAGGACGGGCCTCCAGACCAATTTTAAAAATAAGAATCCATTTGCTGCTTTTATGTTTTTAGCGTGCCCCAACACATTTAATATTCCATTCGAGGCAGCAAACCGTCTGTCCCCCTTCCTTCACCATTTGCATAATTATCAACTTGTCTCGATTGTTTTTCCACTGCACTGGTTATTTTTTTTCCGCCGGGGATTTTTAGAACATTTTCAACTCAAAACCCACTGCTCAGCATAATAATGAACGGGACGTGGTCTGAAACTGTGGCGCCTTTGATCTCTGGAATTTCCACATGTCAGACAACAACAGCATCCAAGCAGAGAGGACGCGACTGTCAATCACCAGAGGAGGAAGCTATAGGTAAGAGCTGAAACATAATGCTTAACAACAAAATTGGTCCTTTATTAATGGTCAAGGTAGTTATGATTAAGTGTATACAATTTTTTAAACAAAAGAAGAATAAGTCCAATTAAACTTATGAAACAAATCGAATTTCAGAATGAGTTGCAGCATTTTCCATAGAACATTTTAAAGACTTCTTACAAAAGATAGTTTTATTTCTTCTTCTATATATTATGTTAATGTTAATGCCAGTCTTATCTATAGGATAACTTACTCTTTATTCCACACGTTGTAATTATATTTGGATTTAGTGAGTTGCATGTAAATTGTTCAGTATCAAAAAGCTCGTTGGATTGTCTTAAGGTCGCTTAGAAAATAAATTTATATATGTATATTATATTTGTAGTATGCGGGAATTGAGCTTAAGTGGGGCTGGGAATAAATTTAAGGTTTGGGAATTGCGCATCAGACGTTGAACTAAAGTTCAGCATTTGATGGGATTCGCATATATGTAATTCTTGTCAAGTTTGAATGGGGAAGGCGATTGCACTTTGGTTGTGCGCCTCGCAGTCAAGAGTCGCGCATGGTTAAAACTCATTAAGTAAATGAAGTGAAACCAGACAAGCGACTACCCAAGCCCCGTCCGAACTAATTGTAATTTTAATGCAAGCAACTATATACGATAAATTTATATATGTCTACATATATAATATATATAGGATAATTGTGAACTTAGGATCAGGTGCTACATATATTAGTGCTACGTTCAAAATACTACGTAAACTAAATAGTATAATATTATGCTAATACTTACTCAATATACAGTTACTTGAATTTCGATTCAACTGGTTTTTTATTTGTTTTTTTGTTGTTTTTTTTTTTCATTAAGTTTATTATCACGTTACATTATTTCGCTTACATTATGTATGCTATATAGTATTCTATGAAAAATAAAAACAAAAACACAAATAAAATAATAATTTATTAAAATACAACCGATTTGGGGCCTTCGCTTCGAATAGGAAAAATGAGCGTAAATTAGACGTCAATCCAATTAGAATTCATGTTATATTGTTTTACTATTCAAATTCGTATAACTAAGGAATACAGTTAAACAATTTATATATGCTACAAACAATTTAGCTAAACAATATGTTTCATTTTTGGTTTTTTGGTTTTTGTTTTGGATGGAGATTATAATTGAATTTACTTAAGCAACTACAGTTTGTATAAAGTTATATAATTGATGTAGATAAGTCTAAATATGCATAGTTTATGTGAGATGCTACCAAGTCTAGTGAATGAGCTGAAGTTTTTAGTTTGGCTTTTAACGATCTGGCAACATCAATGCCTCATTAATTCGTGTGTGAGATATGCTTCAGTTTTTTTTAATTATAATAAACACACACACACAAACACGTATATATATTTATATATAGATAAATAAGGATTAGGATTAAATGTAACTAAGTTCAATTTGGGCTAGTTAATGCTGTAGTTTAGTAAATATGATTATTTCCATTGTGTTTGCAACACGTTGATTTTTTTTTTTTTTTTTTTTCGATTAGAAACTGTTTTTTGCTGATCGTAAAAAACGAAGGTTTGTTTTAAAACTAGATTAACTTTTTTTTGGCTGATGGGAAAACAAAATGTTTAACTACTACAATATACTTTAACTGAGGTCCATCGAACAAAACAATTAACTCACTACAGTCTAAGGGGATGTGATTATTTAGTTAGTTGTTGCTGTTATTATTATTATGTATACCCATTAAATCTATGTGTAACCTGCTAATCCAGTCCATCATTTCCATGGCTTACAACTTAGGGTTAACGCTTATCTATGCTCCTCTAAATAGTACTTATTGCACTCAGTTTCCGCTAAAGTCAGTGAGAGTGAGTGGGTTTTTTGGGAGGGAGGGGTTGTAAGTTGTTCCAGTTACAAAACTATCGATAGCAATTTCGACGAATAGTAAAGTGAGCAATATATGTTTATATCTCTAAAGTATATCTCTATAATATTTGTTGATCGCATAACTATGCTTTAGTTGGGCTCACCGATAATACTATCGATAGTTTTGTAGCCTTGTTAGCCTTAACCTCAAAACGCTCATATTATTTATACGCAAACTATTCTTCAGTTAGACCACTTAGCTCATAGCTCTGATGCTCCAGATTCCGTTTCAGATCCACAATGGTGCTGACAATCAGCTGTTGTTTGGTAGCGCCGTCTACCGTGACATCCTGCATAGAGCTCTTTGCCGAAACGGAAGTCGATAACTTCGTTTGTTGACGTTTCACGTGCGATTTGGTTCGTTCGTTCATATCTGCTTGGGTTCAAGTTGATTAAATAAAAAGGAAACAGGTGAGCGATAAGCTATGACGTTTTAGGTGTGAAATTCAAAACAATTTGCATTGCTGTAAGCAAAACTGACTAGCGAATACACTATAAAGGTAGCTACTATAAGTATTAAAAGTAAATTTATAGATAAGACGAAATGCTAACAATTCATCTAGGTAAATGCATCTCCACAACTATTGATTGGAATATAATGAAGACTTAATGCATTTTATATGTAAAACAATAGACATTTTCTGTTGTCTATATTAAACGCTTTCATTGAAATATGCTGATCTATTGTTATCGATTAAGACATGATTTGATATGTCCATCAATTCATATTCATTCATTTAAGTATCGTTCACTTTAAAACCCATGACTGATACGACTGATCCGATATACCTACTGTAATTCCCATTGACCTACTTACCCAGTTCCAAGTCGAATGTCTTCTTAATGCGCTCAAAGGAGCTGCTGCCCTTGTAGACCTTACGCTTCAGCGGCTCGCTGTGTGGACAGTAAAAGTTGTCATGCATCTGAACCTCGGAGACATTGCGATTATTGTAATCCAAATTGTTGTACATCTGTTGCTGCTGCTGCTGCTGCTGTTGCTCCTGCTGTGGCAAGTAGTTGTGATTGGTGGCATCTTCCACGACAGCAATGCACTCCTGATCCGAGTCGCTGGCATTGAAGCTGTGCAGCGCCATGGCGCGTCGACTGCTCCGCGGACTGCCCTGGACCAAGCGTCTTCCGTTCAGCTGCAGCTGTGGTGAGAGCGGAGCGACGTTGTTTAGTTTACGTGGCGGCAGCTCTGGCGGTGCATTCTGATTCATAAAATTGGTCAGGTGCGTCTTGCGTGGACTGCAGCGGCCCGGCTTGGGGCTATTTGGGGGCGATGCTGCCGCAGTCTCAAACTTGAGCATCTCGATTCGCTTGTTGATCGCAGCCGCCAGCTCGTGCTCCAGCGGTGGTGCAGGTGGTGCCTGCTTCTTGGCCTCCACCTCGCTGTGCTTGAGCATCTCCACGCGCTTATTGGCCAGCGGATTGAGTCGTCGGGGACTGGCAACGGGCGTGTCTCTCGGTATGCTGCAAGAGAGTTTGGGATTAAATGAATGACGAGAGTTTGTGTCGTGGAAACGAACCTTTGCAAGCTGTTCTTCATGGACTCCAGCAGCGATTCGGCCTCCATGATGAGCTGCTTGTACTTCATGTCCGCCTCCAGATCGGCCTTGAGCAGCGCCTTCTCGCTCTCCGCTATGGTCATGAAGTGAGGCTCATTGGCGCTGCCAAAGATTAGCGAATTGGAGCGATTCGACAGTGGTGAAGTCTTGTAGATGCTGTAAATGGATCTTGAATTGATTATCTTGTATATATTCTTATTAAGCTGCTACGGATGTACAGAATGGGATGGAAATGGAGAATACCGGGATACCAAAAACATTTATTAAGGCTAAGTAATCTCGAGGGCTTACCGCTCCTTGGGTCCCAGCAGATGGCGACGCAGACAGACGGGCGTGCCGCCCACACTGCGTGAGCCGCGTGGTTCGCGCAGCGGCGACGCATTGACTTTCTCGCGGTTCTCGCAGCTCTTTTTGCGGGTCTTGAGGAAGCGTTTGCGACGACGCTGCTGACTGGCATCGGGTGCCTCCTGGCCGCTGCGGCGACGCGAACGCGTGGAGGCGCGTCGCAGTATCAAGGGACTGGGCTGCGCAGCACTCGGATAGTAGTGGCAACTGCCAAGATTGCGTTGCTGCATGTCCAGCTGAATCTCCTGCATGGAGGAGGTGTCTATGAAGTCAATGTCCAGCTGCTCATCCGTATCACACTCATCACCCGCATCCTGGCCGGTGTCCAGCTCCGAAGCGCAGTCGGTTGGGTCCGAGTCGCTGCTGCAAGGGTTGCAAGAAGAAGAATAAAGAGCTGCTCGCGACTTTGCTGTCTCTCTAGAGGACTCACCTGAGTATGTCCGTTTCCTTCTCGTAGATATAGCTCTCATCAAACTTGCCAATCATCTCGTTAAGTGTGGCCTCATCGTCGCTCACGAGAAAGGAGTCCAACGGCTGCTGCTGCTGTTGTTGTTGTTGTCGCCGTTTGATGGTATGCGGAGCATGCAGATTTTCCACTTCAGTCGAGGACGACGATGAGCCCTCCGAGCGGGTGTCAGCCCCAGCCACGGCTAAAAGTTTGGGGGTGGCTGCTACGCCACCTGCTCCACCTGCTGCTGCTGGTGCTAAAGGAGTTGTTGTTGCTGTTTTGGCTGCGCGCATTTCCAGCTCAGTGCTTGACTTAATGCCCGACGATGTGGTGGAGGTGGTGCTGGTGGCATCCACATCCAGCCGGCTGCCCGACATCAGCTGCATATGTTCCGTCGTATTGTACCAAGGATTCGTGCGTATGCGCGAACGTTGCCTTGGCGAGGGTGCTGCAAGTGGGCGGGTCAAGTGTATGGGTTAAGTGGTTCAAGTGGTTTAATTGCTCATTTTGAACAATGTCTACTCACATTCAAACAACTGGCAATTGCGCTGCAGCGACAAGGGGCTGGGCTGTGCCTCCAGCACGTTGCCAAAGTTACTTTTGGGCAGCGGATCCATGGGTGACATCTCCTCGATACGATTGAGTCCGAACTTGGTGGCCAGCGTGTTGGCGGAGCGACTGGGAAAGTAGTGGGTGCCACTGCGCATGTTGATGTAGTACTCGGGCGCCGGAGGATTGGCACTGCTGGCCGCACACGGCGAGTTGCCATCGGTGGAGTAGCCCGTGGAGTAGGCGCTCTCCGGCGAGGAGAGGCTGTGCGGCCGGGGACCGGGCACGAAGTTGCCACGCGGCATGCCACGTGGTGCACGCAAGCGGCCCAGCTGTTGGGTCACAGCGGGTGGAGGCGGCGGTGGTGGTGCCTCCAGCTTGGAGGGCAACAGACGGCCATAGTGCACATGATTCTTGGACTGCTGCTGTTGCGGCTCCTCCTCGTAGACCAGCTGCAGACTGGCCAGATTCTCGGACTGTGGCCGCTGATAGTCCAGCATGGGCGCTTGTGGGCGTAGCAGCAATGCGCCCACCTCCTCATAGTCCACCTCGTCCTCGATGGGCGCCTGGTAATCACTGATGATTTCAATATGCTCCACCTTCTGGCTAACTAGCTTCGCTTGGCTGGACTGCATGGAGGGCTCCTTGGAGCCGGTGGACCAGGACAGCGATGAAATGGATGAAGAGGAGCAATTGACGCGCATGGGTGACTTGTCGGCGCTTGTGGAGCTGCAGCTATCCTTGCCCGGCACGCTCAGCTGCTGTGGCTGCAACGGCTGCAATGGCGCCAGCGTCTGGTGGCATTGATAGCGATGCGGAGCGTACAGCAGATTATCCGACTTGGGTGATGTGATGGAGGTGTGTGTATCCTGATCCGGCGATTGCCAGCCGTACCGACTGGGCGTCTAAGGGGGTTCGGGTGAGAGATTAGGTAGAATCTCGTATGGAAGATTGATTATGGCTACTCACATGACATTGGATGGGCGACACCTCGCGCCGGCGCACCGGGCTGGCAATGCTGTGGCTGCCACTGCTGGTCAGCACAGGACTTGTCGTGGACTTCAGATTGCTGCTGTGAGGCAGCGTGCCCGCCTTCTTGGCATGGGTGGCACTGCTGCTCCCACCACCTCCTGCTCCTGCTCCGCCACCATCTGCCTGCTGCTTGTTCTTATTATTCTTCTTGCGTGGACGCACAATGTGCGTTTCCATCCAGGAACGCAACTTGGAACCAAACATGGTTTCTCCTTGACTTTCTCTCTCTCTCTCTCTTGCTCTGTCTGTTATCAAATGTTAGTCTAAATGGACGGATTGTTGTTTCTGCTGCTGTTGGAATATGAGAAGCAGAAAGGATGCCATTAAAGTATTTGCTCAGCTCCGAAATGCAATTCCATAATATGTCTGGGACAATGGCTGGCAGTTTGCATTGGGCTCGTGGGCTGCCTGCAAAACTGACTCCTGGGGCCACTTTCCGTTGATAAGAAAATCCATTTATGACAGCACAAAAGCCGCCTAACGCACAGTGGTGCGCATAGTGTGCGCAAAGTGTGCGTGAATACATAACATGTTATGATTTTTAAGGTAATTCAGTTTTAAAATTAAAATAATAAATACACGTAATCAATTTATATTAGTAAACTACTTTACTATAATCAAAATCTTAAATTTAACTATGAAATTAAAAAATAAAAAGTAATAATATATTTTTATATACATATGTATGTATATTTCTTACTAATGATAAAATAAAAAAAAACAGCGTTATGTTAAAAAAAAAAAAAAAAACATTGTAATAATATAATAATAATTGTATGAATTTAAATCTAATGTAAGCTAAGATTTATGTATTCACTTGTTTGGTCTTGATCCACTGTGTGCAGCAGCAGCAAAAGGCTTTCATATTTGCTATAGTTTTCAACAGTAAGTATGCATACATACATACATATGTATGTGTCTCTGTGTGTGTTGGTATTTTTTGCGAAATTACCTTATTCGCAAATGTCTGTAGCCTCATAATATCCTTTACGCCTGTTTTTATTGTGCGGCACACGAGATGAAAGCCCAACTACACACACACATAACACAGCGTATACGAGTCTCTTTATCTATATGTGTGTCTGTGGATGCGTGTGTGTGCGCTTACGTTAGGCAGACAGCGAGACGACTCGACGTCTGGCAACGCTGTAGCTGTGTGCGGCTGTGTGTGTGTTTGTTTATTTTTTGTTGACGTTTTTTAGGCGCACACAAACAACGACGACGATGTTTCCTGGTATGATATGCGTGTGTGTGTGCGTTGCTTGGGGGTTGTTTGTAAGCTGAGATGCACGCCTAATGCCGCTTCAAGGACTCATCGGACTCATGCTGTGCTCCAGAGTTACTCAACGTTACGTGGGTGTGCTTGTGTGTGTGTGTGGGGGTTGTCTGTGTGCCTTTATAAGCCTCCCCTTTTGGGGAAATGATACGTAGCTGGGTTGTAAATCCAAACGTAACTGTAAATTTTTATGTCAAGCTATTTTCAATTGTTGTTTCGTTAAACTGCACCGTGAATATTTTATTTGATTTGATTTCTTTATAGCATTGCCCGTACGATTTAAATGCGTAAGTGTATGTGTCTGTGTGTGCGTATGCATATATTTGATTCGAATGAAATTTTAGTTTAGGCTTTAAGTTCAGTTTGCGTAGTTTCGTTTTGATTATTTTGATATGCAAATTAATTGGAAATATGCCCGGCAACGTATAATTTAAAAAGCAGAAATTTTGCCCACTTCTGGGCTGCAAGAGATGAAAGAAGACTTTTTCACTGTCTATATTGAGTGATGTATTGGTATGTGCTTGTGTCGGCCTTAGTTTTATTTTATTTTTTGGTGGTAGCAATAATATGTGCGGCTGAAATGGCGTTTGCTGCGCGGCGAAAGAGAGCGACTGCCGCCGCTGAAGTGAAAAAAGCAACTAACGGAATGCGCAGCCACCAAATCGTAAGGAAGCTTAATGCTAACAGACATCACTTTGAGAAAACATTTTAAAATACAATGAATTCGATGGTTAATGCGCTCATAAAAACTATATCACTAAAGCAGTTATTTTGTATTTTTAAATCTATAAATCAAATAAAGTATGCTATATAATTTGAAAATAATGTATGTTAACGTTAACGTCATGTTAACGTTATCGATATACCGCCACACACTGTTAGTGTGGATAGCATAATAAATCGATATTGTAATGTTCCATCTCTGCGCCATGCATTATTGTAAAACATAAGCAAATTTTTTGCGCTAATTTCGTTTACAAATTTAATTCATGTGATTCATTGTCTTTTATTGAAATTTTAACATGCGGTGCTATTACGAGGAGTTGGGCGTAGCCCGTGACTCCAACGAGGCTGACATTAAGACAGCTTACCGGAAATTGGCATTACGTTGGCATCCAGATAAAAATCCAGACTGCCTGGCCGAAGCAAAGGAACGCTTTCAGCTAATCCAACAGGCCTACGAGGTTTTATCCGATGGGCAGGAACGTGCCTGGTACGATAACCATCGCGAGCAAATTCTGCGGGGCAAGAACTCTGACTACTCCGAGAACTGCTTGGATGTGTTTCCCTACTTCACCGGATCTTGCTACAAGGGCTACGGAAATGATGCTCAGGGCTTCTATAGCGTCTACCGCGATGTTTTTAACAAAATTGCTGCCGAAGATATGGATTTCATGGACAGCGACGACGAGGGCATGAGCGCGCCACAATTCGGCGATGCCGACAGCAGTTACGAGGATGTGGTCGGTCCATTCTATGCCTACTGGCTTTCATATAGCACCAAAAAGACTTACGAGTGGCTCTGCCCGTACGATGTGCGTGAGATCAAGGAGCGTTTCATATTGAGGAAAGTAGAGAAGGAAATGAAGAAGATTGTACAGAATGCGAGAAAGGAGAGGAATGAAGAGGTTAGTAGCAGATGGAAGTGCTATATAGGCTAGTATTTAATTAATGCTCTCTTTTTGCAGATTCGTAATTTGGTTTCATTTGTGCGCAAGCGTGATCGTCGTGTGCAGGCCAACAGGCGTGTGTTAGAGGAGCGTGCCGAGGCCAATCGTTTGAAGCAGGAGGAGAAGCGCAGGGAGCAGTTACGCCAGCGTCAAGAGCAGCTGGCAGCAGTGCGTGCCAACAAGGTGGACAACGATGGTTACGAGGAACAGCTCAGGCAGCTCGAGCAACAATATGGCAGCGAGTCAGACGAGTACACCGATGAGGACGATGAGGACGAGAATGAAGATGATATCGATGCAGAGAACGCAGACTCGGACAATTTGAGTGAGCAGGAAGTGGAGTATGTAGATGATCTGTATTGTGTGGCATGCAACAAGTCATTTAAGAATGCCAAAGCACGCGCCAACCACGACGAGAGTAAAAAGCATCGCGACAATGTGGAGCGCCTCTGTCAGCAGATGGAGGCCGAAGAGCAGGAATTTAATGAACACAGCGCAGAGCTGGAGGCAGCTGAGGAAAGTCTAGAAGAACTGCAGCTGAATGGCAATCACGAAGCGGACTTGGTCAGCGATGAGGCGGCAAACGACCAAATGAGCAACAAACGCAACAAGAAAAACAAGAAATCGAAAAAAGTTGCCACCAAGGCTGCTGTAGAAAGCGATGATGAAGACGAATCCGCGCCAGCTGTCAACTTCAATGCGGCGCCAAGCAATAGCGAAGACGATGACAACGACGATTGGAGTCGTGGCAAAAAGTCAACTAAAAAGACAAAAAGCAAAAAGTCAACACCAGCAACAAATGTCAGCAAACAGAAAGTTGAAGCGGCGTCAGCTGAGGCAAAGCCAACAGCCGCTGCGCCGGCCAAGACGGCGCGTGGAGGTGATGATACGGTTGAGGCAACTGTTGTGCAACATACTTGCGTCACATGCAAACTGTCGTTCGACTCCAAGAACAAACTGTTTGCCCATCTCAAGAAGACCAATCACGGCGTCTACATACCCAAGGCCAAGCCGGATGTCGAGGGCAAGCCACCTGGCAAGGGCAAAGGGAGGCGAAACAAGTGAAGTTTCTCTTCGGTTTATTTGGCTGTTTCGGTTGCAGTTGCAGTTGCCACTGCAGCTGTCCTTGTAGAAATTCTAGTTGTTTATTTATGCTTATGCTAATGTTAAATCGTTAAATTCGAAATTAAATTAAGTGTACACGCCCAATTGTCGGTTGAATGTTTTAGCTGCCATAGATACGAGATTGGCTATGGAATGCAAACGAGTTTGCTGCCGGACTCGATGCGCCGGCGCACGCGTGTTCGTAAATTGGAGGATTCGGCTTTTAGACTGATGCCTGCGGCTGCGAAAGTCAACAGGATGCCAACCAGGGCGCAGTAGAAGGAGATGCCTAGCAATGCAACAAGTGAATTAATCAGAAATTCCTGTATATACATATATATACGTTATTCTTACCTATACTGCAGTCAGCTGGATAGAAGGGTTCCGCCTCCTGGCCGCAGAGGCGTTGTACGCGCGCAGCCCGCCAACCCAAGGGATGCAAAAACAGGGCCAACATCACAGCTATGCCTGCAGAGGATTAGTGAAAGATTTGGTGGTATTATTGATATATTATGACAATGCTAGAGCTCACCTGCTAGCACCTGTGCACAGGCCGTCATGTTGTGTATGCTCTTGCCAAATGCCGACTGCCTACAGCAAGTGAGCAGCGTAGCGCACACTGTCAACGAGAGCAGCACCAGCCCCAGCGAAAGGCAAAACATGGCCAATTTCCATTCCAATGGATAGACACTGCCATCGGTGGCAAAGCCATCCAGGTCGAAGCGTCCACAATGATAGCCCAGCTGTTGCATCTGCTTGCATCGCGTATAAATGCCCACAGACTCTAAACGCTGATTAGAACCGGGCGTGGCCAGACTCCAATTGGCGCCGCCAATCGAGGGTCCAATTAGCCATTTGGGTGTGACCAAAGCAACGGCCACGAACATATCCGCGACCAGGGTGCACAGAAACCAGACTAGACTCACACTTGTGATGATAACGTAGCACATTTTGCTTAACTTTATGTTTTTTTGCGCAGTTTGTGAACAATTTCTTCTTTTATTTTCTGGTTCTTTAGTTGGAAACGTTGTCAGAACACGCGTCCGCTTCGGCCGCATACATAATCGTCTCTAGCATTTGGCTATGCGTACACACACCCACATCCACAACAAATAGCACCACCACCAACGGGGCGACTTCCTTTCAGCTGACCAGCTCGAAATGGTATTGTTTATTTTATATGCTTTCCACTCGCCGTTGTCTGTTTTATGTTATTCATTCACCCCATTCACACACACGCACGCACACAGGCACAACCACACTCCCAGTCGAAAGCGAACGAAAGAAAATAGTCAAACTTTATAGTTGTTGTTGTAATTGAAGCTTAAACTGCAGCTGCTGTTGGCGTTTTCTTCTTTCTCTTTCTCACTCTGTACGCTTTTCAATTTTGCAATATTATTATAATTTTTTTTTTGCTGCAGCTCCCTTTTGCGCAGGCGTTGTGTACGCGTTGAACGGAGTCTGAAGAAAAACTGAATGAATGGCGCGCATTGAAAGCAGCCGAACGTCTGTCGAAGCGCATGCCCAGGCCAGATGTGTGCGCCGCCAGTGCAAGGGGGAATAGGTGGTGGAGTGGGGCGAAGCCAGAAGGCGGGCGCAACAAGAGCGGACAACAGAAATCCAGACATTCCAGACGAGCGCCCAGCAAAATGTTCTCACATGCATACACTAGCATACAGAAGTATGCATACGACTCTATATTCAGAAATGCACAATCAATTCGTCGTGTCTTAATATCTGATCAAAATACATACATACATATGTACAATAAACATTAATCTTCTTATAAATAAAAAGACTCGAAAATGATAATTATTTACTAAATAAAATAAAATAATTTAAATAAGCTGATTTTATGCACCTACAGAGCCTTGTTTATATCAATACTTTTTTAGCTTACTGCATTTCCTACTGTCTCTCCGCTCGTTCGCTCTGTTGCTCTCATTCTATGCTGGTTTTGCTCTCCTTGTGCTTTGCATGTGCACACATATGTATATTGGAGTTGGTTCTGTTTGACCCCGACTCCGTACTCTGTCTCTCTCTCTGCAGCCCGCTTATGCCGGCGATGAGTAATAAGCGGCGGGTATTTGGTTCTCTTTGAATGCAAATGAAGTTTCGTAATGCCAGCAATCGGCGATCTGTCTGGCCTGGCTTATCAGTTAGCACCCCCCCAAGTGATTTACATGTTCGGCTCCATTGCATCATACGCGTTGTGTACTTAAGGCAATTACTGTTACTGTAGCAATGATCGTGACCGGGCAAAATGAATTGCGCACACATGTTGAAATCACTTTCACTCTCACTTGGCGCCAATAGGACAGCTGACTTCTACATTTCAATTTCAATCTCAAGAGCTATCGCAATCGCAATTTGTCGTTCAGTCAAAGATGCTGTCACTACCGGTGTTTCTGTTTTTGCTCCTTCAACTGTTGTCCGTCTACTGTTACTATCACGAGTACCGTTACTGGGAGATAAATGATCCGCCGCCCATATGCTCAGAGTATGAAATGCTGATTGTGAATACACACCAATGTGTGCGCCGTTGCAATATTGTGTGTCAGCGCGGCGTTTGCTTTGAGGATGGACCGTGTCCTTGTGCGGATCAGTATCAAAGCTCACATGGCGACAGTGTGGTATGTGCCGCCGAATGCGTACCCGGCTGCCAGCAGGCAGGTGGACACTGCGCCGGTCCCGAACTCTGCATTTGCCGCAAGAGCAAACACTACTACTACGATCCAGTGGCGCGCCGTTGTCGTCGTCGTGGACCCCGCCTTTTGGATCTATGCGGCGGGTAATTCAAATTTTTAATTACCAAAATCATATTATTTGGTGTTTACTTTTCTCTTCTCTTGTAGTCGTTGCATTCATGGTCGCTGCTCGTATGATGGTCGCTGCATCTGTGCTCAGGGCTATGAATTGCGCAGTACTCTGCTTCACGGCTCCCAATGTATGCCAACCTGTGATCAGTAAGTGTTGCACAACATCATAAATACACACAACGTCTAATCTCCAACATCCTACAGCGACTGTGGTCCCAGAGCCTATTGCTATGCTCCCAATATGTGCGCCTGTCGGCACAAGCATTATCACTATGCTTGGAATGGAAAATGTACCAAAGACTACTAAGTGATTTGTTAAAAGTGATAACAGGGCTGTTTTAAGTCCATTTTAATTTATACAAAATAATTATTATTAAAATACTATGCCAAAAATAGCAAATTGAAGATTAGCGTCTCATGTGGATTTAGCTTTATTGAAATCAAAATGCCTACCATTCATTTTACAGCGCATTAACAGTTTGAGAGTAGGGTAGGAAGAATAAGCGAAAAAAGAGAGAGGGAGAGAGAGCGATGAGAGCACGCATGCTTTTCCGTTTGAGCAGCTGGGTAACATAAAGTTTAATGCCGTATTTGTTATTGTTTATATTTTGTGTTTATAGTTGCAGTGCTTGTTTCCGAAAGTAACAATTAAATTCATTTCTTAATCAGCTGGCTATTGACTAAGCCGCTCAAAAACAAAAACTCCGTTGCTCTGCAAAAGCCGAATGCGTACGTGTGGTCCAGTGGCGTGGCTTGAAAAAAACATTCTTATAGTTTTAAGAGGGGACCAGTCAATCCCCTCTGCCATGGCCCTGACATTGGCGCGGCAACCAGTTTAAGGCGACCAACTGAAATGAAACGCTTGATAAGCTTGAGTTTTGGTACCAACACAATCACACGCACATCAATAGACACATTCCCTTTGTGACCATATGTAAAGTGCGCTAATTTGTGTATTTCGTAGGGTATTCGAGTTTTAATAATATGTCTTGCTCACATTAGATAAAGAAAGAGCGATCAGCGTGTTGGCGGCGAAGGCAGCGGTAATAACAAGCGCGTGTGGCGTGTTTTTATTTATTCTTGTTGGGGCAGGGGCTCGCTGCGCTGCTCAGTTGTCAGTTGCCGACGTCACTGGCAGCGACTGCGGCAGAGGCGGCAGTATTCGTTCTTCAATGCTTGTGGGCTCTGTCGATAGCAGCAGCAACGTCGCATTCAGTTGGAGTTTTGCTTTCCAGCAGTGCGGTTCGGCCTCCTCCCAAGTAATTTCCCCTTTGCTCATCTACTCCTCTCTTTGTGCATACGTATTGTTTGTGCATTTCTTGCTGAATTTTATATCAATTTGCAATTTTAAACAAGCTTAAGTAAATCGACTGTACTTAAAAGCAATCATGGGCCAAATCAGGGTAAGTACAATTACATAATAGTGTGGTTGCTCATATCTATTTACGAATGTATAAGTAAAGCAGATAAAATGCTATTTTAATTTATGTGCACAAATGAATATGGTTTCCTTTATGTATAGATATTTAGCTACCTGTTATCCTTTGACAAGCTGGCAACGCTGATATATATAAAGCGTGGGAATATTTATAGTTTCACATGTTAAGTGATTAGAAGCGTCTGTTTATAAGTGCGTGTGTGAGTACTTGCGTGCTCGTGTCTGTAGTGAAAGTTATGTAATAGAACAGAGAAGCGTTTAAATTGCCATAAAAATGCAACAATTTATTCACAGTGACAGTGAAGCTGAAGGTAAATTCGCTTTAGCGCTTTCGTGGCGTGTCAATCACTATTTGTCTCATTGATTAGAACGCTTTAGGTAATTATATTAATATATGCATATTTTCGAAAATCAAAAATGACATGCAAACATGCATATGTATGTTATATCGAGCACACATACATATGTACACACAAACATATATAATAGATTTTAAAGTAGGCGGGGCTGCTGCGTAGTTCTCAAGGCACGCACGTCAGCCAAAAAAAACTTGAGCAGAAAGAACAGTAAACAAGATATATGTATGTGTTTGTGTGTTTTGTGTTTTATAATAGTGTGTGTTAACAGAAACAATCAACTAAAAAAGTGGCGTGAATGCAGTAAACCGGTTAATGCATTACCGTTGTCCAATAATATTTTCATCTCGTTTTGGCAACAAAAACAAAAGTGCATAATTAAGTTGACTTTGTGTGGGTATGTATGTACATACACACCTACATATGTATGTATGTGTCTATGTATGAGCGGGTGGCGCTATAATGTGCTCAAGCAATTAGTGATGGGCGTTTGACATGAAACAAACACGCATTAAAATAAAGTATTAAGTGCGCTTTTGATATTTTTAGATTATTTTGATTTTTAAAATGCGCAAAATATTGTCTTTCGATGTATTATTAATGCTAAATTATTTGTGACATTTAATCTAAATATAAAACTAAAAATTGTATTGTATGTAGTCGTGCATATTTGTATCACGCGCCCATCTCCTGAGGTCTTTAAGTGATATGCCGAATAGTCAGTGTCGTGCCAAGCTTATCAAAAGCCTGTTCCCGGTTGGGGGCTACCGATATCGGGTATATGGAAAGTTCTTTAAAGTTCTTTTTATTATTGGGTGTTTTGATAAGCTGCAGGTGTTAATTATAGATTTATAGATTTATGTCAGTTAAGTACATTTTGTTATATGCATAAATTAATTGATTGGAATTTTTCTTTGGCACACAGAAAGCTTCGTCGGCATTGAGCAAATTGTTTGTCTATGGCGCCTTGAAATACGGACAGCCAAGCAACTCGATCTTGGCCAACACGGGCAATGGCTACGCTAATTTCTGGTGCCGTGCAACGACGACACAAAAGATGCCTTTGGTGATTGCCACGCGTTATAACATTCCATTTTTGTTGAACAAACCCGGCGTGGGATATTATGTAACCGGCGAGATCTATGAGGTAAGTGTTTATCCATGTGCATAAATAGATCAGCGATTCGGTTAACTAATTTATATGCTATATAGGTCGACGATCGTATGCTAAACTCGTTGGATAATCTGGAGGATTGCCAGGATGTTTACACTCGCGAAATTCAGGATATGAACATTGGCGTTGGGGAGGGGTAAGTGCCACGCAGCTGATAATGACGTCAATAATTTATTTTTATGTTTATATATTTAAATTTATTTATAAACATTTTTCTATTTGCAGCACCGTTCCATGCTGGGTCTATCTGCTGCAAAAATATCCAGAGAAGCTGCTCTCGCTGCCCTATCTGTCTAGTTATGAGAATAGCTCTACACATCCGTATATTATGCGACATCGCCGCACACACAAGCATCCAGCACAGGATGATCTCACCTATGAAGCAGCTCAAAACTAAAATGTGTTCGAAAAGAAAGGGCGTGGCCAATTAATATTATTATTATAACTACCGGTAGTTGCATTTGTAGAACATATACACAGACTTTATATACACACATACATATATACATATTGCTATATATAAATATATATTACATGCGTACGATAGTTGATAGATTGAACGTAGTTTGTAATTTTATAAGTTTCGAGTAAATAAAAGCAATTCGAGATAAATACTAGAAACAAACATTTCATATTTGCCAAGACCCAACAGGTGCGCTGACTTTGTTATTATATAAATAGCGCGTGTAAACATTTGTTATTCTGTGATCGGTGTATTTCCCTACAGCTGTGATGTTAATTGTGGAGCAGCACTGTTAACTTAACATGTGGTAATCTTATCACTTGTCGCCTTTTCCAGTGATTGACAATTTGGCTGAAATTCATCCAGAAACTACTTATCAGATCTATGATTAACATTCCATTAGAGGCTAATCATGTCGCAGGCACTTAAAAGAGTCTTCGTCTATGGCACCTTGAAGAAAGGCGAACCGAATCACCATTGGTTAACCAGCGAAAAAAATGGCTTCTCTCGGTTGCTAGCCAAGGGCAAAACAGAGATTAAATTTCCCCTGGTTATTGGCACACGTTACAATATTCCATTTCTGCTAAATAAGCCAGGTGTGGGTCACAATATTGAAGGTGAGATTTACGAGGTGGACGATACAATGTTCTCAAATTTGGACGTGCTAGAGGATTATCCCAGATACTACGATCGTGAGCTGCAATCGATATTGACAAATGAAAATGAGTAATGGGAACAGCTGTTCTTCTTGATTAAATATAATTAACGCGCCCTTTGTTTAAATTAAGCAGAAAATTGGAGTGCTGGCTCTATCTGATACGCAACTATCCGGAGAGTATGTTGGCCAAACCCCAGCTCAGCTCATATAGCAATCGGCCCGAGCAGCCGTATAGTGAGAAGTCAGTCAGAGATCCGAAAATCGCAGCCAGATATGATTTATCCTATTGAATATATAACATTTTTGCAGTTATGTCCAGAGTAAGCCAGAAGATCTTTTCACGGATAGCTAAAGAAAGCCAATTTCCACCCTGGAACAGAAATGGCGAGAAGAGAGAGCGCTATTGCTAAAGAATTAAATTTATAAACGATTATAAAACGAATTTCAACGCATGGCTATTATTCATACTCTCTTCTATTACATTGATTCCATAATTCAAAAAAATGCAAACGAAATGAACAATATTTCTCTTATTTTTCGGTTAAATGGTAAAGGGTTAATCGAAAAGCCTAAAAAAGTGTTTACAATTATGCATGCAGAACTCGTAATAAACTTTTGTTTGTGTTTTCTGTTTTGCTATAGCTCCAAATCAGATTAGATCAAGCTTCTAGCTTGAGTGTAGCACATAAGATGAAAACGGTAAATTTTTGCTGTTTGTTTGTTGCTTGTGGTTTGTCGGCATCGTGATCGTTGGCATGGACATGGCCTAGCTGTCGGCCTCATCATCGAGCGACTGGAATCGATTGGTGGCTGCAACGGGCGCAGCGGTTGTCTCCTGCACTCGCTGGTAGCGACCGCCGTGTCGGACTTCTTCGAAGGCGGGTTCGTTTTTCTTTTTGCGCTGTTCCTCCGGCCGGGCTGCGCTCAGCGTCGGGAAGAACTCCGTGTTGGTGATATCAGGCGCCGCGCGCCTCGTACGCAGGCCACCGCTGCTGCCGCCGAGGCCCATCCCGCTGCCAGCTTGCTGCAAGGTGAACAAAGTCCAAAGAATATCGTACGATATTTAGCAAATCAGTTGCTGCAATACGATATGTATATGTATAATACTTACGGCAGCACGTAACGCGGGTGAAATGTACATTTTGGACGATGACTTCTCTGTTTCCACCGGCACCGGTATTTGAGTCACCTCCTCTGCGGGTATTAATTTCTTCCAGGGACCAAATCCGCTTCGTTTGCTATTTTGATCTCCATTGCCGTAGCCATCGCTATCGTCATCATCCTCATCGTAAATATCATCAGATTGCTGTTGCTGTTGTTGCTGCTGCTGCTGCTGTTGCTTATCAGAGATGGTCAGTTGACCAATTTTTAAACCACTGTAATCCTTGCGTTGCTCCTGCTCAAACTCTTTCCATTCCTCCTCCACGGGCTGCGCACGCCAACAATAACAATTAGTGAAAATTGGAAACTTGATTGCAATTTGATTGCAACTCTCACCTCGATGTTTGGCTCTGGCACTTTGATGTTGCTCTCGTTTTCGCCGCCTTCTGCCACGCCGCCAGCCAAAGTAGTCGAGACTTCAAGTTTTTTTGGTTTGACAGCAGTGGCCGCCACCTCACGTTTCGTGCACTCCTCTAGGTTCCTCACTAGCTCATCGGCTGTCACAAATTTGCTCTTGGATTTCGACTTCTTCTTGTCCTTTTTCGCAAAGAAATCGTCCAATTCGGCCATGCTTGCAATAATTTTTCGCGATTCCCTGTTCCAAATTATAATGAAATCCAATCGCACTTGCGTGAGGTGGTATGTAAAAATAAATCGCTATCGATAGTGCCTATCGATGATTGAGCCACACGTGGTCAAAGTTTCCTTAACATACGTTTTAATTTATTGTTAATATAAGCAATGCATTTATGTGTCAGCTTTTTCAGCTACAAATTTGCAATGTTTTAGTTTATTGCACGTTGCATTGCCCAGTCTTTGTAGGCCAATTTCGACCGTAACGATGTATTTCGATTATACTAACTTAATATAGTTATGTGTGCATTTTGGTGCTGAGAAAATATACAATATTAACTCAATCAAAGTGTATCGAAATTAGTTGTGAAAGTGTATAATAAAGCTTCAAATATTTCAGTAAAAGTGACATATCGATATGAAAATTGTTCAGACACGAACTAGTTTATATAAAATTTTGAACAAGGTGGCAGCACTGACAGTAATTAAATATTCGCAACGGTTATCGACAGTTAGTCATTTGGCGGTTCAATTAAAAGAGTTTTTACATATGTATTTCGATTTTGATATTAAGCCGCATTTGCATAATTTTTGCATAATTAACGTTTATGGGGATTTTTAGCAGATTGTACGACTGGCACAATTTGCAATGTTTGGCAATAAACTTTGATAATATGCATGAGATATTGATAATTACATAATATTCGAAATGAGGCAAAACGCAAAATCCAAATTAATTGTATTCGCTTTTGCAAGCAGACAGCAAACAAATTTACATGATTAATTATTGATGCGAATAAATATGCTAATGGGCCATAAATGTGCATATTTAACCAACGTTTAAACAATAAATGTTTGCAAATTGCTTTGCACTCTAAATAATGTTTGCAGTTCATAGTTGACCAGTTTAATGGTCACCCAAAGACTATATATATATGGGTTATAAGCTAAGGCCGCAATAAGACTTCCTTTTTTTTTTGTTTTGCCGCATTCGTTATTGTTGTCAAAGTTCCGCAGAATTTGCTAAGCAAATGTGTGCGCCAAATAGATATTTATGACTGCAGCTTGCAGCGCTTGCCACATCCACTATAACAGTCAACCAGTTAATAAATATATATATATATATATATACATACATATCTATGTAGTATGTGTATATGGATGGAGTTTCAGTTTCGATGCGCAGCGCACTAAAAATTCAAAAGTCGTTTCATTCATATTGACAAGCGCACAGCTCGAGGTGTCTCAGTCTTCTTTTGAACGCCGCACAGCGCACAGCTCGCTGCCTCCAGCCTTATATATATATATATATCGGTCTCTTTCTCTATCTCGCTCTCTCTCTCTCTCTATATATATATATATATATCGCTTTGATCGTACATCTCGTGTGCTCGTGGCAAGCTACACTTTCGATTAAATCATTTTTCTCGTATTTGATAACGCGACGCGTTTCGTTTTGGTGTTCATAACGTGTTTTTTGGCTATTGAAACATATTTCAATTAATTAAAACTTTACAAAAGGTAATTAAAAAAAAAATAAAAAATAAAAAGAAACAGTTGCAATTGCCAACACCTCGCGCTCTTACATTTGTTCATAGCAAATGTACAACAATAAAACTTTAATAATTATATGTTAAATGTCGCTGCAATTGCTTTTTGACCTCATATTATGTTTATTCTTATATTTTTGTATTTTCTTGCACTCGCGCAATTAGCTTTGGGCAAAACACTTTTAAATAATTAGCTTAAAGCAATTTGAAACATTTGGAGTGCTATTAGCTGACCAGCGAAGCGTTTAATTTGTAAACAATGTTTCTTATTAATTATTTAAAACATGAAAAACAAAAGAAAAATAAAAAAACAAAAAAGAAAAAAAGTAAAACAATTAAAACTGTTGAACTTTGCATCATCAAAAATGCTTTTTGGCTTCAGCTGGGTCACGGCCCATGTCAGGGTCATGCTGATCTGATTGATGCTGCAGCATCCACTTGAGCGTAGCTAGTTTTTCTTTTCAATATGTAAGTTCAAATCATTTCCGCATAGACCAAATCCTTGAATTAATTTTGTTTATGTGATTTGATCTTTTTTTATACTCTGCATATTTAGAGCTTAAGTTCATTGGAAGTCTTCGAAAAGGTTTGCCAAGCTCGATTCATAGATTGAATATCATTTTGAGCATTTATATAAGGTTTAAACTATATACACAAACATTTCCTCAAATTTGCGTTTGATTAGCATATATTAAATATTTTTTTTTTTTTTGTAGACTTAGTTCCTTAAATTGATTATCATTTTATTAGGCTCAATATAAACTAATTAAGACTTTAAATATTAGACAAAAATTTTATATGATATGAATTTTTGTTATTAGTTATATTAAATTTTTATAATTATGAGTTAAGCATTTAATAAATAAATAAATAAATATTTTTTTTTTATTTTTAAATTATTATTTTATTTAAAAATAAAAATAAATAATATTTGGTAAAGTAAAGTTTTCGTATATATTTTAAAAACATTTTTGAAAACACTTTAAAATATATATACATTTTTAATTTTTAATAAAATTTATATATATATTTTTAATTATTTAATGTATTGAGCTGCAATTTTTTAGCGTATATTTAATTCGTTTCTTTTTCTGTCTGTTTATTTCCATCTTTTATTTCTCTTTTATTTGTATTGATACATTTTGATCATTTTGAGCGTATCTCGAATTAATATTCGTTTCTTTGGGCTTGTGTGTCAATGGCAGTCGCTGCAAACCTATTTACATACTGGAGGTTGCTGCTTATTATTTATTTATTAACTCATTTGTTGTTGCCTTCTTTTTTGTCTTTTCTTTTTTGGCTATGTCTTAAGCATCTCACATAGTTAGCTAGCAAAATGGCCTAAAGGGACGTCAGGCAGACTTGCGTCAAGTGGCAACAGTTCCAAAATTTGGTTTTCAGCTGTTTCTATTAATTTCATGGCTAATCTGCTACCCTGTATTGAGCATGAGCTGGGTATATTGGTTTGGATGTCAATTCAAGAACTTATAGAAACTTATAGCAAATATATGAATAGAATTGATCTTAATATTTGATATAATCTGATTTTGAACTGTAATATAATTCCATGTAAATTCACCATCAACACACTCTTATATAGTTGCATCTGTTTTTTTCTCATTTCGTTCCAAATCACAATAAGATTTTGATATGGTCACAACTTGTGAACTTGAACTTCTATAGACTTTATTTGCGAAATGTAAATCAGCTCTAAAAGTATTATTTACTAAAAAATATTATAGCTCTGTTTAGATCTATACTCCATTAGTATACCATTACCATTACCATTCAAGTACAGTAAAGCCTTAGTATGATCTATCATACATATATATTATGCTATCAATAACTTTCTTCAACTATTTGACATCATACACCCCATATGTATATAACTTATTCTAGGGTACTCACTCTTTTGTTTATATACTCATACATTATATCTAGTATATCTAATATAACTTAGATCAATCGAATTAGTTAAAATACATTTGAACTTTAGGTGAACTGCATTTAGCTTCGTGTCGGATTCGACGTTTTCCGTGTTTTTCTCTTCGTAGAAAACTCTAATAATCATAGAAAATTTATCGTCAAGACTCTCCGAGCTCTATTAATGAGCAGAGAGCACTAGCTACCGACTCTATTATCATTGCAAAATGTAAACAACGCATTTGAAATGCTTAAGAAATACTATATAGTACTAGTAGCTAATCAAACCGGTTTTCAAAGAAAATAAGTGTTGTTATTAAGTGCTGTCATTTTTTAAAATAAAGCCAGTTGTCCATAATATGCTAAACTGTGTCATTCATCTGGTGGTGGCTCCAACACGGGCCACAGCCCATCAAATGGTTTGACTACGCATATTTGATTAGAAGCCGCGACAAGTGAGCTCAGCGATTTCCACTAAATACAGTTGCAAGACTGTCGTTATACCCTGTAAGTCGAGATAAGTCATGCATAACGATACGGCATGTCAAGAGATCATAAATCATGTTCATTTGATCCGCTTCGCTGGGGCAATACAAACCGATTTCTTGATGCTATAAGCAAAGATCGGGGCTCGAATTACGCGGCATCGAGTCGGTCATAATCGAGGCTATGAAGTTAAATGAAGCTACAGTTTCTAAATGTATTCACTTACTCTATTTCTTTACTTTGTTCCTTGACTATATAAATCTCTATCTGAATAATCTAGTTCTCTCAGGCTACTACTTGACTTAACCTGATCAGTTAATCCATAAATCTAATACTACATGCAACGCAAGCGTGCCCAACATGATGTCTGTCAATTATGTCAAGAACAAATTATTGTATTTGCTTTTCGTTGTGTTCGTCTTCATTTTTGTTAAAGTCAAAGAAACTATTGCAAAATGGATATATGTACATATATAGGTACATATGTATGTAGATTTTACGGTAGGCCTTGTCTGCTAACTAGCTCTTGTAAATTATGGCCTAAACGATGCTAATAACGTCGGTGTAGATGTAAGTGCATATGCTTATGCTTGTCAAGTTTGAAGCTTTTATATTGCATGCCACAGTGCGCAAGTTCGTTGCCTAAGTCTTTCGTCTGCCCTCTACAGACGAGCAAAAATGTTTAGCGTTTAGTTTTTTCCTTTTTGGTTTCGGTTTCAACTTATTTTGACATTTTCCAAGTGCGAGTGTGTGTGTGTATATATATGTGTGTGTGTGTGTGGCTATGCTCTTTGGTTTTTGTAGACTTTGCGCAGATTTGTTGCCGCCTCGCTATGAATTGGAGACGTAGTGAGATCTTGTGTAAGCTGCATGCAAGTTTTTTTTTTGTTTTTTGTTTTGTTTTTTTGGCTTATTTGGATTTTCCGGGTCTATAGACAAGGGCGACAAAGTCCGCAGAAGCGCTTTAATTGGCAATAAATATGGAAATGAAGCAATTGCCAGTCAAATTAGGAGACAGATGTGAAATGGAAACTCATTGACAGCTGCTGCAGCTGCCGCGATCGCGACTGCAGTTCAGTTAGCCGCATTTACAAGTTGTTTACGTAGTCTAGAGACGCAGTACGATTTCTAGTTCAAGGTACAGCAACTGTATATATATATATACATATATGTGTATGGCTATATAGTACAATTAGCTGCATTGCCTTGTCATGCTGTGTGCTTTCTCGAAGACTTTCCTTAAACGCTTAACTGGGCATATTTTGTTGTTGTTGTTGTTATCTTGAGAAATATCAAATATATGTATATATATATACATATGTGCATATATGTTTGGCTCATTTATGGTAAATGGGTCTAGTGACAAAACGCGAGACAGCCCAAAAACCCGTTCAGTGTGGCATGAAATGCGCGATTTATCAGACTTATTAGCGGCGGCAATGCACGACTAGCAGATGCTCTGTAGATGAGAATGAGCGAGAGAGAGAGGTAGAGCGAGAAGACGTAGAAGAAGATATTAGGAGTGGGAGCGTGAATGAGAAGGAGAGAAATAATGAGAGGCAATGGGAAGAGACATTGAGAGAGAGAGAGAGAGCGAGAGCGAGACAGAGAGGGTGATGGACAGAGAGACTGCGAGAGATATCAAGAGAGAGTAGGAGAACTCCAAAGAGATTTCGGGGAGAGAGATATGGAGAAACAGAAAAATAATAATAAAAGAGATTACAGTCAGCAAAAATATTGTAAAAGACTCCAATCTCACTCCAGTAATATCAAAAGAGAATCATTGAAAGCAGCAGAGATTCTGTAAATCTTATCAAAGGAAGTGCCAAATTTGATATTCTAGTCTGTCATGTCCGTGGCACGCTTTCCAGCAGGGTAGCTGTAAGCGAAACCAAGCAGCTTCGCAAATTGAGGCCGTTTAGAAATGTCAAGCTGCGACTGCGGCCAAAGAGCAAAGCCGCTTTTACTTAAAAAAAAATATATATGTATATATACAAAAAAGTGAAGTAAAATAAAATGAAATGAAAAGTGGCACAATATATTTTGGGCTTTGCGTACACGACTTGGCCAAGTGTAACGCGGACCGCAATCTGAAAAGTTCCAGCTGAAAAGCCGAAAACTCAAAACCCGAATCCAAACCCAAAGAGCTCCAATCTCTGATTTTGCAATTTTTTGTAGGCGATTGCAGAAGACTATCAAAACGTGGCAAGCAAGCGTGGCTGGTGGCATGCTGCATGCTGCGTGTGGTTGTTGCTAATGCAGCTTGCAACACACTCTTTCATAAAAACAAACAGCAGACACGTTAGACTGGCCTGGCCTGGTCTGGCTAGCCCGGGCTGGGTCTGGCTTCGGTCTAGCTTCGCTCTGGCCTGGTCTCTCCGGTCTCCTGGCTACGTCGCGTATTATTGCGACGGCCTTTGCCAAATGGAGCTGTTATTGCAGCTGCTATTGTTGTTGTTGTTGTTGTTGGTATTATTATTGCCAGCATTGTATTACTATTAAACCAATCAGCCAGCCGTCCAGACATTCCACATTGCGTAATTGCAAATGCAAAGAAATGCGAAATGCGAACCAATAGAAACCGAAACCCGTTTACAGCATTTCAGAATTAGCCTAGTTTTTTGTTGTTGTTGCTGCTGCTTGCGACACTTGCTGCTCGGCTTGGCTGCTTGTCTTGGCATTTGTCTATGAAATCGAAAATAATGCCCCGACTCCCACTCCCTCTCTCTTTCTCTATCTCGGCAGCATCAAGATGAACGATCTATCGCCAGTGCAGGAATACTACAAGGATAAGACGATCTTCATCACGGGCGCATCTGGCTTCATGGGCAAGGTGCTGCTGGAGAAGCTGCTCTACTCATGCCACTCGCTCAAGGAGGTGATCATCATTTGCCGCCCGAAGCGCGGCAAGACGCCCGAGACCCGGCTCGAGGAGATGTTCAAGCTGCCCATCTTTCAGCGCATTCGCGACGAGCGTCCGCACATGCTGAAGAAGGTGACCATCTACCAGGGCGATGTGACCTACGATTGTAAGAGAACAACGAACTGATAACCTGTCCTCGAGCTCCACTCTAATCCTTGCTCTCTCTTAATCTTTGGCAGTGCTGGGCCTGAGCGGCGATAGCCTCAAGCATGTGGTGGACAATACGAATATTGTCTTCCACATGGCGGCCACCCTGAAGCTGGAGGGCAATCTGAGGGACGCCATCGACATGAATCTGATGGGCACACAGCGTGCGCTGAATGTGGCCAAGCAAATGAAGCAACTGGAGGCATTTGTGCACCTGTCGACGGCATTCTGCAACTGCGACCAGGAGGTGATGTACGAGAAGGTCTACGACTTTCCGCACAAGCCCGAGGATCTGATGCGCCTGGCCGAGTGGATGGATGTTAAGACCCTGGATGCCATTACGCCCGATCTATTGAAGCCGCATCCCAATACGTACACCTATTCGAAGCGTCTGGCTGAGCTGCTGGTGCGCGATCATTACGAAACCATGCCGGTCATCATAGCACGTCCCAGCATCGGTAAGTCCAGCTCTGTCTGCATATATCTAGATTCATATATAGCTGCATAACAATAACTGTGGGGCGTCGCCTTGAGGCTTGTCTCTGTTGCTTGGTTGCTTGCTTTCTTAATCATCTCCTTAAGTCTAGTTTTTACCATAAATATATTTTATCTATTTTTGTCTTTCCTAACTTTACAAATTTATGTGTTATTTTTTTTTATTTTGTCGGCTGCTGGCTATTAAATTTGTGCCTAAAAAAAAAACATAAACAACAAAAACTATGCAATTAATTTTGTCTTAGCTTTTCCTTTTCCTTTTTTTTCTCAAACTGCCAGTTGCAGCAGATTTTTTATATTTTTCACAGTCCACAGTCTCCCAGTTAGCTCTTTAATCATATGGCGTGTTTTTTTTTATGACTTTGGGCCGTTGCAATTGAAATTGAAATTGAGACCTGAGAGTTTTCCGCTGCATGAGCGGCCAAAACCTGCTTTTGCCTCTGCAGCTGCAATTTTTCAATTAGGCTAAAATGTTGATTCAAGCAGTCGAGCTGAACTCCCAGGCTGACCCCGTGCAAAATCTTACCTCTTGGCCAAAAAATTATTGACGTTGGCCAAAGGAAAACTGAAGTCAAGTGTTTTTCCAAAAATATATTAACGGCTTTAAATTTTTAGCAGCTGCTGTCCGAGCATGATTAGGCAAAAATTAGACAAAAGGAGTTAAGCGCTGCTAATTTTGGTATGAAAACAGAATTAGATAGCTTAGTTGAATTAATGGATATTAAAAGTGCTATAAATTATTAAGAAATCTCACTAATTGCTTCTATGAAATATTATACAGTATTGTTTCAAGTTTTGCCTTCTTCATTCATCAAGATTATTTGCCATTTATTTTACCTACTATAACTATCACCAGCGATAAAATCCCAGCTATACCGTCTATAATCTTTTACTGATTGCCTAAAATATAGATTTTAAAATCAACTTGGACAACGCCCACTAGAAATTGATCTTTTGCGCCTTGAGCTGGAGCTCTCAATTGGTTAGCACACGATGTGCCTACCGCAATTGCGTTGCCCAGTGTATTTAAGACACGCTTTAAAGCCCATTCAAACTATTTAAATATTGATGGATTGATGACTTTGGCAGCATAAAGTTCGCAAAGTTCAAATCTGTTAGCGCGGCTCTTCAAATTGGGATTGGCAAGTCGTCGTCAAGTCGCGTTGCCTAATTGACAGCCACACTTAAGGCTTTTGTGGGTGTGGCACACGTTCGGAGTTATGTTAAGCGCTTTTTCTCTTATGCTGCCTGCAAATTAGGTATGCGGGGGTTTCTTTTTGTTTTTTTTTCGGTGCTTTGCGCTAACATGTGTCTATTATTTATGTGCTCATCTGCAAATTGTTTACCTGTGACATATACAATGTAGCTTGTGTTTATGTATGTCAGCGACATAATCCCTTTGCGCGCTTTGTTGACACCGCTCGCCCGACCGCTAAGGCACACGAATCAGACCAAATACAACAAATAGGCAAATAAACAAACAAACAATTGAACTACAAATACAACAACAAAACGCGTGAAACGAAACAAAAAGTGTGTGTAAAAGTGTGCTCAAGAGGTGGGCTGGAGATGCACACACATTGGCAGCGCAAGTTTTAAATTTTTGCTTACATTTTGATTGTCTGCTCGACAAAGTATCGAGGCTATCAATACAATATAATTTTAATCGATGATTCCTGTTAACGACTGCCCCTTAAGTGCGCATCTGGCAGCTCTTTGGCTGGCATCATCTCGTAGCCTTTCACTTTACCACATCTGGCAGCTCTCTATAATGTAAGCAAAAGTTTTTGAATATTTAATGTGTTGTTCTGTGTGTGTTGTGTGCTCAGTCCGCCCTTGTAAACAACTAAAAACAAATAAGCATAAACAGCAGCGCTTGAACAAATATCTCCTATCAACAATTTTCAAAAAACTGCACAGACTTACACAAATACACACGCACACACAAGGCACAGACAAACTGTAAGCAAACGTCGTCGTCATTGACCAACAAGTTCAATGAGCATGAAATTTAAAACGGTAAATTCAAATTGAAACTGAAGCTTATAAATCAAATACTACTCTACCCCGTCCCCTGCCTACAACTGCAATTAAAAAACACGCAAACAACAACTATCCTCTGCCTTTTGCCCAGCGGAATTTTACACTCGCACAAATGACCACGCCTACTCTAAAGCCTACGCCTTCGCCTTCGCCTTTGGTTACGCACAAATTTTCCTTGCTGCTGCTGCTGCTGCTACTGTTCCTTCTCCTGCTGCCGATCTTAGAGATCAGGACTGAACGAATCTCCTGCAGTTTCACCATCGGCCTATGAGCCCGTGCCTGGCTGGGTGGATAATCTGAATGGCCCAACTGGTCTCATGGTGGGCGCTGGCAAGGGCGTCATTCGATCCATGCTCATCGATACGCGTCACAAATCGGAGGTCATACCGGTGGACTATGCCATCAATGGCCTATGCGTCATACCATATCAGTTTACCACGCAGAAACGGCCAGTGGATGTGCCCGTCTATAATATAACGTGCGCTGATCATCGCAAGATGCAATGGGGCGAAGTAATTGAGCTGAGCAAAAAGATTGGCTATCAGTATCCAATGGAGGCGGGTCTCTGGTATCCGGATGGCTGCATAACCACCAACAAATTCCACCATAATATCAATGTGGTGCTCTTCCATTGGCTGCCCGCCTATTTGATCGATTTCATGCTCTTCATTTTGGGCCAGAAGCGCTTGTAAGTTTTTGGTTAATTTTGTGGATTCTCGATCGACTACAAATTCCACTTCCAATTCCACTCCCAACTCCCACGCAAACCCCTAAAATTCGCTTAGTATGATACGTGTACAGAATCGCATCTCAGTGGGATTGGAGGTGCTGCAATTCTTTACGATGCGCGCCTGGTACTTCAAGTCGGATGCCTATGCCTCGCTCTGGAATATGCTGACTGAAGCCGATCGGAAAAAGTAAGAGGCGGTTTATAAATAGAGAAGATGTGTTTTTGTATAGATCTCTGACTGTCGCACATCAATTAGCTTTAACATGGACATGGATCCAGAGGAAACAATACCGATGTACATTGAGTCCTGTGTGCAAGGCGGTCGACAGTACTTGATGAAGGAGTCGCCCGAGTCTCTGCCGCGTGCGCGTCGCCAGCTCATGCTGTAAACAAGATAACCCTATTTATATATCCATATATCTGAGCAATTATTTATGTTCTTCCCCCTCCCTTGATCGCATTATAGGATGTATCTGTTGGATCGCGCGTGCAAGACGATCATCGTTGGTTTCCTCGGTTACTGGACGTATGGCCTTATCTCACGTCTTGTGGGCGCCTAGAACGGAACTCACAGAGAGATTTATAGAATAGCATATGGCCAAAATATTATTGCTCGCTTTACCAATATAATGCTTTAGGTTCGCTTTATGGGGTACAAAAAACGTTTGTTTATTAAATGTTTTGCTTTTTAAGTTAAGTGTTTCGAAATGCAATAAAATAATAACGGTTCGTCAAGTTGTATGTGTACGTGTTCGAGTGTTGAAAGTGTCAAAAGAGGATTACGAAAGAGCCAAAAAAGACTAAAACACAACACAACAAAAACACTGAACAAATCAACACCAACACCAAAATTGCAAGATCTCCAGAGTTTAGCCTATTCTCAAATACAATGAATACATTTAAGACACTCACAAATCACATGCACTCACACACTCATACTCTACTCACAAACACCCACAACCACACCCACACACACATACACCACACTTCACACACATCTTATTGGCTTTCGGTTATCATCCAGCTGCCATCATGCAAACTGGGCTTCTTGGTATGTAGAGTGAGAAGTTATTTCGTTGACTTAGTCTAATCTATAGATCTCTCTTTTGCAATTAGTGTCACCGGCTGCTTATGAGCCTTTGCAAGGCTGGGTGGATAATCTGAATGGACCCACTGGCCTGATGATTGGCTGCGGCAAGGGCGTCATTCGCTCGGTGCTGGTGAATAAGGAGAACAAGGCTGAAGTTATACCCGTGGACTATGCAATCAATGGTCTCATTGTCATACCATACGAATTCAATAAGCAGGCCAAGCGACCCGCCGATGTGCCCGTCTATAACATAACCAACGCTGATTTCAGAAAAAGGACCATGGGCAACATTGTTGAGATAAGCAAGCGCATCAACAAAGAGATTCCTTTCAATGCAGGACTCTGGTATCCAGATCCCTGTGTCACCACCAATGAGTTCTATCACAAATTCAATGTGGCCATGTTCCACTGGCTGCCAGCCTACCTGATTGATTTCTTAATGCTAATACTTGGACAGAAGCGATTGTAAGCATCGATCTCAGATAGCGTCATGGAGAAATATAGTCTAACAATTTATCGTCTATATATGCAGCATGCTACGCGTACAGCAGAAGATATCTACTGGTCTGGGCGTTCTTCAGTTCTTTACGCTTAATCCCTGGGTCTTCACATCTGATAATTATGCCGGGCTCTGGAACAACCTGACCGAGGAGGACAAAAAGATGTAATTATATGAGATGAGGATTTGAAATGCTTAGTTAATTTTAATCACTCTAATTTCTAGTTTCAACATGGACATGAATGACACCCATACAGAGGAGGAATACTTATATATGTGTGCGCGTGGCGCACGCAAATTTTTACTAAAGGAAAAGGACGAGGATATACCCAAAGCTCGTCTGCACATGCGCATGTAAGCTGTTTGCATTTGCTTGTTTTGGTGTGTTCATTATTATTCTCATTCATTACGTATTCTCTCCTAGCCAATGGTTTGTGGATGTCATCTGCAAGACCCTCATAGTTGGAGCCTTTTTCTACTATTTGCTGAAATGGACGGGGGTGCTGGCAATGATTTGAGTTCCTGTTTTATTTCCAGGAATTCTTCTACTTTTGTGGTCACAGGAATTATGTTTAGTCAATTAGCCAGTAGTTTGTAGTTCGCTTTAAGTTTCCAAGGTTTTCCAAATAAATATACATATTTAGGTTTTTGTACTCTAGTCCGAGCGAGTTGTTTCTCTATAATTGCAAATGTACTATATATAATAATTTTGTATTTGTATAATTGAATTTTGAATAATATTTATTCCGCCTGCGCAGTTACGCCCGCTGTCGCGGAGCCGTTGCCGGGCTGGGTAGACAATATGAATGGACCCACGGGCGTTTTGATTGGCGCTGGCAAAGGTGTTATTCGCTCCATGATCTGCAATGGGGAGCTCAAATCGGAGGTGATACCGGTGGACATAGCTATCAATGGACTGCTCTTGATACCCTATCATAACAGTCTGGCCAAGCAAAAGTAAGTGAATGAATGAATGAATGATGTAGAGCTGAAATTTGATTGTTTTTTCTATATCTTGCAGATCTCTTCAGATACCTGTCTACAACTTAACTGTGGAGGAGGCCAAGAAGCGCACTTGGAAATGGGTTATGGACGTGGGTCGCGATCTGGGCCTTAAATACCCATTCGAGGTGGGCCTCTGGTATCCCGATGGCAATATGACGACCAACAAGTTCTATCATACCTTCTGCACCATCATGTTCATGTGGCTGCCCGCCTATATCATTGACTTCCTTCTGGCGCTTTTCGGACAACGTCGCTTGTGAGTTGACCACCGAGATACCCTGTAAATTGTTGGCTAACTGATATAATTTTACTTACAGTATGGTTCGCGTTCAGACAAAGATATCGGTGGGTCTGGAAGTGCTGCAGTTCTTCACGACACGCAGCTGGGATTTCAAGTCGACGCATTTTCAGCAAATCTATAAAGATATATCTGAAGAAGATCGCAAAATGTATGACCTACGACTGCCTAGATATTCCATCTAGTTGGGCATTATAAATCATAAATCATTAGCACGTTAACAAATATTACATTTACATCAATTTTTCATTATATATTCTAATTCTCTTTAAATAGTTTCAAAATCAACACAGACGATGTGGACGATTACGAATATCTGAAGACTAGCATTTTGGGCGGCCGTCAGTATGTCATGAAGGAGCCTATGACCTCATTGCCAAGGTCCCGCATACAGCTGCGATTGTGGGTGTTATTTATAATATACTTGTTGCATATGTTCTGATCGATTATTGCTTCTATTTATTCACAGTTTGTATGTATTGGATCGCGTTTGCAAGACGGTGATACTGTGCGGACTACTCTATTGGACCTCCATGAAATTGGGCCTGATCGATCTGGTGCGTTACGGCATTTCGACAGTCAAGCATTGAACAATAAACCGGAAACCGGATATATCGTGCCGGAACTATATCTGAGGAATGCATTTTTGTATAATCGTGTATTTTAGATTTGGGTTGAAGTGGTTTATGCTCAAACTTCATGTATACGTAATTACCATTAAAGTTGTATAGATATTTTTAGGTATACAAATTGATTTCAATTGGAATTGATTTAGATTAGATATATAAGGTTTCGGTGTAAATCTTTATTAGTAATAATATCACAAGAAATCATAAAGAATATATGATATCAAATATAATATGTACATATAATTGGTTTCTTTATCTGCAAATAAATCGTATTCAAATAATGCTCAAGAGTATTCCATATTTTATTTGTTCTATAAAAGCTTGCAAAGGACTTTTAACCGTTTTATGCTCTGAAGTCGAAATCAACGGATAAAATTATATTTAATCGCTGGCTCTCATCGGTTCAATTCGTTTCGGATCTTGCTTCTCGCATTGATCTATTCGTGTTATACTCTTTTAACGAACGTCGTTCAGAGATTGATACGATGGACGCTCACAAAATAAAAGAAGAGAACCTCCCATATATTATATTATTATTATTTATACTATTTTGATTACACAGATTACGTATAAAATATTTTCTTTAGAAATCCACGCCGCAAAGTCGTCTATATATTTTCCCATTATTTGCCAGCCTCAAGGTAGGCCACACTATGGCTTAAAAATAACAATTTGAATGTTCAAATAAACAACTATATTGAGTCAACATATTCAAATTTGACGGAAACATTTTTGAATAATATTTGGTCACTTGAGACCGAATGGATTTGCGTTCTATGCAATTAATTGCAATTGCCTTAAACTCAAGTAAGTTCTATGTTTAAACATTGTCGTAATGGAATGCTGTGGGCGAATGCAATAGACTTATATTTCTACTATATATTTAGTTATATATGCGAGTACTTTAGAGGTAGTTCAAGTATTGCAAGTATCTGGAACAATATTTGAAGTATTTATTCAAGAGTAGCAAATGCAAGCTGATTAATTTGATATAAATTATTATTATAATTACAGCAGTTCATTTCATACATAATATGTACCTCATAATGCATAGTATATGTCAGTTTGGACTACTCAAAGTTCTGATTACTTAGCACTTCAATTAATTCTTTTGAGTAGTATTTGGATATTGTCTCTCCTTATTTGCAGTTTCTTCATCTCCGAAAATGAAGCGTCTCGCGTCGTGTGGCTTTTCGTTTTTTTTTTGTTGCTTTTCTTTTTTTCAATTTTTATACTCCGAAGTCTGTTTGTCGGCATTGTTGAGCGTAAAAATCGGAAACATTGCTTATAAATAGACGTTGCCCGGCTTGAGATCCACCATTTGAAATTCAACTGTCGCCGTGTTGTGAATTGAGCAATTGAACGTGGATTGTGAATTGACAGAGGTGAATAAAGAGTAAAGGACATTTAAAAGACATTTAACTATTATATACTATATATATGTATATGTAAATTCTATAAACATTCTGTGAGAGTGCAAAGTGAAACAATTACAAGAACTTTCACAAGGCTCTAAATCAAATCAAATAAAATGATTGTGGAAAAAGTGGTGAGTAAAAAATATGTGAGAAAACCTAAAATATATATAAAGTAAGAATGAAAAAATGCAATAAATTTATATTTCATAATAATAAGAATATAATTTGTACAACATATTTATTAAAAATGCAATAATCAAAGAAATTTTTCTACACATTCCAAAAAGTGAAAAATTTATTTCGCATGCATTTATTAATTTATCAATTAAACATTTTATATTTGTTTTTTATTTTTATATGGTTTTAAATTAAAAATGCTTATTTTCCAATTATTTATACGGTTTACAATTATTTTTGCTAATAAATATAAACAATATTTTTTGGATTAGCTCTCTTTGTTTCTCTCTATGCTTATATGCTTAAATGATGCAGAACCAATTGAGAAAACTTTAAGAGCAAAAGAAATTTATTTAAATGATGTGAAATATATAAAATTAAAATGTTTCTTAAGTTTCTCGTTACAAATATCGATTGTTGGCACTCTTTAACTTGAACAGAAATCTCATTATTGTTAACAACTTTTGTTTTTTTTTTTTTTTTTTTGTTTTATTTTTTTGTTAGCAATGCACGTACGCTGCGCCGTTGCCCAAACGGTTTCGTGGATTGGGGGAAGCGTTTAGTTATTTGTGATACCCTGAACCGATTGAGAATCGGAAATTGGGGTATATTGGTTTTGTTAATATGTATGTAAAAGGCAGAAAAGGATGACGGAAGAAATTACATATATGTATATTTTTTATGAGCAATATTTGAGTATAGCCCTATCCGTCTGCCCGGCCGACTTAGAATGCTTATATATAAAAGCTCAGATCTTTCGGGGCTAAGGGGATCTTCTAGTCGGGCCACAGTTTTCTCTTGGATCTTAAGTTTGGGTTTGGGCGTGTGTGAGCTAAAGAAAAAAAAAATAACGATGCTGATGATAATTTATAGAATTAGTGAGAAATAATCTTGTACATTTATTAGTGGGCAGGTGTGAAAACGTTGTGTAAATAAGACAGTTGGCCACATGGCTATGATGGATGATTATCTATCAACTTCCCCATATCTTTCATACAAGCAGTATTTAACATCAGCCAGAGCTCGAATAATTCATATATTGTTGTATTGTGTTGCCTTGGCGAACTTTTCTAGCTAGGATCAACAATGTGAATCAATGTCGAGCTGCCTTCTAGAAGGGTCCAAGCAAATTGTTTGTTCTTTTCTAAGAAAACTTAGACTTTTGTACACACTCCAACATTTGAATGGGTTTCTTTAATAGCTAATGAATTTCATTATTAATTATCGATACTTAGTGCTAATTAAATACTAATCCGATAATCGATTGATCGTAAATTTAACTAAAGTTCATTTGGTTTAATTAGACACATCTTCGAATTGAAAATTCATTAATTGCGTAGTTTTAGCATAGCAATTATCGTTGCAGACTTAATTCATTCCAGTTATTTGAACGAACAGGATCTACAATTAACCGTTACCCATGGTGCTTGAATATTAGAATAAATTTATTAGTATCTGCGAACATTGCCTGATGATTCCAGAAATTCGACTAATTAATACATTATGGCTTAACTAATTTAGTATTGGACCAGTTATGCTGGCGAGCTATGGCAAAGCACATGCGTAAACCAATTTATCACTCTTTCCCTTGAAACTCTTCTTGTACATACATATGTATGTATTTCGAAACATCTGAATAGATTATTGCGTTAATCTACTCTTATACCATACTGAGTGTGTGTGTGTGTGTGCTTTGTCTAATAATTCAATCGAAGTTGCTTTATCACATTGCTACGGTCTAGAATTTTATTTACTTTCAAATCGAACACACTAACACATTTAGAGCTTTGTAGTAAATACATATGTATATATAACATATATATACATTTATATACATATACATTGTATGTGTATATTTTAAAACAGAAACAATACCTATACAAATTTATTAAAATTCTAAAGAACTAACGAAAATGTCGCAATTTTGGGAACGGTATGTGAAACCTGCATTTAGCCAGGCCAAAAGCAATCTGCTGCTACTCCGCAGCAAGCCGCGCGGTGCATTGCTCTGGAAGCGCGTCACCTTTCTGGTGGCCACGCCAGCCATTGGGCTCTGCATGATCAACGCCTACAACGGTGCACGTGCACCGAAGCCGCTGCCGCCGTTTGTCAAGTACGAGCATCTGCGCCGTCGCAATAAACGCTTTCCCTGGGGCGATGGGGAGCGCAGCCTGTTCCATAATCCTCATGTCAATCCATTACCCGAAGGCTATGAAGCTTAAGAAGCTACAAATAGAGATCGGGAACGGCAAACTAGAGGTAGCGGAAGCCTGAAGGAAACCCGCTTTGAAAAATTCTATATTTCTACATTTTGTGTTGATTGATTGTACTATTGGGCAGTTCGTTAAGGACCGTTTCGTTCATGTGGAGATCGTTCAAGGAACCAACAGAAGTAGCTGTCCTCCTCCAATCCCCAGCACTTGCAGTAGCGCCAGTACCCCAAGCCATAAATAGTAGCATTGTAAAGCAAATAAAAAGCGTACCGTACCCGCACAGACACAAACCGACACGCGTTCCTCGATATTGTTGCTGCAGACCTACTATATTTTTTTTATACATATGTATATCTATGTATATATAGGGAGGTTTATAGTTTATTTAGGTATATTTAGCTGTTAGTTTTTATTGTGTGGGCGTGGCTTGGCGACTTTCGCTTTCGGAAAGTTACGCTCAATCAAAAATTTGATAACCGTTCATAACTAATTTGCCATGCGGCACCTGTACTTCAACTACAAATTATTTATATATATTTCATTAAATTTAAATGCATATACTCATATATTTACATATATACATGTGTAATATGCATATATGTATTATACAACACGCTGTTGACCCTGAATCTGAGGCTTGTGTGGTGCGCGTGCTCGTATGTCACTTCAATTCAATATTTTTCTAGGGCATCAATGCGATTTTATTTCACACTCCTTATAATATGGACTTATCTCCTTCATTTTGTCGCCTTTCTATGAGAATTTCGCCCTTTAATATTTCTCTATCTCTGCACCTGCATTTCCCTATCTAATCGAAGATCTGAAAACTTCAACACAGCCTTTCTACATGGTTCTCTCGCATTTTTGTTTTTATATATTTTACTTTCGGAATGTTCTATGGGTAATTTCGGCAGTTTCCATTTATATACTATAGTTAAGTACTTAATTTGGTTGGATGACACATTTAACGTTACGAATTGGTATTTAAGGCTTTGTTTTGTTTTTACTTTCTGGGTCAGTAAACAGCTGACATTCGAATGATCGTGTTGAATTGGTTACGTTGAAAACAAAAAAAAATGGAACAGAGTCTGGGAAAAAAGGCCAAACAGAAAACGTGCGCCCATGATCTGCAGCTGGTGATCATCATTAATCAATTCATTTGTTTGGTAGGTGTTTTATTTTATGAATGGGTGCCGTCCTGTCAAAGGTAGCCCTGAAAAATGAGAGAGAAGATAAAGAGAGAGACAAGGAGAGAGACAGAGAGTCAGAGACAGAAAGATTATCTGAATCTGAACCTGTATCTGAATCGGAATCTTAATTGGTATCTGTATCTGTATCTGTATCTGTATCTGTATCTGTATCTGTATCTGTATCTGT
>NW_022045918.1:500412-528985 GCF_001654015.2 Drosophila navojoa
TATCTGTATCTGTATCTGTATCTGTATCTGTATCTGTATCTGTATCTGTATATTTGCAATTGTATCTATATGCCTATTATTTATGTATTTCCATCTCTAATGCCCGTCCTTGCCCTGATGCTGAATCAATAGTTGCCGAAATGTCGAGACTTGGGCATACATAATCGAAATTCAGGTACATACACATACACATTCATCGATTGATGTGTGTGCGTGCGTTGGCCATGTGTGTATTAAATGCGTATACGACGTGTTGACTCAAACAATTCACACCGTTTCGCAGGCACTTTCGATGATCATTTCGAAGCTTATGGATGATGAGTATTTACAAAAACTTACGACATGCCGCGACTGGCTCATACGATGCTCAAGCCCCTCAATGAACATACCCTAATGACGTTCCCAGTTAATTAGATTTTATACATATATATATACTTATACATACCTGTGCACATGAATATCCGAGAGATATGTATCTAAATGCAATTAAACTGAAGTGCGCTCGAGGTCCAATTGGCACGGGCGGCTTAAGCAAATATATTTTACGCACTTGATTAAATTGCCTAAATGGTAAACAAATTATGAAGAGTCGCCACTTGCTTAACTAAACACACACACACACGCTTTACCCAGTCTCTATCTCGCTCTCACTCTGCCTCTCTTTCGCTCTCTCGTTGCATGTGTAGCTGGAGCGTGCTACCAGATCGGAGCTGTACAGCGCTCTGGCCCTGCTGGTGCTCTCGCTGAGCATTTACACCTTCTACACACAGCTGCAAACGTATCTGAGGTCCGTGCTGCTGTCCCTGCGTCTCTCTGGACCGCCGACGCTGCCCTTTCTGGGTAACTGTATGCTGATCAATGAGAAGGATCGTAAGTGCTGCAAATACATTTCAAATTATATTACGTATACGCCATGTCTGTCATCCTCTGCAGTTATGCGAAAACGCGCCGCGAACGCCTTCGATCTGTATGGCTCGCTGGTGCGCATTTGGGTGCTGCTGTTTCCGTTCTTTGTGGTGCTGCAGCCCGAGGATCTGCAGGTCATACTCTCCTCCAAGAAGCACACCAACAAGGTGTTCATCTACAGGCTGATGCACAACTTTCTGGGCAACGGTCTGATCACCAGCAGCGGCGACAAGTGGAGTACCCATCGCAAGCTCATACAGCCCGCATTTCATCTCAGCCTGCTGGAGAAGTTCATTGACACGTTTGTGGATGCATCGCAGTCGCTGAACGAGCATCTGGATGCCTCGGCTCTGGACATGGAAGTGAACATAGCCAAATATGTCAACAACTGTGTGATCGATGTGCTAAATGGTAAATCCCACTTCAGGCTATTCCAATCTAAATACCAATACTCACTCGCTCTCTCTTTCTCTTGCATGTCTTGCAGAGGCTGTGCTTGGCGTGCCCATCAAGAAGAAGGGCCTCATGGAGGATTCGCCGTTTCGCAAGGGCAAGCTGATGATTCGCGCACGCTTCTTGCATCCCTGGCTGCTACTGGACGCCATCTATCAGCTGACATCGCTGGCCAACGATGAGCTGAAGCAGAAGAAGCGTCTGAACGATTTTACGCGTCAGATGATTAAGAGACGTCGTGAGATAATGGCCGATGCGGCCAACAACAATGTGGAGCGCAAATGCTTCCTGGACTACATGATTGAAATCTCCGAGAACAATCCGGACTTTAGTGAGGAGGACATTGTCAATGAGGCGTGCACCTTTATGCTGGCTGGCCAGGATTCGGTTGGCGCTGCTGTCGCCTTCACCATCTTTCTGCTCGCCCAGAATACGGATTCGCAGGCGCAGTGCTATGAGGAGCTGGAGCGCATCTTTGACCATACCGATCGTGCGCTTACAATGAGTGATTTGCGCGAGATGCGCTACTTGGAGATGTGCATCAAGGAGGCACTGCGTCTCTATCCCAGCGTGCCGCTCATCGCCCGCAAGCTGGGCGAGGAAGTGCGCTTGGCCGACTACACCTTGCCGGCGGGCAGCAACATCTTCATTTGCCCATATGCCACACACCGACTGGCGCATATCTATCCCGAGCCGGAGAAGTTCCAGCCGGAGCGTTTCAGCACAGAGAACATGGAGCAGCGGCATCCATACGCCTTTATACCGTTCAGCGCTGGACCGCGCTACTGCATTGGCAATCGGTTTGCCATCATGGAAATCAAGACAATTGTATCCCGTCTACTGCGCAGCTACCAGATCCTGCCCGTGCCAGGCAAGACCACCTTCGAGGCCACATTCCGCATCACTCTGCGCGCCTCGGGCGGTCTGTGGGTGCGGCTGCGGCCACGCCAGCAGCAGCAGGAGACGATATAGTGGGAAAGCAATAGGAGTCGATTAGTGTAGGTAACGAGACGAAGCCAATTGGTCAAAAATCTATCTGGAGTAGCGATGTGAGAAGTGGGTCTACGTCTTCGTTGGTTCCTTTTCGCGTAGCTTTACTCAGCGACTACATTCGAGAAGTTTGAGGCGACTCAAGTGAAGTTTAAGTAGAGCTCAAGCAAGGCAACGCTTCTTTTAGTTAGTATTTGTCTGGATTGGGCTAAGTAAGACTTGAGTAGAGTCCAGGCAAAGTAGATAGATGTAAAGTTCCTTCTTTATGCTTCTTCCTCTAAACTCAGCTTTAATGCTTTACCGATATGACAGCAGTTACACTACATGTGAGAAGTGTGCAGCGAGAAACTTGCAAGAGAGTAGTAAAGTCAAAGAGAGCAGCCTCAGCTTTATAACTTTTCTAACTATATAGTAATCCGAGTTGAGCGAGAATCAAGTATGCGAATATTATTCCTAAGCTTGCCTCATGTTTGCCTTTACCCAAATTTAAATTTAAACCTTCTCACTTTAAATTTAGATTGAGCTAACTGTAACTTACTTTAGCTAGTCGCAGCACAAACTTCTCGTTTGTAGCCAAGAACCCCTTAAATAATTGGTTGGGTCTACGGTATGGATGCTTGCCCAATAATTTTGACAGCGTTTGGCTTCGTTACATTAACTTTAATTAGTATGGTAAATAGATGTATGTATATAAATCGATACAATAATTTAAATATTTAGCCTTTGTCTAGCCTAAGTGCAGTGCGGTGTGCCTGTGCCTGTGCCTAAAAATGTTTTGGGTGCCATTTTGGATTCGGATTTGGATTACAATTAGTTCGCAATTGCAACTATATATATACATGTATATATATATATAGATATATAAATATACATATGTATATTCGAGTGTTTTTTCGTACAGATTTTCCTTGGGTTTGTTTTTACACAATAGATAAAAAAAAAAGAAACAATAATAATAAAGTGAAATAAGTAAATCAGAGTCATTAAACAGCTAGGACGTGATATGTTTCGTTTCGTTGAATCTATTGATGAGACGACGCGCACGTGATTCGTGCCCCTGTCCGTGCTCGTGTCCATGCCCGAGACCATGACCGTTCCCATTTCCATTTCCATTACCATTTCCACCTCCATTTCCATAGCCATGCCCATGCCCCTTGCCATTCGCCGCCTGTCGCTGTGCGCTGGCCACCGTGTGCTGTTGGGCAAGACGCTCCGTCGTCTCACGTACTCGACTGCTCAGCCGCGTTGGCGTTGCTGAACGCTGTGGCAGCGGGGAGCTGGGCATGGACTGGGCTTGTGTTGGCTTCGCTTTAATGGCGACAGCGGGCCTGCTCGTTGGCTCAGCTATACACAAAGGGACAGAGTGAGAAAGAGAGAGAAAGTGAGTATAGGGTATTATATAAGTCGTAAGCATGCTATATGCAATATGTGTTACGTTTGCTGATGCGACCCATGCTCGCGACCTTGGCGATTTTGTTGGGCTCGATGGCAGGCTTTTTATGTGCAGCAGCAGCAGCAGCGGAAGCGGCAGCGGCATTCGATTGCTGAAACTTGTGCTTTAGCTGGGACACCTTCAGCTTGGGCTCGCAAATGGGTTTGACATGCGGCTTGAGCTTTTCACGTGTGCAGCTATCCTCGAGCGACTTCTTGCGCATCTTAACCGTATTGGTGAAATCGGAGAGCATTATGGGCTCACTCTTGACGGACAGGTCCAACGATGGCATCGCACTGGCCGCATTATCTGCCGTCTCGCTCTGGCTGGCCTTGGCAATCTGCTCCAGCTTGCACTTGGCCAGCGTTAGCAGCAGCGTCTCCTGTGTGCCCAGGCTGCCATTGGAGCACTCGCTGTAGCCGGAATCGCTGCGCTCGCTGCACTGCGATTTGTCGCGCAGTTTGAGGCTCGTCGTCTTGCGCTTGTCCACATGCGGCATCTCGCCCGTAAAGTCATCCTCCTCCTCGTTCAAGGAGGCCATTTGCGTGCTGCACACATTGACGGCGCTCAACATGCTCAAGCCGGAAATCGAGGGGCGTGGACTATTGAGTGCGCCCATGGCAATGGCCGAATTGCGACGCGAGGCGGACAGCGTGGCCATGCGACCCAGCGCCCGTATAGCATTGCCCGTTTTCTAGTTGTGCAGCAAGCAGCAGCAAAGCATTAAAGCAGGACAGGATTCAAAAGGCAAAACAACAAAAGTGAAGCAACTGTTAGTTCGGAAGGGCCGTGAGCAGGCAAGCAGACGCCTCGACTCACCTGCCATTTGCGTCGTATAATGAATTTCTTGAGCTTGTCTGTGCAGATTTTGTTGTTGCTGAGATTCTCATCGTGGCGCTGGCACAGCCACTTGGACTCGAGACACTGCTGGGCAGTCAGGCGCGACTCCTTGCGATGCACTAGCAGCTGTGAGATAAAGTCCTTGGCCTCTTGTGAGCTGTAAGCAGATATTGCGTTTCATGAGAGAGATTCACATAGTTATGCATGGAGTGGAACTACGTACACGCAATCGAAGGCCTCGTCATCGTAGTCGTAGTCCGCACGTGTTATATTCGAAAAAGTCTCCACATCGGAGTCACCCATGAAGGGCGATAGGCCAGAGAGTCTGCAAAAGAAGTATTTGAGTTTGAGCTTAACTAAAGTGCAATTGATTTGCTTTCGGCACTCACAGCACATAGCATATGACGCCCACGCTCCACATGTCCGACTTGAAGTCAATGGGCTCGTAGCTTATGATCTCTGGCGGTATGAATTCCGGCGTGCCAAAGAGCACGCGCACTGGCGCCTTTGTGTCCAGACGCTGGGCCAGGCCAAAGTCTATGATCTTGATCTGGTGGCTGGTGCGCGTGTGGCACATGATATTCTCCGGCTTCAGATCCAAGTGGACGACGCTCTGGCTGTGCATGTAGGCAACGCCTTCGCACACCTGCCGCAGAAATAGAATGCAGTCCAGCTCGGTCAGCGTAAAGTCATCCGCAACCACGCGCTCAAACAGCTCTCCACCCGTAATGCTGTATAAATAAAAAAAACTCTTAAATCATGGGTTCATTTGGAAATAATTCCCCTCACTCACTATTCCATGACCATGACGATTTCGCGTGCACTCTCAAAGGAGGCGGCCAGCTGCAACAGCTTGGGATGCTGCAGCGAGCGCATGATGGATATCTCTTCCAGCACTTTCTGGCGATCGCGCGACTTGATGCACTTGATCACCTTGGCGGCCAGCAGCTGTTCGGGGTGGGCGCGTTCCTGCACCTTATAGACGACACCAAAGCGTCCCTTGCCCAGCTCCTCGATGATTTCGAAACGTGCCTTGAAATCGCCGCCCGACTGGACGCTCACCGCGCTCGTGGGATTTGTTGTGTTGCCAGCATCCAATGTGCTGGCTGGTCTTGTTGTCTGCACCCATTCACTGACCTGACTGGGTGCACTGCGTCCGTGTATGTTCTCGGCGCGCACGCGAAATCTGTACTGCAGCTGGGGCAGCAGCTCCTTGACGGTGTAGGCCAGCGTGTCCACAACACGCGCCACCTGCTGCCAGTCAGCGTTGTCCTTGACGCTATCACAGTCCGTGGGATTACAGCTCTGCATCTCGATGCTGAGAGGGGCATAAGAAAAGAAGTATAATATATAATAAATAATATATAAATAAATATCTAATCAGTTATACGGAAATCTCTATTTTATTATGTTTAGCAACTCGATTATTATCGATAATAAGGAATGAATTCCCTTTTTGCACTCACATAAATCCAGTTATCATGCAACCCCCATCGTAGGGCGGTCCACACCAGGCGACGGCCACACGATCGGGTCCAAGGGAGACGCTTGGCTTTCCGCTGGGCGGTTCCGGGGGTCCCTCGACGGCCACTGAGGCCGAGGCTGCCTCTATGCCATATTCGTTCATTATTTCGGCCGTGTACTTGCCGCTGTCATCGGCGGAGATGTCCGTTATATAAAGCGTTGATCGTTGCGACGTTGTACGGATTGTCACATTGGCGCCCTCAACAATGGCACGGCACTGTGTAAGGGTAAAAGGTATATTCAAGTATATATATATATATATTTAAACATGTATTTTTGTGTGTGTGTGTGCGTGTGTAAGTAAAGCGGATTAATAGTATTGCGGCGAGTAGACAGCAACTGCCCAACCTTCGATGAGCAGAGAAAACACGTTCAACTACGGCGACGCCTTGTTGTTATTGCTCTTTTGTGGTTTATAACAATTACGTATAGGCGCACTCATACCGCAAACTGATCGTGACACAGTCATAGACCCTAACTAGCACCAGCAGCACGGCATACCAAACGAGAACAGAACAGGCCAGACCAGACACGACACGGCACTAGATCAGAGACTAACACAGACAGCCGGCCAGTTAACGTGCCCAAATGAAGTATTTAGATAGCCAACAGAAGCAGCAACAGCAACAGCAACAGCAACTGGGTTGTCTCTATGGGGTGAGCTTATGTAGATAAAGTTGTGATATGGGATCATGGGCATAGCAAGTCGGCTAATCTTCAAGCTGTTGACGGCATATTACCTAATTAGGTCACATGTCAATTTATATTGCGCAACAATTGCAATGATCCCAAACGGCTTTTGGCCAACTGCCAAATTTGGTTATTCAAATTGAGCTAATGGGAAGAGTCTAGTAGAAGTTTGTTGGGGAAGATCTGTTGTGAGCATACTTTCAGTAGATTGTTAGGTAAGCTGATAGTCAAGCCTATTAGTTAAGTTTTTATTAGCTTTTTGAGTTCTATCACGAAACTCAGCTACGATTTCATTAGATCAATAAATACATATATATGTATATATATATGTATGAATCTGTCTGCTGATCGATATTTACTGTCAAGCAGTTATAGGCTTGACCTGTTTGTTGTCTGTCTGCTGCTATGTTAGCAATTTTTCTATTTTAAGAGTAATGCTTCTTGCTCTAATCACATATATACATACTTTTGCATATCATTATATTATAAGGCTTATTTTTTTGAAATGATACATATAAAATTATTATTCAATATATATATTTTATATTTTTATCTTATCTTAAAACGGATCATTAGCGTTTCATTATCCACAAACTTATATGCCTTATTAATTGAATGGTTATCAGAAGTCCTTTCGATCAACTATACTTTTCCTATATATATAATTCCTTCTCCTTACGCCTCATTAAAAAAACTTTATATTTGTTTACATATAAACAAAACTACAGTGAAACCTGGATATGACATCTCAGCTACGGTTATTGAGCTATAATATATTTACATCTTTCTAGAGTATATAATAAATAAATATATAGTTTATAGAGCCCATCCGCGCCTGTTAAATAATTCAAAACACTTTAACCTAATACGCATTTAAATATATCCATTTCATCTGTGTGTTTTTTGTACTTACCGCCTTGTACCAGATGACTTTGGTATTGGGGAATGGCTCATAGTGCACGCTCAGTTGGACGTGGCCCCCAATGAGTGCGGTGCAATCCTCCGGGCCCTTCAATATGCAGCTGCTGGCAGCCAGCGGGAGATTGTGTTGCTCCTTGTTAGTATTATTATTATTAATAATATTATTGCTGTTGTTGTTGTTGACGGGTAGTACTAGAAGGCTGGTATAGCTGCGTACCGAGGGCGCACGTCGTTCCGCCTGTGGGTGTTTCACTTGCAGTCGCAATTCCCCGCTCTGGTTCAGCTGCACGTTTCGCAGGCGCAGCAAGCGAATGCCGTTCTCTGGATATGACTCCAACTGAAATGAAGATAAAGCGATTTTAGCAACAACAATTATGTATGTGTGTGCGAGTGTGTGAAAACAGCTGGCACATGGAAGAGCAAATACTTGAGTATGCGGCTCAATGACAATGGCGAGGCAATGAAATATGCACCTAGTTAAGTAAGCTATTTACACAGATACACAAACACATATACATTGTATATGCATATCCAAATATACATATGTATATACATGTATTTATATTTACATATGTGCATGTATTGGAGCAATTGAATACACAGGCGCAACGCGAGGCGCCAACGGCCAGTGTCAAACGGCGAATGACGAGCCACCAATTAATGATTGAGAACATTTTTAAAATAATAATGAAAGCGAATCGAGCTTAACCGACTGCCTCATACCCGACACTGGCCAGGAGTTGAACACAATATTTATAGCTGAAATTATGAGTGTTTCAGGTTAACTTAAAGCTTTCACCAATCATCCCAGCGCACTTTCCACCAAACCCAATATACCCCCTTCACATTCTGAGCGAGTATAGCAATATGTAAAAGCCGAGCACGTTTTCGGTTTCGGTTTTTAGTTTCGCAAAATAATGTCACATTCCCGCTACAAACACAACACAAGCTAACGCTCTCGATTTCGTTATCAGAGCAGACGCCTTAAAGCTCAACAATTACTTAGATATGTGCACTATCTTTGCTTGTTGCGCGCTATCGATATTGCATTACCTGCGACATCTTGTCACGCCCCTTTCTGAAGCAAGGGGGCTACACGTATGTACATATGTATGTATATTGCAATTGTTAAAGGCGTGCAACTGTTTGCTGCTTTTGTGTGCACCGCTTGAAAGCCATTGAACGAGTGCCTGGCCGGCTGTCCGCGCTGCTCTGTTTGCTCTTCTCCGATCGAGCATCGCATCCGATTGGATTGCCGACGCTAAAGTCGACTGCGACTGCGACGCGTCGCGTCGTTGACATCGTTTGCATGCGTTGCGCATACCGCGGCATTTTAATCTTTTCTTTTTTGGAGTCTCATTTCTCTGCCTATGTGTTTGTGTATGTGTGTGTGTGTGTGTATAAATGACAGCGTATTGTTATTGTCAGCGCTGACAAGGTGTCAACGCAGCGCTTTTTGTCTTTATTTCTTGACGAAATCGCCTGCCCAGCGGCAAGGCTGTAGACCCTCAACTGCTGGAGAGCTGAAAGCCCGACTTGCCGCGTCTCTAAATAATTTTTGGGCCAAAAAGGCGCGCACATAAATTGCCTCATTGGCTGCCCTTCAACCCAATTGGCATTTAAAATATATAGACTGATTTGTTAAGAAATATGAAAAATAATAGATAGAAGAAAACTTGTATTAAAACAAAAAGAAAATAAAAACAATTTACTCTTCCTTATACTCTTCTTGATACCCTGAACCCATTAAAATTGTAATCTTGACCATTCAGACAACTCAAACCGAAAAGCCTAAAGCGCATATTAGGTATGCATTTCTCTCTAGGGTATGTTCGAAGAATCTTAAGTGGAATTATGCAAATGAGTGAAAAGTGACTATTAATAATTATAGTTGTATAGACTACAGCCTAGGAGAGCATACAAAAGTCGGTCGGCTGTCAATATGTATGTTAATAAGTTCGTTTTTGGGCTCATAATTGCTTGGTTGTGTCTTACGCACCATTTGGTTTGGTGAGTCATCCGTAATCAGTTTTCCGTTGAGATACCATTCGACATCCGCTTGGCAGGGGAAAACACGCGCATAGAAGAGAGCTTCGGCACCTGGAGCACAGACCAATGGCAGCGGCGTCTTTAGCAGCTGTACGCTCTCTTCGGTCCGTGTGAGATCGCGCTCGAGCACGCACAGCTCGCCGCTGCTGCTGCAGTCGCAGTCGCCGTCGACGTCGCTGCTGCTGTTGCTGTCATCTGTTGTGGACGTGTACACCTGACAGCTGTAGATGCCCGAGTCAATGTCGAAGGCATCGTTGATGCGCAAGCAGAGGCAACCATTGCCGTGATCGATGTAGCTGTGGTGTAATACTTTTTGTTAATTATGCATTATTTTTTAAAATTTTTAAATATATATTTTGAAGCGAGTTCTATATCACAAAGAGAAGTAAATAAATACAGGGTAGCTTCTACTCCAGACAAGATCTGCGCATAACTACAGAGTACTCAATACTTACTTGAATTCCTCGCTGTCGGGCAGTATTTCTCCATTACGCAACCAGACATAGCTGTAGGGTTCGTCGCTTTCAATGACACAGCAGAGATCAATCACCTCGCCCTCGACGGATTTAGTTAGCTCTGGCAATGGCTCGGCGATGGTTGCGCGTCGACGCTGTATATCAGTACTAGAGCCATGGAACTTGACATCAATGGAGCTAACTAAAGGTTCATGATCGCCACTTATGATGCAGGTGTAGATGCCTTCATCCTCCACAGTTACGTTGTCCACGAATAGCATAGCTTCGTCCTCCTGCAGCACAATGTGCACCCGGTCCGATGGTTCCAGCTCCACATTGTTGTGATAGAATCTTACTGAGGGCACAGACGAGCCACGAAAGCCACTTGCCAATGCCATGCGGCCGCCAATAGCTGGAGAAAAGAATGTTGATTAAACAAAGGTTTCGGATCTGACGGGATTTGCTCACCTGTAGAGGGGCCCATGATGCGCCTATAGAGATAGGCATTTCGTCTCGAGGAGGAGGCGCGGACGCTACGTGTCGATGGAGATTTGGAGTAGCGTGAACTGCTAATTACGTCCAGGCGAGCAGTGGCTTCTATGCGTCCAAAGTCATTCTCCAGCGTTATCCGATACAGACCAGCATCGTCGAATCCCACCTCATCGATCTCTATGAAGCGCAGATCATCGACTTCCTTCACTGCAATTCGAGGGGTGGGCGTGACTATCAGGCCATCCTTGTCCCAGGTGGCCCACGGAGTGGGATGTCCTGCAATTGCACACTGGAAGCGCACGCTGTCGCCCTCCTCCACGACACGGTTGTAGGGAATGGCTAGGAATTTGGGCGCTGATATGCAGCGGGCATCACTGCGACGACGCTCCACTGATCCCCTTTGCAGATCGATACTGCTGTTGCGGTAGGAAAGCCTCATCGGCGAAAAGCTTCGGTTCGGAGTCGAACGAGGTGTGGAACGCGGTGTGGAGTGAGCTGAGAGTAAGGCACTTGGTCGTGTTAATTGGCGGCTGAGCATATTCTCCTTCTCTTCGGGCACATCAACAATTATGCAGGCTGACGAGAGCGAGCGGCCAACCGAGTTCTTGGCCACACAAGTGTATTCACCTTCGTCCTCGGGATACACGCGTGGAATACTCAGCGTAGCCTTGACACCGTCAAACGACATCACGTAATCCCTGTCACTGGGCACGACATGGCCATCCTTTTCCCATATTATGAATGGCTCCGGCATGGCTTCCACATGACACTCCAACGAGATGGCATCTCCATCACAGCAGCGCAAATTCCGCAAATTGCGTACGAATCGCGGCAATGTCTCAATATTACTAAAATATGTATTCAAATATATAACTAAAAGTCTTAAACTGAAGGTTTACACTTACCCATGGCGTGTGTGAACTTTATCCATGCGATTATCTTTAAGTATATCTGCGAAATACAAATTAAAAATCGGTTTGGCGCACTTCTTAATGTATCTTTGCGCAACAGTTGAGCGTTGCTGAACGAGGTGAGCTAGCGCTAATTTATGGCACTAACCATGGTTAGTGTTTATGGTAAAGCGTCTGTTTTGCATAGCATACCCGCATTCAAAATATGCATACATACACACAACATTTAATATCAAAGCTAATATTTATATAAAAGAGCTATATATACACTTGAGAAACATTAGGAATTCTTTTCACTATTTAAATGTATTGATACGAAACAGCTGAGCAGCACTGAGTGTGTTGAGTTGGTGCTAATTTATAGTTATATGCTCCATCCCTGGCTGCCGCTATTTATAGCAACTCTTCAGAGCAGCCAGAGCAGCTGTGTTTGTGTCGGCTAATTTAGGTGTATGTGCTTAAAGTGTAAATTTATGAAATAAGTACAAATGCGTGGCCTAATCATTGTGCCCATGGATCTGGAACCTGGTTTCCGCAAAGCAGATATACACAGCATGCCCACTATTAGCAGTGGAATGGTCTTTAACTTTTTTTCAACAGCTACAGACAACGAAATGTGAGTACCGTTTACAGACATACATACATAAATATGTATATTTTTGTGAACACACACGCACGCATACATACAGCTATTTATTTATATGGCTAATAGTTAAATTTTCATTTTAGACCTGCAGAAAGCAATGATTTATTGGTAGACTATGTTCACTTGCGTCGGCAGCCCGAGATATGTGAAATAAAAGCTTTGGTTTTCTCTGCCACAGACTTCGCCAATACGGAAACACATGCCAATGTGGCCGTTAAGGTGATGGAAGATTCAAATACAATAACAGAGGGGCAGTGCAGCTTGTGCGCAGGAGTTGGTAAGCAGTTTTAAATAAAATGAATGTATAATTAGTAATTTCATATTATTTTAGCTGTGTGCCCACATATTGTGGCATTTGTCTTTTGGCTGCACAACAAGAGCACTGATAAAAAGCCGGCAGCTGTAGTGGAATTCTGGGGCAATGAGCTGGAGGCTCTTGTTCAACCGGAGCCCACAAAGGCAGTGCGCATAAAGGACATGGTGTCCAGCCAAGATCTGAACTCTGCAACTGAGGAGGATATCCCCTGCTCTAGTGAGGGCGAGGAACAAGCATTTCTGGAATCTGTGCTCGAAGAGCTCGCTATCTGCGGACGTGATTCAGCGTTGTATCGCCAGTGCGTGGAAACAACAGATGAATTCGAGTCAATACTCATACATCACATATTGTTAAAAGCAACAGAGTACAACATTTACGATGTGAATAGTTTTGTACAGCATCTGGAGCTACAAGCGCAAGGTGGACTCTTCGAGAGCCTAAGCGAGGTGACCAAGAGACAGTACAAATCAAAACTTTGGATAGAGGCGCAATATATGCGTATTCGCTGCTCCATGATGCACATGATTGCCACACGCAAAACCCCAGAGGAGGACGAACAGATCTTCAATATGCTGTTCTGCAAGGGACGCGACGAGGACATCGAAGATCGTGTCCAGCAGAAGCAACATAAACGATTCATATTGAAACAAACCGAAAAGTTGGAAAACAAAGAATATCTGGAATGCGGTTTGCTGCTACACGAAAACTATCCTTATTTGTGTGGTGCACCCGATGGCATTACGGATGATCATATTGTTGAAATCAAATCACCAAAGACTGAGGAGGACTTTGAAAAGTATCTGGAGGCCCGCGAATCCATTGCACCCAAATACATGGCGCAGATACAAACGCAAATGTTTCTGGCCAATGTGAAGAAGGCGCTGTATTGTGTGCTTAGTCCCACATTCGAAACGAACGGAGCTCTGCACTACGTTTGGGTACAGGCCGATCCCGAGTTTGTGGCCAGCTTGTTGGTGATGGCCGACGAATTTTGGAAGGAAGTTGTCTACCCACATCTCATCAGCATTTATCCACAAGCATTATAAGCAAGAGCAACAAATATAAAGCCACAACTAGCTAGCTAGAGTGAATAGCTTCTAAAGGAATTAATCGACTCACCTTTGGCGTAGATTTGCAATGATATTACAGCCTTGGCCTCGCCATGGCAATTGCTGGCTATAACTGAATAAGTGCCGGTAAAGTCCAATTTGGCGCTGGGTATCTCCAAACGATACTCCGGCCCCTCGCCGATGCGTCGAAAGTGTGGCGCGTCCTTGTAGTACTCCGGCTGCAATTAAAGAGATAATAAATGATATTTTTATTAATTGACACTTTGGAATGCAATAAACTGCAGCCATAAGGATCGTCACAGATCTTAGAATGAATGAGTCATATGAGTCTTATATGTCTGTTCTTTATTCATGATATATGCATTGTTGTTGTTGTTGCCGTATTGTGTTGCTGTTGTTGTTGTGCACAGCATATGGCCATATAAGCACAAAATTTATTTTCGCGACTGTCAATAGGAAAACTGGTAACTGGAACTCGTACGAGTGTGCCACTGTGTGTGTGTGTGTGTGTGTGTGCGTGTGTGTATTTGTGTTTTGTAAGTTGGGTTGCCCACCCTGACCTCCTGCTTCCTTGGTACGAACAGCGGCACGATTGTTGGCTAATAATTTTTTGTTGCTGCTCGTTTTCGTTGCTGTTTGCTGTTGCTTTTGCCTTTTTGGCTCTGGCTAACAGACGTAATTGTTTGTACAATCATGTTATTTGATATGGGTTGAACTTGAATTAGCGTTTGACAGCAGATCAGCTTTATAAGAACTAAACTGCCCATGTCTATATATCTACATATGTATGCATGTATGTGTGTCTGCTTGTGTGTGCGTGTGTTAATTGTATAACGAGTGCAATTGACTGCGCTACGTGTGACGCAGGTGAGAGGTAATACGAGTAAGCAAACAGCCGTTGCTGTTGCAGCTCAAAAACTGCATTGTTCTGGCCCCTTTGGGAAAGGGGCACTACAATATTGTCACGCATTTGAAGTATGGGCACTAATATATGGGCACTAATATACTCTTGATAAGAATTCGTTTGCGTATAGGGGAATATATATTTATGTATATATTTATACAAAATTATTAATACAAAGTATAGTTATTTTTTAACTATTCTGAGTTCAATTTAAAATGAACTTCGTGCGGGTTTGCTATAGAATGATTAACAAATGCAATTATTTGTAGTTGAATATCTACAGTTATATAGCCCCACCTATGATTAAATCGTCACTACAAATTATTCAGTGCTTCGATGCAAACTAAGGTATTTTCATTCAACTGCTTCCAAGTGAGGTTTAATTAGGTAATTCCATAGATTATCCATGTGTTGTGTTGAATATCAGGGCGTAACACATTTCGCCTAAGGCACTTTGTTTTTAAGTGGATTCTCTAAAAAGCAATTTTACCTTTTGCTAAATTATTTTGATGTTTGCTTCTATAACACTTTGTTCGTTTGCTTCGGATCAATTGTTAATTTATAATATAAATTCTTTGAAAAACTATATTATTTTCTTCGAAATCTATCCGCACGAACAACTGTTGCAATTCGGCATTTCGCTTGCACTGTAACTGTTTTCGAATAGTTAACAATTTATATATATTTATGTAAATTGTGCGGAAATCAAGATGGAAATGATATTTCCTGATTGCGAGTAGGGCCCACAGAACTGGCTAAAACGGACAGTTTGGTCAGTTCTATTCGGCGTTGGCGCACTTGCACTTGAATATTTTATGATATTGAGAGATACGAACGCGCCGACTGCGACCCACATTTGTTGGCGCCGCGTTTGCAACTGACTCGAGCAACGTGGCGCTGCGCAAGCGCTTGGAACCTGCCGCTGCTGACGTCACTGCTTGACCAAATGTGCTACACATTTATATATACATATATCTAGTATAAATCAACTCACATTCAGAAAATCACGCAGCCAGACAACGTCGGGCTTGGGATCGCCGACCACTTCGCAAAAGATGATGACGTTGTCGCCCTCGTATGCTTCGCTCGAACGGGGCTTGACAACAAATAGCGGCTCCTTGGAGTAACTGCAGCAGGAATTTAGAAGGTAAATCGAAGGCGTTTATACAGTTTTCTCGCTAGGATACTCACGGCATGTCGCTTGTCTTGATGCTGGGTATGTCGAGTGCGCGTTGCGTGGTTGCAGCTGCTTCGTTCTCCTCGATGGCCACACGGCATATGGTCTCCACCTTGCCAACCGCATTGGAGGCGACACAAACGTAGATGCCAGCATCTCGTGGCGTTGCCTCGGCAATGATTAGTTCCACATAGCCCGTGGAGTCGAGGGTGGCGGATATGCGACGACTCGGACGCAGACGCATGCCGTTGCGATGCCAGGTGACACCCACAGCGGGATAGGCCTCCACTTTGGTGGACAGGCGGATTTCGCTGCCCTCACGGAACACATAGAATGGGTCCAGGGGCACGTAAAAGTCGGGCGAGATGTAGGCGCGTATGCCCTTGTCCACCACCAGGCAGCAGTGGCAGGACACAGAGCCCAGTTCATTCTTGGCCGTGCAGGTGTAATTGCCGCTGTCTTCCAGCAATGTGGCTGCTATTTCCAGCGTATAGAATTGTCCCTCGGCCGTGATAAGATGCCGTCTATCACTGGCGATGAGCTGCCCATCCTTGTACCAGAGTATCTCCGGTGCGGGATAGCCAACAATTTGGCAGGTCAGACGCACCGGGTAGGTCATCTGCACGCGACGATCGCGCAGACGCATTGTGAAAATGGGCAACGATTCGCCCAGTTCAGCCGGATGGCGTCCGTGTGCGATTTCCTTCAGTCTCGAGTCTGCCTCGTATAGCCGTGGATCAGAGACAACTTGCAGGCGTGCAAACGTAGAGACGCGCCCCTTGGAATTGGTTGCCTCGCAGGTGTAGCGCCCAGAGTCGAGCTCACAAACCGTAGTTATGGTGAGAGCACAGGTGGAGCCGATCTGGCGGATCTTGACACGATCGGAATTGCTGCTCAGCTGTATGCCATCCTTGTACCAGGTAATCTGTGGACGCGGCGCTCCACGCATATTGCACTGCAGCGTAAAGGAGGAGCCGAGCAACGCCTTCACCTGCCCAGGCAGAATCTTGACAAACTCCGGCAGGCACTCCACGCCGCCCACCTGTAGAGGGGAGCTGGTCTGCACCGCCGGTCCCCAGCCATAGCGATTTTTGGGCGTCACGCGGAAATGGTATTCCACATTTGGCTTCAGATTGAATGCATCAAAGGAATTAATGGGCGTCAGTCCCAATTCGCGCCAGTAGGCGCCTCCGTCATGACCAACAATCCATGCTTCCACCTTGTAGGCAATGACCGGCGCTGAGTTGGCGCTGACGGGCTTGCCCCACGACAACGAGATGTGGGTGGGTCCAGAGTCAACGACCAGCGGCTCCGTGGATATACAGCCAGGTGGATCTGTGTGAAGTGTGAAGATGCAAATAAATTGCATCAATTAAATAGATCATTGGCCATGGTAAATCAAACACAATACGCCCCGGAGAAATATATATTTTATTTTCTTGTTTTTTTTTTCTTTTTTTTTCGACTACGTAAATGTATAAGCTGGATTGTTGTGCTTTATATAATACGCTATTTGTATACCATAATAAAAAAATAAGTAAATAAGTGAATCGTTCAAAAATACTAACAAAAGATAAGTTAAATACACGGATAATTTCTTTGTGTGTTGGACAATCATTGAATCTCACAGGAAATTGCTTTTGAGAAGTTTCTTGATTAACGGCACAGAAGGCAAACAAGCTGGAGTTGAGGCGATCTGCAAAATATATTGGCAAAATCCATGCGCTATTGAATACTTGAGATAAAACTTTAAATGAAACACGTAATTTAGCATGGTAAAACAAGGAATTCGAATGGGACATTAAATAGAGAATAACATATAGAGTGCCACAGAATTTGAGGACTACGATTTAAAAACGAGTAAAGTGGAACGACAACAATAATGTGAAACAAATATTTGGGACTTGACACTTGAAGAAACATCGAAATGGAGCACACAGACACAAGACTCTCTCACACTAAGAGAACAAAGAGCGGAATGGAACACCTCAAGGAGTACTCACCTCTGAAATACGAAGTTTCACTATAACTGTCCAGGGGTTGGCCCCAGCGTGGTTGCGTTGGGGTTTCAGAGCGAGCGCGCGGGTTAACCTATATAAGTTTTGATTTTTGTAGTCAGAACGATATTATTGTTTATTTGAATGAACACATAGAGTCGGGAAAGCAGACTTAGAGCATAAATAATTTTGATGCATTTAGAGGGAGGCGTTTAAATTTGCGCAAAGAGCATATATGTATATAAATATAAGTAATTGAAATAAGCTTTATTCTTTCTTTTTGGGCGTTTTAATCTAGAAAAGTATAAAGAAATAGAGAAAGAGAGAGAGAGAGAGAATAGCATTGGTTAGTTAGCAAAAGCATTAGATCAATAGCAAGACATTCAGGTACAGCGACAGCAGATACAAGCACATAACACAAACAGATGCTCATAGGCAGTACGTACTGTAATTGTGACGAATATTCTATCCGTGCCAAAGTCGTTGCGTGCAACAACGAAATAGGTGCCGGAGTCGGAAATCTGCGACTTTTGCACTGTGAATCTGGTGTAGTCGTCGGATACCTCTTTGCTGACCCGATCCGATTGGGTAATATCCTTGGTGCCCTTCATGAACACCACTGCGAATACCAAACGAAATGAGCGGCTGAAGAGGATATGCATGTGAGAAAAACTTACGTTTCGGTTTCGGATCACCCGCAATACGGAAGGAAATCGAGAACGGATCACCAACGGCAATCTTCATTTCAGTTTCTGGCCTGGACAGGAAGAGGGGTGGGCGTTCGTTCTTCTCAGCGCCAACAGCGACATCAATGTTGACATGCGACTCAATGCGTCCAAAGGCGTTCGAGGCGAGGCAAGTATAGGTGCCTTCGTGCTCAGCCGAAGCATTCATGATGGCCAGCGTGTAGATGCCACGATCGTTCAAAGTTCGAACATTTGGACCCTCGACAACCTTGCGATCGCGATACCATTTCACTTCGATGGGTGTGCTCGACTGCATGAACTCGGCCGAGATGGCGACGGTGCCGCCATTGCACACGGTCTGATTGCCCAGCGGGGCAAGGAAGTGCGGCTTGTTGGGATCACGGTGGAAGAAACCGTGCGTCTTCTCCAGCGTGAAACGCTCGCGTCCCACAAAGTCCACCTGATGGGTCATCTTGTTCTGGGCGCCCTCGTTGGTTGCTATGCAGGAGTAGATGCCAGAGTCCTTTTCAACGGGATTGCGTATGATCAGCTTGGAGTAACCATCGGCCTGATCAATTTGTTGATATTTATCATCGTTATTAATAATCTCGTTGCCCTTCATCCACTGGATCTCTGGACGAGGCTGGCCACGCACACGACAATCCAGAACCAACTCATTCTCATTGAGAGAATACGTGTCTGTGGGAAAAATATAGATAAAATAGAGTGATTAATAAATACAATTCCCGAACAGAATTTGACAAACGAAAGCGGTTAGAACAGCAAATATAACTGTATGCAGGCGTGTGTTTAGATTAGGCAGCTTCGCGTGTCGCTCGTCCTTAGCTCTGTGGAATACCTCGAATTGGCTGTGCGAATGTACTTGGCATAGATGCCTCTCTGAAATGCTTGTAGACGCGCAGCTGTGCATGGGTTAGACTCTCGCCGAAATCGTTGATGGCCGAGCAGGTGTAATTGCCGCTGTCATCGGCCACCGCGGCAAAGATCTCCAGTGATGCCTCGCCATTCTGGTAAACCGTCTGATAGCGCGTGTCCCTGGGCAACGGCTTGTGGTTCTTCAGCCACTCGATGTGCGTGTTCTCATCGCCAGAAACGGTGCACACGAATCGCACATTGGCACCCTCCGATATGGTGCGATCATGCAAGTAGCTATGGAACGATGGCTTCGTCTGAGCGACACTGCGAATGACGCGGCTTCCAGCTCGGTGCAAGTCACCGTTGCCATTCATATAGGCCGTGGGCCGTGCGTACTCATCCGTCTGCGAGTGGGACTGTGGCTGAGCGAGCACAACATTCTCATGCTCGTATGTAATGAGACGCTTCAAGTCTGCTGCCCGTATGACAGTGCTGATGGAGTCAATGTGATCCGCATGCTCGGCATAGCAGGCAAAGATGCCACAGTCCGAGGGTATGGGATTGCGTATGATCAGCTTGCGTTCACCGCCCGGCTCGTCCATAATCTTGTAGCGATTGTTACAGATCGTGTGATCATCGCGCATCCAGGTAACATTGGGCCGTCCATGCACCTGGCAGCTGAGCACAATCTCATTGCGCTGTGCATCATACGATTCTGGAAGAGAATCATAATGGTGTTAGTAATGTGACATTTCAAAACAACATCTTATTGAACTCACTCTTAATGCCCTCCACAAAGCTCTCCGGCAGTCGCCCACTCGTCTCGTCCAGCACAGTGAGCTGGCCAGAGGTCTCCACTGTCTGCTTGCTGTTCCTGACCACGCATCTGTAGTGTCCGCTGTCCTCGGCACGGGCATCGTAGATTTCCAGGCTGATGGCGCCGTTGATATTGTAGATCTTGTGGCGTGCGTCCTTAGTAATGCGCTCGCCGTCCCTCAGCCAGTGCACTTCCTCGATGATGCCGGTCACATAGCAAATGAGCTGAGCCTTGTTGCCGCTGCTAATGGTCATTGTCTTGAGGCTGGTCTCCAGATTGAGACGCAGCTTGGCCTCCCTCGCCTTGGCCTTGGCCACAGCTGCTGCATTCTCGCCCGCTGCGCCCTGAGTGGACTCTGTTTGCTTAGCAGTCTGTGGCAGTTGCTCTGCTGTGGCTTTTTTATCGAGTGCTCGCTGTCTCACATAGTCGGAGGCTTGAACGAATTTGCTGATCTTCATCTGGCCATTTTCGCTCTCTGCATAGCAGGTGTACAATCCGGTATCCTCGCTGCCAAAGGATGTGATGGTCAACTGTTTGACGCTGTCGCTCAGCTCAGCATATTGATACTTGGCCGTATCCTGGGGCAGCAGTGTATTATCTCGCTGCCAGTAAATGCTTGGCTTGGGACTGCCCGACACTTTGCACTCGAGCGTAAGCCGATTGTCTTGGGAATGATATGCATCTAGACGTGGTACACAAAAAGACAAGGCACAAACGGAATAAGACAAGCACGACATACAGGGGATGGGATGGGTCTCTAATTCTAGCATTAAGATATACATATATTACTATTCATAATACTACACTATCGTAACATAGCTTAACACTCACTTGGACGCACTGGATGCCACATGAACATACACATAGTTACCCAATGCTACGCTGTTGCCTACCTTTGATGCCCACTGTGAAAGTGGGTGGGATGATTTCAACTTTACCCGTGCTGTAAACGAATAGATTGCAAGTGCTAACAATTTCATTTTCGGGGCCGCGAACGCGTAGCGTATATTCGCCAGCATCCTCTTCTGTAACGCCCACCAGATTGAGCCAGGCAATGCCGTCCTGCATGGACATTTTGCTCTTGGGTCCGAAGGCAATCGGCTGATCGCCATGGAACCATTTAGCCGTCGGCTCCGGCCCATCGATATTGACCATCCATTTGACATTGCTGCCGGACTTGACGGTGCGATTGGCTAGGAAGTTGCGGAAATAGAGACGCTTCTTTAGATCTGGAGGCATGGGAACTTCGCGCCTGGAGCTCGTGGCCTCCTCATCCTCGTTCTTGGGCTTTCGGACTCTCTTCTCAGTGGCTTCACCCTCAGCCACTTCACCCTCAGCAGCTGGCTCTCCATCCTCGCCAGCTGGCTTGGGTGGCGGCCGTCCCTCTCTGGGCGGCGACACGGGGCGTACCCGAATGCGCGGCTCCACAGTGACCATATGCACAATTTCCGTTTGACCCTCACGGTTCTCGGCCTGGCACACGTATTTGCCACTGTCGGCCGGCTTTGGATGGCTAATGAACAGTTCGCATGTGCCGTCATCATGGTCCACCTGGTGGTACTTTTCATTGTTCTCAATCTTCACTCCATCCTTGTACCATGTCACAGATGGCGTTGGCAGGCCGCGTACATGCACATCCAGCTGGAGCTCGTTGATCTTGCCGTGCAGCGTGTCCTTGATGTTGCGCGTAAAGGTGGGTGGCACGTCACCAGTGCCTGGATCTGCATACACCTCTAGCCTGCAGGAGGTGGACGCCTCACCAGTTTCATCTCGTCCCCAACACCTGTACTCGCCATTGTCCTCCTCGGTAGCGCTGTTAATCTCCAAGAGGCAGAGACCCTCGCTGTACCGTCCTCGAATTTTGGGCGAGTTCTGAATGGGCTCATCATTCTTGAACCATTTCACCTGGGGCTCCTTGGCTTCCAGGAAGCACGAGATCTTCACCTTGGAGCCTTCAGCCACAACGCGATCCCTCATAGAGGTGGTAAAATGAATGCCAATATTCTTCTCGCGTCGCTTACTGGACATGCTGGCCGTATCGGAAGCATAATCCGTGGCTGATGACACACCCTCTTCCTCGGGATCATCCTTCTTGCGGCCACGACGTTTGCCCTTGCCCTCCTCACCTTCAGCTTCTGATTCAGCGGCCGCTGGAGCAGCAGGCTTCACAGCTGGCTTCTCCGCCTCCTTGGGTCGCAACAAGCTCTTGTCCGCATGGAACACGCCGTGGATATTGTCCGCTATGTGGGATGCCTTGCCCTCAAAGAGCACATAATGGGAAATTTCCATTTTTCCAGCGCGACTCTCCGCCTTCACCACATACTTGCCGGAGTCCTTGTTATCCGGCCGATCAATGATTAGCTCACATGTGCCATCCTGATGTTCAATTATCTGGTAACGACCGCCACTTTGAACCTCAACGCTGTCCTTAAACCACTGCACTTGGGGCGTAGGCTGACCCCGCACAGCTGTCTCCAGTATGAGTTCATTCGAGTTCAGGTGATAGGTCTCTGGAGGAGGTGGAGATAGAGGAAGTTGAACAATTTCAATAGTCCAACAGTTACATAAACTCGCAACACAAAGACCCAACAACAACAACAACACACACATAGCAGTGCAACGCCAGAGGCATTGCATAATCCCGACAAACAATCGCATTGCATTGCACAATTGTCAATATCTTTGATCCGTCTATTAATAGAACCAATTAGATATCTATTCAGTCGAACGAGACGCGACGAGACGAGACAAATTCGATGCGTTTGGCTCTTACCTTTCAGCGAGCGTATGAACACGGGCTGCACATCGGTGTTGACCTTCGGCTGATAGACATGCAGCACGGCCGATGTGGTGATCTTGCAGAACTCATTTTGGGCTATTATCGTATAGGTGCCAGAGTCCTCCTCCTGTGCGTTTAGGAACTCCAGCACAGCCAAGCTGTCGCGATTCATGTTGCGTATACGCGGTCCATATTGCACGTTTTGGTCATCCTTCTGCCATTTGATGGTGGGCTCGGGTCCGCCAATAACCGCTTGCAATTTAACCTTAGAGCCTTCAGCCACATAGCGATTGGATAGATTGACCGTGAAATAGAGCATTTGCTTGGGTGATGGGTCGGGCATGCGGCTGCGGCGCTCATAGCCGCCTTCGCCGCCCTCGGGCTCGTCTTTCTTGGGCAGCTTCTTCGGTTTGGGTTTGGTAGCACCCTCGGCTGAGTCCTCTTGCATGGCCGATAAGATGCTAGAGCGGCGTGACGAATGTGTGTCGACAACGACCGTGTGGGTGGTCGACTGACTGCCCAATTTATTCTGGGCGGTGCAGACGTAGATGCCGTTGTCATTCACAGTTGGCTTGTTAACGATCAGCTCGCAGACGCCATCCAAGTGCTCGATTTGTACGACACGATCGTCGAGAACAACGGGTATCTGATCTTTCGTCCACGAAATAACGGGACGAGGATTGCCTCGAACTTTCGTATCGAGAATCAAATCATTCTGGGAGGAGTGATACACATCTAAGAAGAAGATCAAACATTTCAATCAACTGTCTGAGCAACACAAACTATTTTTACACACAGTCGACCTCAATCGAGAACTGTGATCGTTGGAAAACAATTAGCTTTGAATTTTGGCTAATGCTCGTGTTGGCGTTGTAACAAAAAAATGAAGAAGACAACACGAAACGCAACGGATGCAGATGTAGATGTAGAAACACATACGATTCGTATATGCAGATGCAGTTGCCGAAACAGATATACACAGATTACACTCTCTGTAACGTAAAAATACCTCGCAGGGGCAGGGCGAATATGGGTTCGGATTCGTCGCCATCAGCTTGCGCGGCATACACCTTGAAGTAGCATGAGGTCTCGATTTCGCTTTGATCATTTTTGGCCACACATTTGTAGACGCCCGAATCGGCCGCAGTGACATTGTTGATCTGTATAATGGCTTTGCCCTCCTCGGATAGATTCTTAATGTTTTCGCTCATCACGAGCCACTTGTCATCCTTCATCCAGCGTGTATTTGGATCTGGTCCAATCACCGTTGCCGCAAACTTCACAGTTGTGCCCTCCAGTGCCATGCGATCGCGCAGCTGCGTGGCGAATTGCAACTTTTGCTTGGCCGGGATGAGTGGCTCGGGTGGTGCACGTGCCGCCTGCACGCGCTGTTGCTCGGCCTCGATTTCGGCACGTTTCTGATCCGATTCGGCCTTGGACTTGAGTGCAGCATCCATGGCCACCTTGGCCTGCTTCAAGCTGTCCAATTGGATTCGATCGCGGGCATGGAAAATGCCGGGCACATGATAGTGCAGATTCTTGGCCACCTCAACGAGCTGATTGATTTGAGCCTCGCCAATCGAATTGATGGCTTTCAGGGTGTAGGTGCCGCTATCCTTATTGCCCGGCTTATAGATGAGTAGCTTGCACACGCCATGCGCTTCCTCGAGCATGGTGAACTTGTAGCTGGGTTTCACCTGGAAGGCGCCACGCCACCAGGTGACAACTGGGCGCGGTACGCCGTGCACGTGACCCTCAATGGTCAGCTCATCGTCGCGCAAGTGGTAGTACTCTATAGAATATAGACATATAAACCCCATGAGTTATACATATAGAATGCAGCCAGGACGAGCAACAAGTACCTTTGATATATTGAATGGAGGGAGGTTTGGGTTCGTCCTTAAACACTTCGTAAATGGTCACAATACACGATGAGGTAACCTCGTCATTTTGATTCATTATTTGGCAAGAGTACTCGCCAGAGTCCAGTATAGTGGTATTACAGACTTCCAGCACTAAAATGTTGTTATTATTGATGATGCGATGATTCGCATCACGCTCCAGCTGCCTTCCATCCTTGAACCATTTGACAGAGAGCTCGGGTCCATCGACAGCGCAGGCCATGCGCACGCTCTGGCCCGCCTCGACGGTGCGATCGGAGAGGAAGTTAATGAACTTGGGCAGGCGTGCCTGTTCGCGTCGGCGTTGCCAATCGGCGTCGCGCTCCTTTTCGCTGACGCGCTTGGCAATGCTGTATTTGCGCATCTGCTGCATGAACTCTTCGCCCTCCGTGGCGGCGATGCGCTGCCAGCGCTCCTCTTCGTGCGGATCGGGCCGCACAAAGTCATCGGAGGAGTCACTGCCTCGACGTTTCTCCTTTTTCAAATCAGGAACCGTATCGTCTTCATTCTCCTCGTCCTGTTCCTGTTCCTGTTCTTGCTCATCCGGATACTCTTCTTCATTGTATTCGCCATCGGCCGCTACGGTACTCTCGTCGCCCTCTTCTGGAATATCTTCCTCATCTCCTTCAAGTTCCGCTTCAGCTTCGGCCTCCGCCTCCTCTAACGCCCTCTGCTCGGCTTCGATGCGCTCCTGCTCCTCCTTTTCTTCCTTCAAACGCTTTTGACGTTCCTCAAATGTCTCGCCCTTGGGCTTGGCACGGTTAGCCGCTTCCTCGGCTGCCTTGGCTGCTGCCTTGGCCTGTTCCTCCATTTGCAGCACCATCTTGCTCTTTTTCGGAGGTGGCTTGGGGCCAGCCGCGGCTGGCTGATCGAACATCTTCTTTGTAGCCTTCTGGCCACCGCCCATCTCCAGTTTCAAGGTCAATTTTGGACTGGGGGATTTCTCCTTTTTCTCCTTCTTCTTTGGTGGAGCCTTCTTTTTGCCCTTCTTAACTGGCTCATCGTCGTCCAAATCGATGCTATCCTCTCTATCTTCACCGAAGTCACCAAAGTCTTCCGCCTCCAATTCACCCGATGGACTCTGCTCCTTATCGATGGACTTACGAGCTGTACGCGGCTTTCTCGGTTTCTTCTCCTTCTTCTTCGGCTTCACCTCTTCGATGATTTCCTCCTCCTCTTCGACCTCTTCGTATTCCTCAACAACGTAGATAACCTCAACATTGGATACATCCATTACGGCAGCACGATCGATAACCGACAAATCGGATGTTATGTAACGCACGGGCTTTTGCACATCCACCGATTCGGAAATATCCATGACCAGAGCGCGATCGAAGACGGCAATGTTGCAGGTGGTTTGGCTCTTGATGTCCCGACCGAGCTCGAATGGAGTTTTCTCCTTCTCTTCGCGTTTCAGGAACGGCGTTATGCTGCGCCATGTTGAGGGCGTGGCACTGCGACGTGTCATATACAAGGTGAATGGCGTTTGGCTCCGGCCATGTATGGGCGTGGCACTGCGTCCGCGTAAGCTGCCTGGAGTTGGCGACTTAAGTTTTCGTTTCTTTTGCGTTGGCACCTGCAGCGTATCTTGTCCTGCTGCCGCCTCCGGTTCAGCGGATGCCCGTGGCTCGATATCGCCGTCCGTTTCACCCATTTTAATAATTTTCGGCTTGTTAGCTTTTCACAGGATAACGGGGGGTAAATGAAAATTCGTTTGGGGAAAAAACCGATAAAAAATATATCCGTACGAGCCGTATATATGTATAAATTAATATAAATATTTATATATACGATATATGTAACCCGCTACGGTTCGATCGAAAGAGTTTTCAATTTTTAGGACGTCAGGCGTCCGTTCGAATCAAAAGAAGATTCACGACTGTCCGCAATGTGGTGAAAAAATTCGAAAAGACATTCCTTCTCGAATCTATCCTAATTGCCAATCGATTTTTAATGCTAAAAAAACAATTTGACGAATTTCGGTATTGCCCGCCACTGCCTAAAAGTACGTATATAAGTATATACATATATATATAAGATATATATATATGTAAACTTATTTATATATTTGCCAGCCAATTGTTGCCAAAGAAAAATCAATTGAAACAAATCTATTTAAATACTATAGAGTTTTAATTATTGCAGGCAGTAAATTCAATTATATAAAAGTCATTCGAATTTCGATAAACTATAAATAGAGAGCTGAATTAAACTTAAATAATAATATAATGAAACCTATAAATGATCTTTAGCTTATCAAGCGCGCAAAGGGAATATCGATGCGTTGTGCCAAACACTTATATACTTAGTCTTAAAATATACATATAGTATATACTACGTATGTATGTATGTATGTACATATCTTATAAAGGTATTTCCTATTTACTTAGATGCTTAATGTCAAATTGTATTGATTCACATTTGTAATGTGACGTTAATTGAATTTTAATTTGGGGCACTAAATCACTGGGTTGCATAGGTAAAAAAGGCACTTACCTCGTATGTTGCGTGTAAATATGGGCGGTGTGCCAAATTTGGTTGAAGGTGCTTCGTATATAGTCACAAGACAGCTTGTTTCCACCTCTCCATTTCGATTAGACGCTATGCAACGATATATGCCAGAATCATTCATCTCGGTTGATTTGATTTCGAGGCAGGATAGACCATCATTCAAGGTTGTTTTGTATTTGGCATCGTTAGTAATGGGACTATTTTGTTTGAACCACTGCACCTTCATATCATGACCGGAAATACCGCATGTCAATTTAAGATCACTACCGGTCGCCGAATTACGATTCGTTAACATTAGATCTATAGTTGGTTTACGCTTAGCGCTACGTGATTCCTTTCTTTCCCGATATTCCGACTCCATTGACTTATATGCTTTGGTTTGTAGACTCATTGAGTCTTCTGATTCAGCGACGTGCGATTTTTTCTTCTCGTCATATCTTCCCTCCGCTATCTCATTTAAGCTCTGTGATATTCTTTCAGCAATGTTCTTTTCTTTTGTAGCTGCATTGTAGTCATCAGACTTCAATTTCTCTGGGCCCTTTTCAGTTTCAGAAAAGTCATCTTCCACCTTCTTTTGAGATTGGTTCTTCTGTTTCGTTTTTTCTCTTTCTTCAACCATTCTCTTTTCAGACTCAGCAATTGACTCTTTCACTTCTCGTTTTCTCTCAGGCTTATTTTCTGCAGACATTTTCTCAGAAACCACTTCAGATGCTTCAGCGTCTTCTTTCTTGTTTTTTTCTTCGGTCTTCTTCTGTTTCATATCTAGTTTCTGCCCTTCGACTAAATCTTTTTCAAGTACCTTTGCCTTCTGAGACTCTGTTTCTGATTCCTTAACTTCAGGTTTCTTAATCTCGGGGACTTTTTCTTCAGAAACTTTCTCAGCAACTACTTCAGATATTTCTCCTTGTTTGGCTTTCTTCTCAGCATCCTTCTCAGCATCCTTTTCAGCCTGCTTCTTCTGTTTTGCATCCAGTTTCTTCTGTTCGACTGATTCTTTTTCAAGTTTCTTTGCCTTTTGAACCTCAGTTTCCGCTTCCTTAACTTCAGGTTTCTTACTTTCGGGGATATTTTCTTCAGTTAGTTTCTCAGCTACAACTTCAGATATTTCTCCCTGTTGCGCTTTCTTCTTAGCATCCTTTTCAGCCTGCTTCTTCTGTTTTGCATCCAGTTTCTGTTGTTCGACTGATTCTTTTTCAAGTTTCTTTGCCTTTTGAACCTCAGTTTCCGCTT
>NW_022045919.1:0-13353 GCF_001654015.2 Drosophila navojoa
GCGAAGGTAACCAGGAGTGCTAGAATAATACACTTTGCAATCATTTTGCTTGGTTTGTGGTAGAAATAACTCTGTGAGGAATGGGTCGCACGCGTTGTCTTTTATAGTCGAATCGTTATCAATTGGCTGTTAATACATGGCTTTGATTGATCGCGTTGCAATTCATTGGGTCAAATATGTCTTATCTAATTCAAGTTATCTTTTATATTGTGACTCAAAAAGTTCAACAGTTTTAAATAGTTTTGGCTGGGGCTCCTCAGTGTGATTCATCGACGAGAACCCCTTTTAATTGAATATAGTATTTAAGTAATGAAGTGCTTAAGAATACATGATTATTAATTGTTGGCGCTGGGTTGGTATTGATAAGATATTTTAGACTTATTTTAGCGTGTGCACTTAGAAACTTGTTTAATTACTACAATTGAAAGAGTTTGTTTGTTTTTTTGCCAAGCACATCTAAGCCTCGTACTTAGTTCCATATGTTTTCTTTGTTTACCGAAGCCTGTTTGTCTGTGTGTGTGTAAGCAATTGGATAATAACTCTTCTTAGCTGGTAGAAGCTTGCCTATTGTCAGTGGAAATCAGGAACTCATTCGCTTTTTGGCAGAGGGAATCATTTGGGTTTTCCAATTCTTTATTGTGTATGTGTGTGTGTGTGTGTGCTGGGAGGTTAGAGATTGTATTAGTTAGCTGCTTTTGTTTCAAAATTTTCATTTGGTTGGACTCTGGCTGTTCATTCTGCATGTTTGGCTATTGTTAGAGCTCCTTCTTGCTTTGTATGAGCTTTTCACTTGAAATGCAAAAGTTCAATTCACTGCAGGCGCCATTTTGCTTTCCTTAGTCGTGTTGTTTTACGTGCCGTGCCGGAAACAAGCTGTGCTCCTGCCTTCGTCTATTCACATACTCCCACGCAAACACACGCACACCAACACACATACACATACACAGAAACCCAATACAAATGAAACAAAGCAACAGAAGCTTCTGCAGCGGACAGTTGTTACCGCTGGGCAAAGACGTCCACATCAAGAATGTATAGCTGCCTGGCTGGCTGGCTGGGCGACTGGTCGACTGGCTGGACGTCCAGCTCGCAGGTAGATCCTGCTGTCTCCTTTGTGCCGTGCATGTATGTGATTGAATGGACTTTGAATGTTAGGCAGCACTCAGCACGACGACGATGACCATGACGACGCTTGCCGTTCGTTTTTCCATGCAAATGCCAGAAAAAAAAAAAACAAAAACATTTTTCATACACAAATCTGAAGGTGGTGGCATCCAAGGGGATGATGTGTGCGTCATGAATCGGACGAGGATTGGTAGTTGGACCACAACAGCTGCTGATGCTGCCGCTGCCGCTGCCGCCCCGAGGCCGTTGATGATGTTGTGCGCCGGACGCAGCGAGTCTGGAGAGATGCAGTCTGTATGCTAATTCCCAGCAGGAAGACCTCGCTTATCTATGTACATACAAATGCACAGTGTGTGACTGTGTGGGGGACTACGAATGTGGATGTGCGAGGATGAGTGGAAAGCGCGCCCACGGCCAAACAAGTGTTGCCAACATTTTTCGGGTACATCAAAGTGACAACTGACCGAATTATTTTTATACAAGCACAAAGTAACTGCACACGTACATACATAAGTGTGTCTGTGTGCTGGCACTGCGACCAGGTACTTGATGCCAGTCCACGGCATGGAATGTGGAATGTGGCCACAACAAAGCATTGCCCACAGCCAATTGCGTTAGAGACAATGCTAATTGGGCCAAGGGTTTGTGGGTGAGTGGATGGCTGTATGGGTGGCAAGTCTTGGGGTCAGGCCACGACCTCTTGATTATATGTACGTGCAACAACAACTTGCCAAATAGAAATTACGCCACAAAAGCCACATTATGCCGGCGCGTTGTCGCTTTAAACTCCTGGCCCAGTACCTGAGCTGTTAAGCTGCTGCTCCTGCCGGCGCTTGGCCTCTTTGGATTTGCGCTCAGTGTTACCGCAAAAGTTTTTAACGTTTGTTTGGGTTTTGTTGTGGCTGCCACTTCGTCTTTGCGCATTTCGCCCACATGTATTGACTAAATTAATATTCTCAATTGAAAACTTTTCAACAATAGTTGGCGCTGAAAGTTTTTCAAAGCTATTACACTGCGAGAAACTCTGGACCAGCTTAACCACTTTGTCATGTGTTCTGTGAGCCTTTTGAAGTAGAAGCTAATCAGCTACGACAAGAATATTTTGAACATTTTTTTATTTTAAATTTTTTTGTTGGGCGTTAAGCTTGGAGTGTTTTCCTAGTGTACAATATGAGTATGAGAATTTTTCAAGAATCTTTAAATATGATTTTTATAAAACATTTTATTTATTTCTAAATAATAATATAAATAAAATAAATGTAACGTTAATATATATTTTATGACAAGTATTATTTCTTATTTGTTATTATTAATTATATATATTTCTATTGAATATTAAATATTCCTTTAAATATATAGAAATACATATATGTATTTAAATAGATATATATTATCTTTATTTTGATTTTATTTACTTTTATTTTATTTATTATTTTATTCATTATTTTTATTATATATTTAATTCAACGTTTTTATTTATTTATGTAAGTTGTACTAAAAGAAATATTTAGTATTTATTTAATTCAACTTTGGTTTGCATTATACTCTACTATAGTTAAATTAATTATTATTATTATTATAATTTAATGAAATATATGAATTAAATGGTTTTCAGTGTGTTGCGGTGATACCGCAAAACTTCTCAGCATTCCGTAAATGAAGCTACGTTTGTGGGTGTGTACGTATGTGTGTGTGTGTGTGTGTTTGAGCGGTTTCAGGGGGGTTTCCCCTTCTAATAAGTAGCAAGCTATCTGACATTCAAATCTTAGAAAATTTGAAATTCAATTTGCTGTTGAGGAACAACAAAAGCTGATGCCCCCTAGACACCAAGACCGCAGGGCAAAGGCAAAAGCAAAAGGCAAAAGGAAACTCGACCACGCCTCGAAAGCTGCATTGCGGCCAAGCTTGGCCCCAGTTCCAGTTCGTCACCTGATTTGCCAGAGAAGTGAACAAACATTTTTGGAAAACTTACTTGAATAGATTATTAGGAATTATCAAAACTTAATTTAGCTTAAGCTCCGCTCACTCCAGCCACAGACCTTATGAAAGGCGCTACAGTTGAGCGAGATGCGGGCTGCGTGCTGCGGCTCGGTGTGGGTCAGGATGAAAGCGGCTGGGCTTGGGGCTGGTACACGTGCGGTGCTTCTGTTAATGAATGTCTGAATGGATAACTTGGAATCAGGTGGCAAACAATCAGTGCACACCACTTAAAGGGAGCTTTTGAAGTGGTTGGAAAACTTTTGACTGCTCCTTAAAGCCCATTGATCTTGCCGAGCCTTTGTTGTCATCGCTGCCTAAGACCCCGGCTCCTAAGCGGCTTAACCGGCAGCCCCATCAGTGCCGGGCACTTAAAAGTTTAACACATGCGATTTGTGCCGTAAAGGAAATAACTAAATCTGAGCCATTCCCATCGCCACGGGCAACGTTTATTTCAGCTGGACATGACGACATTGACATCACAATGATCTAATGAGGCCGCCAGCTGGCTGAAGACGCTGTCTGGGCTGGCATATCCAGCTGTGTAATTGACTTCAATTAAATAAAGCCAACGACACCGACAATTGCACGTTGCCTTTGTGCCCTGGCCGGGCGGACGGGCAGACGGGCGGGCGCGCAAATAATGGAAGTGCGCTGGCACAGCTTAAGCCAAAGCCAAAGCCAGAGTGAGATCTAATGCGCCAGACGTGCCTCGAGAGAGGGAGTGAGAGAATGAGCGAAGGTGAGAGTGAGAGAGAGAGAGAGCAGCAAATAGTAGATGAATCCATTGCCTGAATTGTTGCTTGGGTCTTTATTTCTTTATGCTCGGCCCGGGCGACCTTTTAGCGTCGCTTCCGCAGCGCCCACGCAGCGCCGTGCCCAGCACTCAAAGTGGCGTTAATAACGTGGCACAAATTTACAGCAGTTAAATAGAAATACTTAGCTTACCTTGGGGCCCATGCCGGGCCGGGGCCGATAATCGCACGGAAAACGGATGTCCAATTAGTTGTGTGCCAGCTTCCGGCAGCCGCCGCCGCGATTTTCCATCAATGCGTATCGTTTGCCTGTCAATTGCAGTTCGGCTCGACTTTTATTCTATTTTTATTTTACTCCTATTCACCACGTGCCAGCGTGCTGGCGGACCGGCTAGCCCTGTTGTAACCATTTTTGGAATGCCAATGGCATCATTTTCATATTTGCGTGGATCGTCAAATTGCCAACGATTTGCATACAGCGAGTGTATATGTATGATTTATATGTACATACATACATATATGCCCATTGGCAGCAACTTAATCAAGGCGCATTTATGCTTAAAATCCTTGGGCTTTGTTTCTGACGCGCTTATCGCGCTGCATACTTTTAGGCGTTCAGGGCTCAAATTGAATAAAGGATTTACGGTCTTCAATTGAGGCAGCGCCCAGCAAATGTCATGTCAAATGTGTGCGTGTGTGTGTGTCTGTGTGGGTGTGTGTGTGCGTGTGCGTGTGTGACAGGAAGCCAAACAAAGGCAACATGTGTAACTTGTACGGGCTGCCAACGTCTACGTAGCCATCAAAAGGCGAGAGGCTGGAAATCTATTAGAACGTGTTTCGCCTGCCAACCCGATGGCTGCTTGCCAGCCGCTCCTGTGCATGCCTGTTTATATTTTACCCGAGGGCATAATAACCTTGCCGCTGACTGCTCCTTGTGATCCTGTCGCTCCTTGTGCGCTGTGCGCTGAGCGCGCCTTGCACTCCCTTTTATTTCTGGAATCGCATGCGTGTGTGCCTGTGTAATATTTACTTATGATTGAGTTGCGTGGCGGTAGCGCTAGTGACACCCTTACACACACACACACACACACACACATGCAGCACAACAATTTGGTAAAAGATTGCGGTTGCTTACTGATTTTCTCACCCATTTCGTGTTTTTTATTTTATTTTTCCATGTAAGAGTGTATGCGTGTGTTCGTATGTGTGTGTGAGTGCTAGAGTGTGAGATGAAAATTTAAATTGATTTTGCATTGTTTGACTGTCATTGTTGTTGCTTTTTTGTTGGCCTCGTCCTCGGGGTTGTTTCACTTTATTTTTATACATTTTCTCCTGTTGTTGTTTTTATTTGTAGCCCCGTTAAACGGCGTCCCGCACATCCGCAATATCCTTATAAATTTCAATTTGTGCGCTATAAATGCGGGTAAATGAGACCAAGGAACGGAGCAGCGTTCGCACTCCTAGTGGACGCCTTGCCAGAGATCGGAAGCAAGACAATATTAAAGCTGAGTTGACTGTAGATCAGCTTGAGATCCATCTATGGAATCTCTAGATATTGAAAGGTATATAAACGAGATTGTTCACATTCAATGATTCGATAAAATAGATAAAAAAAATTGCAAATATTACTTAAAATAAATAGTAGAAAATAATATATAATTTTAAATACTACAAAATAGGGCTTTTATAATAATATCACAGTTCTTCTTATTTTTCTTCATCAAAATAATTTCTGTGATCTATTTATAATGCTCCCGCGATTTGCTGGTTAATATTGCCAAATAAAAAGCAAAATGTTTGTTTTTATATCGTAGGTTATAATTCCAGATAATATAGTTTTATTTTCGGAGCTTCCGTTTTATCTTCTGCTCATTTATGCCGACGTTTAAATTCTACTCAACTCTTTTCAGCCATAAATGATTTCCGTGGCGCAAGGTGCTCGCTCCTCGACCCGAACATTATTTGGTTTTATATGAAATTGTTTTACGCCTTTTACCCTCGCATCCCTTTGGCTGTTTTGGCTTACGGCTGGACGACTGCCGCCGACTTCTTCTTGCCAACTACAAACTTATTTTTTTTTTTGCCCTTATTTCATTTTCTTGGGGCTTTTCCTACTCCAACCACGGCGTTCTGTTCATACGAATGTTTATCGACTTGTGCGTTGATTTTCCGCTCGCTTTGGTTTAACAGAGCCCGCTCCTTGCGAGATTTTCGGGGTATCCATGGCTATGGCCGTGGCCGTGGCCGTGGCTGTAGCACGTGCACGGTAGGGTTAAGCACCACCGACACTGACATGTGGGCCCATCCGGAATGGGGCATGGGGCCAGGGGAACAGGGGGCTGAGTGATGTCAGGGAGGGCGGGGCTCAGTGCCCCTGAACGCATGTGTATTGGTAATTGAATTTATTGTTTGACATTCAAAGTACCGTTGAGTCAATTACGCTGGAAAATTGGTATCAAAATATTTACGAGCTGTTTATTGCATTACGCAAGTTGATGCTCGGGGCCCACGCACCCAAAGGTAATGCAATTTACATGCTGATGCGGCAGCCCGATTACGTATCTCTCGCAAATGGTGTATCATCCCAAGCACGCTTATATGTATGTACGGAAAGACAAATAGCAGCGAGATGATTTGCTGAAGTGTAAATTGCACAAATACCTCAATTAGGTGAGCTCTCGCTGCTCGCGTTCTGGCACAGACTCCATAGCACATATATTCTCCGATGATTGTGGTACATTTAATGATATTACCCCATGGCGAGAAGCAAGTGCACAAGTAGACCTTGGTTTAATACTAATACGGTTTATTATGAGTGAAATGGGCCAATCGTTATCAGCAAACTTTTGCCATGATAAGAGCTTAATTTAAACTGATTCTCACTTTAGATTTATATTAAGTATGCAAAAATAGTGCAATAAAATTATTTTCCAAGTGAAGACTCAGTGCATAATGTTTTTGTATAATTAATAATTACTATAAATGTATCAGGTGAAGAACTGGTCTGCTTGTCTGTCCGTCTATGGGAAATTTTTGAATATATAATCTTAATATATTATATAAAATCTAAATATATAGGAGTATATAATTATTTATATATGTAAATATATTAAATATATAAATAAATGAAATATATAATATTATTTATTTATACATATATTTAAAAACCGGAACGCGTAATATCAATTAATCTCATAAATGAGTATGAAATGAAAATTTAGGTACTTTTCCAAATTCGTTAACCACCTTTTTTCCCCCCTCCACATGTATTTGCATCAATGTATAGAAAAAGCAGCTCTATGCACTTTTCAGTTCATCTTCTTATCAGACACTTTCGACTAGAGTACTCCTATTCCTACCATACATGCATACACATGTCAGACATGCAGTCGTTATGTTAAGCATTCTGGCATGACAATGCTGTCAACGTTTGTCATCTTAGCTGAGCAATGGATTCTAACTGCGTGTGGTGCCGAGTGTCTCCAGCTCGATAAATGGCTGACCGACAGCTGCGACAGAAGATAAACGAGCCGAGGCGTAGCAGTTAATTAGCGCGACTTTATCAAAGCCACAAAATGTCCGGATGACCTTACAACGAGCATGCACACTCGCATAGATCAACGGGCGCATCTGCATCTGCATCTGTATCTGTGCGAGATGCAACAACAATAATGGGAAGCAAACCATGCAATTAAATGCAAACAATTTGCTATAATTTATGTGCGGCGAGGCTGGCGACTGCGCCGCAAAATGTTGCATGGAGCGACTAATGCACAACGGAAGCGGAAATATGTGTGGCCGCCATGACTGAAAGCTTTAACGGTGCATAGTTATATCTAGATGCAAATGTATACATATTGATTTATGTGTGTGTGTGTTAATTGGCCCAAACCAAAAGTGAAGAATTTACCGATGCGATGCTATAAAAATATGATTTTTAAATTTAGCATAAACGCGTCTGGCCCTGCAGGCGTAAAAAAATAGTGAATATTACAAATTTTTGGCCAGAAAATTTGCATATGTAGAGATGGGTAATGCCCATATATTAATGCAATTACACGATGCGTTGAATGCATAAACTAGCTAAAGTGAAATCAATATGATAATAATCAAATTTTATTGTTTGTTGGGGCAAAACATGCCGTATTATTAACTGCATTTTATGGTTAATTAGCCGAGTTAGTAGGTATTTCCCGTCGATATGCTTCGGCTGCCGAATTTGCAATTTTCACGGTTCGCCTGACAGCGGGCAATTCAATCGCTAAACCGATTGTAAAATGATTAGCACACAGGTGAGGCCAAGCGTACGGGCCATTATGGCATTATTGTTGGCCACCGCAAGCTGGGCCATAAGCTAGCTGCCGGGCTCAAATCTGCCAGCGCCATGCAAATTGATGATGCTTCCATGTCCATGTCGATGTCCGTGTCCGTGTCCGTGTCGTTGCTTGGGCCGCTTTCGCCAGCATCTGTCTAATTTAAATTAATATTATGCTGCTAGCTGCAGGCCCATGTACACGGCATATGGAATACGGCGTACAGCATACGGCATACAGCATATAGAATACGGAATACAGAATACGGAATATGGAATATAGCACATGGTATGTGTTGTAGTGCCCTTTGGCCCCACGCTTCGTTCCTTTGTGGCACGGCAAATTGAAATTGAAACTGCAACCGGATGTAATTGGGGTTGCATATGGTCGGACCGTTCCGCTCGTTCCGCCCGTGGTCGCATTGATAATATCATTGATAGCTTTTGCCCACAATTTGTAACCACAATAAGTTGTAGCTGAGGCAAAAAAGCCCAGAATTGCGGCTCATGCACAGGATTTCTCCTGCCACGGCAATTGCATTCAGACATTTCTCTCATTTGTGTGGGCTGGTGTTGGTGTTGGGCCGTAAGCTCGAATTGTGCGTGCCTAGGTTTCATTTGGACCTGGCCTTTATGAGGCTTTAGTGCCTGCAGTCGATTATTGTGGTTGTCGTGTATTTCATTGTTACATTTCTAGAAATTCATTCACTGAATAGCTATAGATGCGTGTGTGTGTGTGTGTGTGCATGTAAGGAAACTACACGCCCTTAATGAAATTTGTAGTCTCAATAGATGGGATATTGTGCTATGGCGATAATCCGATATAGAATTGACCAAATTGCTCTAATTGTAGTTACATTTATGGCTTGAGCAGCAATAAGCTGAAGACGCTTAAGTATTAATATCTATCTATGCAGTAGCAATAAAATGGAATTTACTTATCCTTACCACATCTCAGTAATATTCGTGCTCGGCTAGAAGAAATATTTATTTATTCAGCCAGTAGTTAAGCAAACTGTGTTTTTATTTTGAGCAACTCGAGTCGAGTACACAAAAAGTTAAGGCTAAAACAAAAACATATTTATTGTGCAATAAGCACAGCAGCAGCAGATAGAAACGGAAAGGCAACGAGTTGGAAAGAAAAAATACAAATAAAAATATAAACAAAAAACTATTGCAGTTGCTGTGACTTGTAACTGTTTACAATTGTTTAACTTTGGCCAATAATATCACCTGCGTCGCCAGGTAGCCAACAGCTAAACTAAGCTGCATTTAGCTTTCGGTTTGCACTGACTGCACAGACAATGGGCCAACAATGAGGGCCGTGCGCCAGTCCAGGCCAGGCCAGGCCGTGCCAGGCAACAAGTAAAAGCGTATTTGCTATTTACTAAGTATGACTTTGTGGGATTGTTTTTGCAGCTGTTGGGGCTTTTTAGAGATTTACTCGAGCATTAAATAAGTCAAAGCGTGCACAGTGGCACGGGCAGGGCGCAAAGGTGAGAGGATTGGGGGATCCGAGGATTGGCCCGGCTAAGTGGGCGGACGCAACAATGGCCAGCTGCTCGACGCGCTTGGAACAATTGTCAACAGTGCGCATTGTTGTTAACAACGGGAAACTTTTCATTTGATTTTTTTTTTCTTCTCTCGTTTTACTTTTAACTTGGCAATGCACATTTCGAGCAATTTTCTTGGTCAGTTGAACCATGTAAACAGGGTTTGCTTTTAATAGTTTATTATTTTCAATGTTTCACTTGGAAATTCCTAATTGAAATGTCATCGAAAGCCAAAGTTTAATTGCCTGCGGTTTCTGCACTTTGATTGGCACATTGAAATGTGTCAAAGAAATTTATAAATTTATTTTTAGTCCTGTGCTGCAACAAATTTTAATTGAAATGGTAATCGGCTCAACATTTATAGCTAAATTTACGTTTGGTATTAGTTAAAGCGTTCTATATAATGTTAAATATGGTTTTAAATAATTATTTATTTTGTTATTCATTTCTTTATTATTTTTTTTTATTATTTTATTTATTTATTAATTAATTTTTGTTAATTCTTTTATTAAATTAATTAATTATTTATTTATTTAAATATTTATTATTTTATTTATTAATTTATTTACTTATTTATTCATTCATTTATTTATTTGTTTATTTATTTACTTATTTATTTTTTGTTTTAGATAGGCTCTAGAGAACGATTTAATAAAATTAATCCATTAGAAAAATTCTAATAGATAATTCGTAGTCGATATTCAATGAACAAAAAAAAAAAATAAATAATACAATTATTCCTTAAAAAGAAAAAAAAAATTTTGTATAATCGTAAATTCCCAGAAGATCAAAATCTTAGAATTAATTAAATGGTCGGCATAATTAAGAAAGTTCATCAGCAACTGAAAATCGCCTTGGTAGAATCAAGGTCTCATCATCTCGTTCCAAAGAATCAAGTGTTAATCCTGAGGAAGAGAATTTGTGAGTCCATTTCAGATCTGTGTTCGTTTTGCTTTTGAGATCAGAGAGAAAATTAACAGATATAAACAACTAGAGCTCTCAATCGTATTTTAAGCTCACTCTAAAAATCGGCTGTTAAATACGATTACGATTACGATAGGCGGCTCATTATTTTTTGGCAGTTCTCTGTGTCTGGAAAAATTAGTCTCTCTTATATTTAAGCGAGTCTGAACCCAATAAAAAATAGTGACCAAAAATTATTCGCTTTGTGGCTATTTTTGAACTAACATATATATTTATAAAATTCTTTTGCAAATAAGCCATTAAACGATATTACATATATATATAATATATTTAATATAATATATATACTTGTAATGCTTTTTGTTACATATACTTTGTTCTCTAATTAAACTGAATGTCAAATTAAAATTGCCCCCAATTGGGGCTTCGTAGAAAGTTTGTGCATGCCAATTGCTTCCGTTATTTGTGCACATTGGGAGCTGTGCAATAAATTGTCATAAACATAACTGTTCATTGCGCGACAATCAAAACTAATGTTAAAGTTAATTCGCAACTTAAATCGAAGCATTTACAAAACAATATGCTTAACGTAGCGTGAACGCAGCGACCCCAAAAAAGCGAATAACAATATTTTGAAAACGATAACTGTCAGACCAATTCAAAAGGGGTGTGTGAGTGTGCGTGTGTGTATGTGTGTGTGTGGGGCGTGCCGGTCGCATGTCATTAAAATGTTTCCGACGCTGGGACACTGCCATTGTCAGCTGGCGTTGCTAATCAGCGGCGCAGCTAAAAGGTATTCATATGCAAAAGAGTCGCACGATGTGGGAGGCCGACGATATTATTCATTGCAAATGGCGAACGGAAGGGATCATCTATAGCCGGGACTAAGCGGGCTAGCATGCGTGCACACGTGTGTGTGTTTGTGTGTGTGTGTGTGTGTGTGTGTATACACCAAAAACTTAAGCGCCGCTCAAGGTAAAATATAATCAAAAGCCGTGAAAAACATTTTTACACGTCATTAAACTCAAATTCAGCTAACCATGGCATCGCATGTTACAGCATCTAGGGACGACACACACAGGCGCACACACACAGGCAAACAAACAACCACACACACACACACACACACACATACTCACACACCGTCACACTCATTCATGGCTGGCATATGGTAAATCTAAGAAGCTGCACAAGATTGATGTGTCTCGGCTTCATAAATAAATTAAACCGCCTCGGAACAATCAAATTGTTAGAAATTCGGAAATGCCATGAGCACAGGGTGTTCCACAAGACACAAGGTGTCGCCAGTTCCCAGTCCCCAGCCCCAGATGCTGAGTAGTTTGTTGAAAACTTCTAATTACTGTGTAATGATTGTGATTTACATGTGTGCGTGTGTGTCTGTGTGTGTGTTTGCCTGTGCCACGCCCACTACAAATACCATGGAAACGTAGTGGCTGCCACTTATGAATAATAGCTTTTATGACAAGTTAGGCAAACGTCAAAGTTGTCAGCGTTGCCAAAAGTTGTCTTTGCTGTTGTTGTTGTTGCTGTGAGATTGTGGCATATGAGATATGCAAATCTCAACCGATTCAAATTGTGCACCTGTACATACCTGTCTATATACATAAATATATATGTGTATATGTATGTATATTTGCATGCTGATGATGTCTGTCTTTGTGTAGTTTGTGCAAATTGAATTTAATTAAAATGTATTTGCAGGCAGCAAACTAATTTAATTTGTTATGAACTAGTCATATTTGATATTTCAATTGAAGTAATCAATGGAAAATTATTTGCCGATGCTTCTCAGACTGGCCAGAGCTAAATTCCTCGCTTTGAAAGGCCAGTTAGCTCTTGAACTGTAAACCTTTGAATTATTAATTTTTAAGCCACATATGTGTGTGTGTGTGGGGGAGTGGTTAAAAAGGCCAGCCAACTTGAGCATGTGTGTGCGTGCGTGTGTGTGCGTGCTTGGGGGTCACATTGATTTAGCCTGTGGGTCATCGAAGCACAAGTAATGAAGGATGCGGCCTCTAAGCTTAACAGGACGATTTAACTCCCATCTCATGTGCGCTTGCACGCCTGAATGCACATTATTAAATTTAAGTAGCTGCCGCAGGGGGTATTTGCCGGAGAATATAAAAAATCAAGGCTTACTTTTCTCTGGTTTTTTTTTTTAGCATCATTTGGCAAGTCTGTTGCGTAACTTGCATTGATTCTTTTTTCTGCCCCTTAGCCTTAGACATTCACATACATAATGCATGAATACTGTACAGTGGAATATACTAGTTGCGTCGACTGACATAAGATCCAATCGATTTCGTTTATATTTCAAAGCGAAATGCCCATTACCTTTTTTTTTTTTGGCTGCGCAATTTTCAAAGCTGTCACAAGCAGATGGCATCAACTGCTGCTGCCGCTGCTCTTGCTACTCCTGCCACTCCTGCCAGCCAATTGCATCGTGAGGAGCTATCAACGATGCCCCACGGCCAGCAAAAATATTTATAGTCCAACCTGCAGATTATGCAACGATTCTTAACAACTGTCAGTTTATGCATATCCCAAAATGAATTGGCTCTGCTCGTCCGCAGTTAGTTGGAGCTGCTCCTGATTGCCTTAGGCAGGACACGCGGCAAATTACATTATCAGAGAAAACAAGTAAGAAGACTCTAGTCGAGACTGCTCGACTAGGAGATACCCTGAA
>NW_022045919.1:13363-28069 GCF_001654015.2 Drosophila navojoa
GGGTCTGCGATGATTCCTTCTGCCTGTTACATACTTTTACACAAAAACATTATACCCTGATTTCCCATTTTCAATGGGTTCAGGGTATAAAAATACAACAAATTAGTCACCTGCCCGCGGCGACTGCAGCTGGCTGCGGCTCTCTGACAGATTGTTGAGCATCGCATAATTGGACAAATGCTTCACCGAGCGAAATGTTACCAAAATTAATTTACATGCTCAAAATTTTCATGTTACGTTTTTCATTAGCTAATTAAAATTGACTTTATCATTTGTTAACCAAATTGCCTTGTTATCGTAATTGCTGGTGCTGCTGTTGTTGTTGTTGTTGTTGCATGTGTCTTGTTGTTGTCGTGTTACATTGTTGTAACATGCTTTTGTGCGCTGCCCGCCAGAGGCAGCACTCGATGTTTATTTTTACCTACCAAAATGATAACGAAATTAACATCAACAAAAAAGAAGAAGCTTTCCACAAATCATTTAATTAATTTCATTTGAGCCATGTTTCAAGATGCTTCTGTCCATGCTAAAAGCATTAATGAATGCGGCTTTGTGTACTTTTGCCTTTGAATAGTAAATGGGAGACCGTTGGCAGCCCAAATCAGTTTAGGTGACTTATCTCTTAATCCGAGTTACTGTTTCTGTTTGTCAATCTCTTACAAATAATCTCAGACTTTTGCCTAACTTTTCAACTCTCTGGTTCTTGCTTGTATCAAGAGTTAGGCCCCAAGCTGGGTAGGCCCTAAGTTGCTCTATAAGCTGTGAATTTTGCTTTCACTTAATCAAACATCAAACATAAATTTTATCATAACCATCTCTACCATTTCGAGCTTGCCAAGGTATTTGCCCAGTGTTTGACAACCAATAATCAGACGATTGTCGGCTTTGCATTGTTGCTATGAATTTGTAATCGAATTAAGTGAATGTGTAATAAAATTCCTGGTATCTTGGGATTTACCTTAATTAATTCATAAAAACAAAATACAGACCTCCTCATGCATAAATTAATAAAATACAAATTACAATAAAATAAAATAGAAAAGTATGGTAAAAATAATTTTATTATTGATGTGGTTTTAATTTATGTGGAAAAAGAATAAAATAAAATAAAATAGAAAAGTAAGGCAAGCATATTTTTTTATTGAAGACATTAAATAAATTATCATTTTCATTATTCTTAGTATTATTCATTATTATTTTTATATTTATTACCTTTATAATTATTATTAAAATAATTTAATTTTATGAGTTATTTCCGTTGATTCATATAAAGATTATGCTACAAATATACATATGATATCCTATTATATTATTTCAATATTTTTCTATACAACATTATTATGTAATATATAAATAAATACAATACACTTTAGCTATACTTATTTAGTTATTGATTACATTGATCTGTGCTGCACTCCAATGAGTGAGCTATGACGATCTATAATGAGCTGATTATCGTTCCAAAGATATGCGTTTTTCTTTAACAAATTTTTATTAATTACTTATATTTATAGTCTGTGTTCTTATAAGCTACCTATCTATCGCATTGACGCTGTCTTCATTGCTCTCCCGCAGTTTACTCAATGCATTTAGGAGGTGGCCATCAATGTCAATCGGCCTGTAACCGAAAGCACTATAAATAGAATTCTATTCGAAAAGCATTAAGTATTCCGAATGCCACACACAAAAGTCAACTTATATACACTCATAGTCACACGGCCACAATGGCGATTAGCATAAGAATGAAACACTTTTGCGAAGGACAGCCACAGAATTGTCTATATTTTTAATCACTGTGGCAAATTGTGCAATTTTGGGTAGCCGAAAATTAACTTAAATGTTGCTTTTTTCTGCATGCACAATTGCACACGAATCTTGTGTGGTGCCCGGCTACGACATTGCTGTGGCCTCGAGGCGGGGCTGCGGGTGGCCAGGGAGCTGTTCGAATGCTGGCAGAAGCATAAGCTTACCCAATGTGCCTCTGTACCGGTCTCTGAGCGCTACGGCCTAAACCATTGAAAGCCCGAAAATGTATGGCAATTAGAGCGACCATTGTGTGCTGGTCAGTCGTTAGCTACTATGGCGCGAGGGGTGGGGGTAGGAGGAACCAACTGAGCGGCAGTTGTAGCCGGGCAAACTATTAGATAGCAATCCCGGGACTGTGTCGTTGTGTGCTGTTCATTTGGTCGCATTTTGTGGCAGCTACAAATGGCCCTTTGCTGTTTTGGTCGTGCAGAGTAATTTTTCAAAAGTCGCCATTGCATTGTCATGCAGCCTTATTGTTATTGCATAAAAATGGCGACTCTCGTTTTTTCACTCCCACTCCCACTCTCACTCCTTTCTCTCTCACTCTCTCTCTTTTTATTGCACACAGTGCCACACATGCAACAGTTGCAAATTGCGCGCAATTAAGCGCCGCAATTAACGTGTTGCAGTGTTTAACCTGTTACAAAGCGAATTCTTTCCTACGTGCTGCCCATTTGAATGGGGGATTTTCTAAATTTTAATGCTGGCCATTTCAGCAGCTGTGCATGTGCATGTGTGTGTGCGTGTGCGTGTGTGTGTGTGTGTGCGGTTGTGACTGCAATCGACGTCCATTTGTGTGCCCACAATTGTCGCCATTGCCATTCGCAACATTCCCATTGCCATCGCTCGCAGTTAAGCGCCCACATATTTCATGTCCTCATTTTTTTGAGCTCTTCTTAACTTTCAAACGCATTATTTTTAACGCCAATTATGTACACACTGGCCCGGGCACAGACACACACACACACACACACACACACACATACCGTCAGCGCCTGTAAATTGGCAACAAATGCAGCGTCCTCTTGATTACGCCTATTATGTTAATTGCTGTACGTGTTGGCTGCACTTTCCTAGCCACGTAATCATTTTCCATTCAACAAACATTTCTGACACGCCTCCTCTGTAATTCATCTACTCTAGAGCCCCTAACGGCTGGTTAGCTTTGGTTTATTCATTTGACAGAGACACTAAAATGGAATTAAATATATAATTTCCAACAATTGCAATGGATATCTTCTATGAAGTGAAAGCGTAAGCTATGAAAATGGAAGAATATACAAATAAGAACATTTTAATTGCTGGCAAAAACTGCTCAAAAACTCGGGCCGATTGTAAAGCAAATAACTTTTAAGAAATAACCGAAAGGAGTTATTATTTTTATTTTTATATTTCTGATCAAAATAGTAGTGAACGTGTTAAAAAAAATATAAAAAAATATTTAAATAAAGAATTTTAAAAAGGCAATTTTTTTTGTACGTCAAGCTTTTATTAATTTTGTTAATAGTTTTAAAACTATAAATGCATTAAAATTACAGAGCCTCTGGTTACTGTAGATTGCCTGCAACCTAACGCTATGTTTTAGTTCATTTATTTATATATTTACCTGCAATCCCAGCCATTCAAGGAGCTTTTTTTATAATTGAAAAATCGCATCGCTCCCTAAACGATGTTTGCTTAAAGAGCAGCACACGAATAGATCAACTCAAGGCAACTCGACAGATAAGAAAAACAAAAAGAACCAACAAAGGCTGCTGCTCAGATTGAGATCGATTGAATATGATTTTATCGGCTGACACGCGAACCAGGCGTAAAAAATGAAACTAATAATAAATGATAGCTTCAATTGCGTCTTATCCTACGACAGAGTCTCTTGATATATGTGCTTACGTGGTAAGTGTGGGAGTCTGCTTTATAGTGATTAAATATTAATTGTTTGTTTGCAATTATGCTACTAATCAATTACATCAAAGACCACTTGTGTATAAGAGCCACAATGACCTAATATCAAACAGACCAACAAGCTCTTGACTCTATGTCAGATTATTAATTTAATATACCATAATTACCCAAGAGATACACGATAAAACGCTCTTTGCTCAAAACTTAAACTTATGCAAATATGTTACGCTCTGGCTCTAGCTATGCACATATGTATATTTGCGCCTTTAAACCGTTATATACGTGTTGCACACGTCGGTAAGTGATATGGAAATTGAGGTATTTTCGGAAAATGTTCATGAAGCATCGTCTGGCGTAATATGATTTTGCGATTAATTAATTTCGCATGTCATAGATCAAGTAACAGTAACATGTATGCACATATTTTTGAGCTTGTTACAGCTGCGATTGTGTTTCTAATAATTCCAGCAGCAGCCGCATTGTGTGCGTCGGTGAGTTTCGCATTCGCCGTGATTTAATTATGAGGCAAGACCAACAGTGAGGCGAGGTGGGCGTGTGTGTTGCTGTTTGGGGGCATGGTCAGCCCCTACATTGCTGATATGACCGCAGACGCAACTCGGATGCTGCATGCGTCATGTGGCATGCAGCATGCCTAGTGTTCATTGTATTCATTTCATTGCATACTTCTGTGCGCTCGTGCATATTTGAAATGTGAATTTCGACATATCTTAATTATGTGCACATTACAGCCACACGCATTAAATATTAACCGCGTTGTGCGACCGCTGGCAAAATACATTTTTATGCAGCTCTTTTTATTAAAATACACATAAAAAGGTAAATAATATACATTATTTTTGGCTTTTGCAGCGCTTGAATTTTATGCAATTTTTGGTAGGGTAACCGAAAATAAACTATTCTATTATATTATTTTGGTATGTCCGGCGGGCAATCATAAAAATGCATAAACCACAAGAATACACTTGAGTGGAGCTCCACACGGTCAGGCATTTGTCCATTTCAATTATCTCTCCACATGGCACAGTTCAACCCATAACAAAACCTCACCAATTGCACAAATTTGTGTGTAGGCAGATAAAAATCAAAATTAAATCGAGCGAATTCATGCGTAAGAATTAATAATTTCCGTTTGGCTCGATGTTTTTGCCCAAGGTATTATGAATATGCATACAGTCATGTATATATATATCTCTCTCTCTATATATATATATGTATATGTATTCGTGCATTTATGCACCGGAAATTAGAGAGCCATTGAGCAAAAAATAATTGCATTCCATTTCCACAATGACATCCTAATAGAGTTCTAAATATGTCTATATACGACTCAATATCCATGTTATTTTATATATTATTAACAAGTCACTCTTTCTGCCACACTTTTACTTCACTGAACGACTTGATAAGTTGTTTATGCCAACGGCTCGAGTGGCTGTCACTCGCAATTGCATACATGAATGCAGCCATATTCACTCTCTCTGCTGGCTGGGCTGAGAAGATTATATGCTGTGCAAACGTGCGCATCGAAGTTGAGCTTAGAAGTTGATAGGGTTTCTTAGTGAATGCAATGAGCGCAAAGAAATTAAAATTCTATAATACGAATATGCTATGATAGTATAGTAAACTTATGTAGCAGTCAAGGTTATATATTATTCATTTACTCATTTACTTTAGCAAGTTTGCTTATGCATATTATATTGTATAATATTTTTCAATATATAATTTATTCTTAATATTTATTTTTGTATATTTTCATATTGATATCTTTTCAAAGCGTAAGGGTAGCACATTCAGAAGCTGTTAGTGTTAATTAAAATTATATGGTATATATATATTGACATGGTAAACTTATAGAGCAAAGTTCTATTTTATTCATTTACTCATTTATCTATTTCAGCAAATTTTCTAAGATCAAATCTTTTTTATATATGTATATATTGATCTGCTTATTCATATTATATTGCAACATACCTTCTTTATTCTCAATATTTTGTATTATATTTTCACATTGATAGCTCCTCAAAAAGTAAGGGTAGCGCATTTAGAGACTCGTGTGTGCCAGACGGGACTCAGTGTAAAAAAAAAGAAGGAATTGCTGGGCAGGCTTAGTGTTAGACATCGACAATATTCTTGCCTACCCTTGCCACGCCCCCTGGATATATATTGTGTTTGCCTGTATCATTTTTTCTTTGCTCAGTGCTGAGTGCTGGGGAGTGCTGGGGTATTGGTTATTGACTTTTTACGCCGTTTGTTGTTTTAAAATTGCTCATTTCATGCACATGACTGAGCGCACGTACCCCATTTTTTTGTTCACCACTCGACTAGTGTACACACACACACACACACATACGCACACACTTGTCAACCGTTGGGTGGAGCGAACGCACTTGAGAGGGGCATGACAGCCCTTTGACTGCTGCTTTGTATTGCAATTGACTTTTGAAGTGTTTTTATAAAATGGACAGCCGGCTGATTACAAAATTGTGGCCATCGGCAGGCTACTTGGTTATGCGGCAGACAGCACAAAGGCGCTAAGTGCAGACCATGGCCAGCGCATATAGATGAGGTGTGGCAAGCAGCCCGGTTACGTGTCGTCGCAGGTGCATGAAATTGCACATGAAATTGAGTTATGACACATGTCTTAAGTGGGTTGATGATGTTGTTGCCTGTTGGTTGCCATTGGATGCCGCTCGGTTGCCGTTCCTTTGCCTTGATTGCGTGTAAATGATGCGCCCATACAAAAAAAAAAAAAAAATACCCAGCACCTGTTCAGGCCACGTATAAACGCTGCTGAAATCGCAGCTGCTCGGAGCTGCTTGATTAACGACCAAGTGCCAAAAGAATTAAAAACTTTCAGCCAACAACTTGCAGTTTGATTGGCACATCTCTTATGGCACCGCTGGCACGGGGTTGCTATCCTGTGGGGGAGGGGGGCCACACAAAGGTTGTTTCGTAACATCAACGAGAGCTTAATAAATGAACACAATTTACTTTCTAATTAGTGCAACCGCTCGGCAAGTGCCTCGGCGATATTTCTGATTGATATCCCAACATTCAGGAGTAAATTTCGTTATTTTAATCCAGGCAGGCTGGCGGCGTGTTTCGGGGCCAACCTCTTTTCGCTGGCAAATTAATTCAAGTGCGTAAATTACTTGGCCCTACCTCAGGTGATTGCCACGCCCCAGCTCTCGCCCACACAGAGTGTGCCAAATTGTGTGGCTGCGTGTAAGTCGGCCCTAATTGAAATTGTTGCCAGTTGGCTTGAGTCTCTCCATCTATCGGTGCTAGGTGTGTTTTTGATTTGTGGTTTAAAAAAGCAGTGGAGGCATTCTCTCCTCTCTTGCTGAAGGTCTGACCTAAGAGCAGTTGGGCCTTTTCAGCTAGAGGACTGTTTATTTTCACTAGGCTTAAAGACGGCAAACTTATTGACTGTGCGCTAATACTTAAAACAATTTCGGTTTGTGAGTTGATAAAGAGACCACTTCTTGATTGAGTGTAAAAAGGAAAACTAATAATTCGAAACTAAGATCTAAGCAATTATTAATTTCATATCCAAAACGGGCCTCAAACTGTTTACGTGACAATAAACGAATCCTTTGATTAAGAACGCCTTCTTTGACATATATAATACCTTTGATAGGTGTAGTGTCTTATTGCATTCCGCAGCCTTTGTTCCCCGATTTTGTCAAAGACATATTTCATTGTGCATGAATGACTTGCGATTTTAATAAATAAGTGGAAGCCAGCTTCATTCCTTTGTGTTGAATGCCATGCATTCCGATGGGTCAATCATGGTTTGCGTTTGCTAATTTTGCTTAAATTAATTTAGTTACAAAAATCCTTCAAGACGTATTCCTTATATATGTATTTAATCCAGTATTCGCTCTTTAATTCGCCTCAACTGCTGTCAGTCGAAAGAATGGCCACTCATTGCCCGAATGCACCCAATTAGCTTCACTTTTGTCCAGACATTGGCAAAATGTTCATGCGCCGGATTTAGAAGGGGCTTACAAGCATCAAGATGGCCAACATGTGTACCCGTTGGCTTTTGCAACGCAAGCGGCAAAGGTTACTTTATTATTGCATTAGCCGAGCAACTGCTGCAACGGCTGTTGCTCTTGCGCCAGATGGCGACCCTGGGGCTAAAACTGTGGCGCACTGGTCTGGCGAGCCCCATCACAATGGGGCTGACATGCTGAGCCCTTTGGCCACTAGCCTTTTGGCAGCGTTTGCTTTGAACTAGTAGCTGCATTGTTCACTATATTGCCTCCTGGTAGATGCGTTGCAGTCATCAAATTATGTGCGGGTTCAGCTGATATCCTAGAAAGGTCAAATAAGTTGTGATTTCTTACGTTCTTAACTGTCGAACTGAGTATGTTATTATGAGCAGCAAATTATTATAATTCTTGAAATTATTCAAGTATAATCAATCAAGTTTAAGTTTAAAAATCTGCTAAAAATTCATACATTTGTAAATATCAATTATGCTAAATCTGTTTCATTTCATTTGGAGTACAGATTATTATTTATTATTATTATTTATTATTAAAATTAATAATTATTTTATATTATTGTTTTATATATTTTGCTTAGTAATTTTAAAGAAGTAGCTTTTTATAAAAAAAAAAACATTTAAATAAAAAACATTTTTTATCATACTTTTTGAGCTCTAGTACGTTTAAATTTTTGGAAATTTAGCAACTGAAAAAAGAATTATTTGTTAAAACCTGAAATAAAATGGAAATAAAATAAAAATAAAATTATATATTAAATATAATCTCAAGCCAAAAACTCGTCCTTAGCATTTCATATAATTCGATTCCAGCAAAGCCCGTAAATGCATTTAAATTGATAATTTAGAGCCCGTTGTTCTTACTCCATACCATTGTCAATGTCATGCTACCCCATTGGTTAGGCTGTGCGGCTACAGGGTAAATAAAAGCTGGCCAAATTGACAACATGATTCAAGTATTATGACAACAATTGAGTTCATGCTGGCAGCTTGGTTGCATTTTAATTAGCGAGCTGGCCACAAATGAATACAGTAAATTAGTGTGCTTTAAAATGTTTGCCAATAAATTCTTAATGCTTTTAAAATTATTTTCAATTCGCAATTTGTGCTGTCTGCTAATTGGCGAACGGAGGCTGTTTAATATATTTAATATGCAATTTTCAATATGTTGGCATTATTTTCTAGCTATGTAATTGTTGTAAGTAGTAGTAAAAGTAATTAAACATTCTGTTTGTTGCGTTAAATGCTGCAATTAAAAAGTAACAACAACAACAAGAACACACAAAATAAAAACACTAACATGAATTAAAATGGCTTACAAATTTTTACAGACAGACAGACAAAAGAGAAGAGAGCAACCAAATACATATATACATACATAGGCGAATGTGTATATGTGTGTGTGTGTTTGTATTCATACAGACAACAGCGGCGACAGGCTGTATGCCACTCCCCCGGCGCTGTGATGCTTGTGGGCGCAGAACGCCGGCGCAGGATGTGGCGGTGGCAACAAACGTAAATACAAAACTGATTAAATATGCACTTTGCAGCACGGAAAACGCGGAATAAATTAAAGTGTTAATTTAACATGACACATTAGTGCTGCCCACCCTCACACACACACACAGCCACACACACACACACATACACACAAATAGATCCAATAAGCGCACTCTGAGACAAGAGTTAGCTTTGGCTTGGGTTTTAGTCTGTCTGCCATAGCTGTCTCATTTGTGTGTGTCTGTATGTGTGTCTGTGTGTATTTGTGTGAGGGCGTCTGTGTGTATTTTTGGGGACGCTTTTGCGCTGCTAATGAGCTACGCTACGGCAACTGGTTTGAGGCCGTGTGTGGTATGGCTACACAGCTCTGGGATTAAGCAGGCGAATGGCCAGGCGCCCTGCACAGCCGTGTGGCAAGGTGTTTGAAGTAATTACGCGTACGCTGATGTATTAGCATTCGCAAACGTAATTATTGTTGTTCTTGTTGCCACTGCATTTAAAATGTCAAAGCTGAGAGTTAGAGTGCATGGCAAAAATTAAATAAAAAACAATAATATTATAAACAAAGCCCCTGAAGTGGGTTTAATTGAATTTGCGGTGTTTTTAAGGGCCACCTGTTTGTGTGTGTGTGTGTGTTCCTAATAATTCGTTCTGCTGAGCGCCGCAAGCCATTTGGAATTTGGAAAGAAAAGTTTTTAAACTGGCAAAGAAATAATTTTAGTTCTAGAGTGGAAAAATTAATTCAACTTCATTTCTTCCAATAAATAAAACGAATTTAATTTTTGTTTTGTTTACTTTATACTAGATCGCATTAAGTTTGCCTGTCTGTTCTTATGCTTACACAATTTGTAGAGCACTAGTCGAACCAAAGCTGATTTCTTATTGTGCTTGAATTACGAACATTTATTTGTAGTGTGAAAAAATAAGCAATTATAATAATGTGCGGCGAAGTTGAGCTTTTTTTATAGTTTTTACGGTATAAATAAATATAATTATTGATATTATTCTCATGAAATGAATAAGTATAAAAATGCTCATCCCATATTCTTCAAAATTTATCAGCCAAGTAGATCCCCATAAAAGTCTTCTGGAGAGACTAAATTAAGAATCATGATATTTAAGAAATTCTTGGACTATGGCGCCTTCTCTCAGTAGTAAATTGCAGACATAATCTATGGCTGAGTATAATCTCAGCTAAGGCTTGCAGAGACCTGTAATATATGAAGTCGTCGATGCTGCACTGCAACAGCTACAATGAACTAAACAAAGTAAATCCCTGCGAGATCCGAGTGGGATGTGTATGTGTGTGTTTGTGTGTATTTTAGCTGGACTGTGATTAAATGTTGCCGTTTTCGTTTTATGTGAGCAGTGAGATGCCATAAACATGGCAGCTGAAAGGTGATGGAGCAATTGGTCACGCTTAATCGCCCGCTTGATGGGTGGCATTGGGTGGGACATGAGAACAGTTACAATTGCTAGAGTCACAGTCAGAGTTAGAGTCAGAGCAGCGAAATCAAGTATACGCGTCGTTCACATAATTCTACGCAATGCCAGCGATATACCAGCGACCAGGGATTGAAAAGCGAAAAACGAGTTGAGGCAAAAGAGCCACGCAGACATTTACACATATCGACTCGAATCGCATCCCATCGCATCGTAGGTTTGTGCGACAGTTCAATGGAAATAATGAAAAGCGAAAGCATCCTGGGAGTTTTATTACAATTGATCACCTGTTACGTTCATTGGTAATTGCACCCAGAGCCATACTAAATAGACACACACACGCACACAGACATGCACACGCATGAGGCGGCAGTTGAACCAACGAAGCACATGATGTGCCAAACCCAAACCAATCTTCACTTCAAATGCCAAGCGGCGTCCTTGTCCGGAACGAATGCAGTCGCCGTTGCTCTGGCGCTTGGCTTTGGACTTTGGACTTTGGTACATGAGGTCAGCTTTTGTGTCTGAGCTACCTGCTCGCTGTTGGCCTGGCATCATTCTGACGGCTCTGTGCTTGCAAATGGCATACGGACTGCTTATACGGGAGTCCACGAATGGCAGTTGGCAATTGAGTGTGCTAGCGTGCCTGCCTCACCACCTCACCACCTCCCCACACCCCATCCCCATCCAACTATGCGCTGTTTTACAATTGCCGTGTGCTCTCAATATGGCCCCCGGACATTTGTTACAGTTGAAATGCGCTCGTAAAATGTTTTTCGACTGCTCTGCTGGTTCTGGTCCAGCAGCGGGTTAAAAAATGCACACCATGGGCGTGGGACTGGACAACAGTGCGGACTCTATAGTCGGAGCTGCTGTTGCGATTGCCAACAAGTAAAATAAATTGTTGCATTTTAATGTGTTGCTCACCCTGCTGCCCCCTTCGCATGCTTCAGGTGTGTGTGAGTGTGTGTGTGTGTTTATGTGTGTGCCAGTGCACTGTTGCGGGATTTATTGAATTTTCAATTTTAATTTGCTATTCAAAATGATCGAAACAATGAGAGTCGGGTCAATTGAAAGGCAGCGCTGTATCGTAAGCAAGCGCATGCACATAAAAAATCAGCATGCTGTCTTAAATTTTGTAGACGGCTTATATGTTTTTTGTTATGGCAAAAATCTTGATATTTTAATAAAAAATCTAAAATAAAAAAAGAATAAATTAATAAAAATTAAATAAATAAATTATTGAAATAAAAATAAACAAGTAAATTATTAGAAATAAATATAATAAAAAAATTTTAATTGGAAATTCATTCAATAAAATTTATTAATAATATTCACTTGTGCTAGAAAAAATGCGAAATAGAAATTAAATAAATAAAAATTAAAAAAAAAAATTTAGAATATAATGTGAAATAGAAATAAAATAAATATAAATTAAAATTAAATAATTTATAATATAATCACATTTACTTTTATCGATGTCTTGAGTCAGAAAAAGCAACAAGCCATTTTGAATTAGTTCTAATTATAATTATAATATTATATTATTTTATAATTATTATTTTATGTATTTATTATTTAATTTTATTAATTATGATTATTAATTAATTATTATTATTATAATTACTTTATGAAAATAATCGGATATCCTTGACTATAAACACTCTTACTTGATTTTCTAAAACAGCTTTCCATATTATTTAGACTATAGTTTAATAAACTGATGCTTTAGTTGTATATTTCGAAAAGCACTTGAATACTTACTCTAATTGATGATTATAAAATATAGAAAAATATAAAATATTTTGTCTGCACAGAATGCAAGCCTCACAGTATTGAATTTCAAATAGATCTACTTTAATATTAACAATTGTATCCACAATATTCATGCCTAACAATTGTTGCAGTGTAGCGTATTGCAATTGGCAGGTTGTGCTTTACTTTGCTTACTTTGAATATCAGTTTACTGCCAGTGCGCTAATTAGTCGATTGAAGCGCTGGCATGCCCACTGCAGTAATTGGAAAACTGTCAATTGTCAGCTTTGTTGGCTCGTTTTGTGGCAACTGCAGTGGCGCATTCTATTTTCATTAGCTGATTTAGAATGAATGACATGGAGAGAAACGCCTATGCTAAATTAATTTCAGCAAATTTTGGGCAATGAATGAATACCAGAACCAGAAAGCAAAGCACGCTCGAGTCTTGCAGCAAACAATTGAAACAAGGTAACGTGCATAACTTTTAATGAAATACAACGCATTAGGCTGTTAATAATAAAATGCGACGAAAAAGGCCGGCGAAATTATGTTTATTATTTTATATAACTCGGCTGGAATTTTACTTATTGCTGGAAGGAGTCGCACCTCTGCCAGCCAGCCAGCCAGCCAGAGAGTCAGCTACGCAAATCAGTTGCCCCTGGGCAAATGCTTGTCAACTTTGCTGTGGCCCTCCCTCGCCCGTCATCCCCACCGAAAACTTAAGCAAATCTGTTTGCCGCATAAGGCAGATTTTTCAAACAGGAAAAAAATAATACATAATATAAGAGAAGAGAGGCAAAGTTGAGGCAACCCCTCGGCGCATTGTATTATTCTTTTATGCGTTTCTAATTTCATTTAGCGACATTCGACATTCGCCCTCGTCGTGTCGCCCGTACAGGTAGCTCGAACTTTGATAAACATTTCTTTGCCTCATCTTTGGCTCGCCTGCATTGTTGTTATTATTCGTTTTATTTTCATTTTTTCTTCTTCTTCCCATTTGTGTATGTGTGCTGGGCGTGCTGAGTATTTTCTTTTAATTTTTTGTTATTTTTTTTTTTTTTTGTTCCCATTACGTCCGTCGACTTTGGCAAAATTAGATTAGAAATATTGCTACCAGCATTTTGCTTTGCATTTCCCATTTGAGTTCTCTTTCTTTCTTTCGTGCTTTTTGTAATTTTCATTTTTTTCTTTGCATACCCTGCGCCCATAGAAAATGAGTGAAGAATGTCATTATGTGTGTAAAAGGAATAGAAATCGGCGTCCTTTAAGGGTGAGCTAGACAAATCAGCATATTCATCATAATAGCTGAGTGAGTGTCATCAAGAGATTGACAGCTTTTAATTTGGTTTATTCAGGTCAAACTTACTTTCAATTAACCATATATGATATATATCTATATGTATATGTTTATCGAATTGAATATATTTAATTAATTTAAGGCATTTCGTATTTTCGACTACAAGTTCACAGGGTATTACCAAGTCAAGCACTGCCATACTAGAGCACCCTTACTTGATTTTCCATCGTTTTGTGTGCGTTATTAATACGCATGTTTCACTTGTGTTGTTTTGCATGCGCCAACAACTACAGCAACAACAACAAACGCAACAAATTTTGTTTTTATGTTTGTTTAATATTTGAGATTTCTTTCAGCACACTGGGGGCAGCTAAGTAGAGTGCTCCGGGACGGTCTGTTTCAGTTCAAATTATGTTTTAATTTAGTTGGCCTCGTTAACGTTTTCACTTGCTGCCGGCTACACACAGTTGGCCAACAATTGTCGAGCTCCACCTGATCCTCCCACGTTGACATCCAGTGCTAAGGCTAGGAGTTTCTGCTCTACATAGATACCTTAAATTACGCCACTTAATGATGTGTTTCAATTGTAATTTGTACTTATATAGACGATGATACACACAGTCAGCTCACCTGAATCTTCATTTGCGTAAATATTAGTTTCTAATGCATAATTAAGCATTAATTGCAGGCGCTCTGCTCTATATAATTAAAGGAACAGCAGCAATAACAATTTCAGCACGCCCTCACAGAGCTGTGGGCTTTAATTGTTTGCTTTACAGATTGTTACGCTCTCAGATGAGTTGGGGGGGGAATTGCAAATTTAGTTTCATTCAGATAAGCTATGCCTTTGCCATATTTATTGTGTTCAAGTTAAAGAAACTTGAAGGAGTTACTGCACTAACTATCTCTCTCCCTCTCTCTCTCTCTCTCTCTCTCTCTCTCTCTCTGTCTCTCTCTCTCTCTTTGTCGC